>VXBT01001856.1:101719-199307 GCA_013400235.1 Oriolus oriolus
GGTGGAGGGTGCAGGAAGAGACAGGGTGACACAAAGTCTGCTTTTCTTAAGGCATTTGGATGAGCTATGTCAGAAGCTGCTGTAGTTCCCAAGAGCAGCAACACATTGAGAGAGACTTAAAGATGCTTCTGGCTGCTCCTTCTTGAGTTCTGAATCTTGTGCTTTGTCTCCCTAGAGGCATGTGCAGTCTTGTCCTTAAGATGTATTTGTTCATATGGAATGTGAGAACATAGAACACATCTAAATTTATTTTCTGCCAACTAGTCAGAGAAATTTGTTTTGGATTTGAGAGGAAAGAGAAGAACTTCAGATTGTACCAAGTAATTTGTCTGTGTTGTAAGCAGCTAGAGAGACTAGTTAAGGAAAGGGTAGGTGGAACAAAGAAAATTGGAATTAAGCGTGTACAGTCTGTGTCAGTGGGATCCATTTTCAGGCAGAAAATAAATACACTGTGAACTTTCAGACATTTTAGTATGTATACTTATATTTTTCTGACTAATGCTATGTTCATTTTCTTCCTTTAATATTTTCTGAGTATGTACAGTTTGGTTTTTTTACCAAAATCTTCAGTGTAAAAAAGCCCAATATTAAAGACCAGTAAGCATGACATGTAATACTCAGAATATTACAGAATGAAATCATCATAACAAACAAAAGCAAATTGCTCTTAAGCAATTTTGGAAGCTTCTCTAACAGGAAAACCTTTCTTGTGGGGGAATAGCTTCAATAGCCAGGTGTGAAAAGGGAATGAGGGGATAGCCCACCCTTGGTTTTGAGAGAGGTTTCCTGTTAAAGTGGCGGTGGAAAGCGTTCTTCCCGGAGGAGGATGTATGCAGCTCTGCTGCGTTTGCCTGAAACTGCTGAATCCAGGCATTGTGCCTGTATTTTGGCTTCTTTCCCGTTGTGAAAGTACAGCGCAATCTCCTGCCTGCTACTCCCTCTGAGCTCGATATCCTCATTAAAGATCAGGGAGAAGAAAGGGGAAAACCCAGAGAGGTCAATGAGTTCATTTACATACCCTGCCAGTGCTGGCACACGGTTCAACACGTGATACAATAGTGAACTTTTTTGGTGAGCTTGCTACAGCCGCTGAGAGACATTTCAAACTGCAGACATAGAAGGCTGCAGTTTCTTATTCACAAGCAAGAGTGAAAGTGCTTTATAACTCAATTACACACCATAAATAGCATGTTTTGCATTTAGTCAAACAGAGAGCTGCGACAATATTTGACGTTTATTGTTTTGTTTCTGTTTCTTGTTATTACTATTAATGCCTGAAGTATTTGATACTTATTATCATTCCTCTCTTAATGACCTGTGTTCCTAGAAGTCTGCAGTCTAGCTGATGACTTAGTGAGGTGTAAAGGCCAATGAGAAGCACCTAAAATGAGCTACATTGGTGTTCATCTTCTGCTGTGACGTCTGCTTGGACACTTTTTTTTTTCAATTGAAACTGGATTCTTTTATGGTGCTGTTTAGCTCCATTCCTGAGCAAAGAGCCCTGGCTGCTGCCTGGAGGGTGGGGTGTGTGTCCTTGCCATTTTTGCCTGTGCCATCTCCAGTACACATCACACCCTTCTGGGAGCAGTTTCCGTTCACCAGCTCTGCATTACTAATTCCCTGGGTTAGCAAACTGAACCACCACACAGGCAAGCAGGGAGCAGGTCTGGGCCCCCCTCCCCTTTACAGGATTAACCAGCATATAGATATATTTAGCTGAATCATGTAGCCTTCTGCTTTTATCTAAGAAATTATTTTTGTGGGTGCAGAAAGAGTTTCAAGATAGCATTTGTATCTTGTTTTCTGAATTTATTTACATCCACTGGACTGGAAGTTACCCGTAACACGTTACAGTTTGGTGACACACGGTTAACATCAGCCAAGCCAAGAAAGAAGGCCTTCTTGTTATAAAATACATTTAGCATCATAGCAGACTCATACTTATGAAGACTGTAGCTTGTAGTACACCCTGATTAAGAATAAATTGCCTACTTATACTGATGTAACTATGTCTGTATAGTGAAATACAGTGTTGGTTACTGAACTGGTAGAGATGAAGCGCAAGTTCATGTAGACAGATAAAAGGTGGAAAGGCATGCGTGAACACAGGCTTGCCTACGGGCATATTGACCCTCATTATAGCACTTGGACTGTGGAAGGTCCATGGTGGGTTTGAGGAACTTCTGGAGAAAGAGTTTAGTTTTGTTTGGGCTGCGGGAAGATGTAGCTGAGAGGAGGAAATGAGTAGTATGACACACAGTGGGAAGAAGTTCCTGTATCCAAGTTTGTTGAAGCAAGGTAGTTTCTAACTTTTCTGCCCTGGTACTTTTTTATGTCCCAAGAATACCTTCATGGGACATATATCACTAAAATGACTGTTTCTAGGTAAGAAACTTCCACAGTTTCCCATACAGAAATTAAATTCCAGCTGTTGTGTGGCTGCACATAACTATTGTACTGTCTGGTCTATTCTGTTCTCAGGTTGTTTTGTATGTTTTTGGTGATTCTTCACGTGTGGTTGATTTTCAGTGTTAGTTCTTTTCTAATTTAGAGCATATATGAGAGGGGAAAGAGTGTAAATTCAAAGTAAATTCTGTTCCCTGTTCTCTAAAATCTCTTTTCTCTAACACATCTGTTCTCTAATGTGATTTTAGTTACTATGAATGCTAATCAGTTTTATGTGTGCTTTAAGAAACTGTGTCTCCTGAGGCTTTTCAAGGAGCTGTGAGACTTCTCTTTACTTGGACTCAGCTGAAAATACGAGACGTGTTTATTATGATCTCAGTTGTTCCTTAAAGGTCAGAGCACCAGTTTAATTTATGACTCAGCACTCCAGTTACTAGAGTCTAGGTAAAGTGGAGACTGTAAATAATTTTCATCACTGTTTCTTAATTTAGAAATGTGTTCCTTTTCCACACAAAAAACCCCCACTTTTCTTGCAAAGTGTTACAATCAGTGAAGAAGTTACACATTTCTCTACTTTGTAATAACTAAGTAAAGAAGAAAGGAATTCAATCTCACTTGGGGTTTCTTTGTGGCTGTATACTTTTAAATAAGTGCTTTAGGAGGTTGTATTACAGAAGACAGATTTTGTTACTGGTTGTTGGAAAGCTGAATTATCTTGTGTTTGGGAAACTGTATCTGAGTTAAAGTAGAAATAAAAGCACATTGCAACGATCAAGATTTAGAGGGAAAGTTGTAATCACAAAACAGTAAAATACAGTTTTAAAAGAGTCTGCACAGGCTGATCACAGAATCTTGGAATTTTTGTTTGTTTTATGGTTACCATTAAAGCAAAACATCCTCACATTTCTGGGAATCTTGCGTGATCAAGGATTATAACACTGAGACCATGTTTATATTAATTTTTCATGGAAATTTTTTTAAGTGAATACTTATCAGTTAGACGATTAAAGTTCTTGTTGCCTGCTACCAACCAAGCACATGCCTGGCAATTTTTTCTCTTACTGGATTTTTCACTGTTACCGTGCAAGGCGCTTCTTCCTTAGTATCTTTGCTTTAAACAAAGAAGTTCAAAGCTGGTGGCTGGATGACAGCAAGATGAAGAAATATCTTTAAACCATTGTAGCTGACCCAATTCCAAGTAAAGATAAACCTTTCTGATTTACAAGGTGTTGCATTTTAGCTTGGTCTGCTCTCTCAGGAGTTGAGTCTGAAAAAAATAAAATGTGAAGTATATGCTCAGCTTGGTTTTAAACAGAAAACCTCAGTAGCTGCACTTGTCAAAACTCATTTTGGCCCAGGCAAATAAGCTTTCTGCTGAAGGGGAAAAAAAGAAACTGAAAGCCTTACCAGCTGTAGCAATCCTAAGAGGGGCTAATATGTGCCAACCTCAGCAGTGTCAAGGCTGCTTGCTCAGAAAGAGGTGGGGGTTTGCCCAGTCCTGATGCTTCTGGCTGATGGTTTTGGGAGCCAGGCTCTTTGTTTGCAGGACAGAAACCCCTCTTGTGATATAGCACCTTCCTACTCTCCCTTGAAAACTGGAGCTCTGTGATAGAGTCATGCTGTGTTGCTTGTGAGGTTTACAATGACATGGTTTGATGCTTCACCTCGAAGGCAGCTTGAGAAAAATCTGCCCTTGTGTCTTTTCTCCAAGGCTTAAAGCATCATTTCATTTAAGTTCTTCTGCTAGGAGGCTGATGGAAGGGTTTGTGCAATGAAATGTCAATAGCCCAAACTGAAACATTTGCCATGTGAAGTTACTTGAACGATTTCACTGTACTTTTTCTTTTTCCTCACACTACTGAAGGAGGAATTTTTGGTTTTTTAGTTTTTTCAGCACTTATTGAACTCTTCACTTCAAAGGGACACCAAATGCTACTAGATGAGTAAATTAGATTCCACTGTTAGCTGTAAGCTCTCAGACCTTTAACAAATTTTTTAAGTAAGGCCTTTTTTGAATCCAAATATTTTGTAGTTTTCTCACTGCCTGATACTGGAGCTTGACGCATTGTATTATTATGACTCACTGCGTTATACCTTTGCATGAAAACTTAGAAGGATACCCATTACTTCCCTGTTTCCACTGGTAGGTTTTCCTATGCCTGCACTTGATCACTAGTTTGAGGAGCAGTCTGAAGCTTCCTTTGTTTTCCTTCCAACTTCTCCCTTGGGCTGCCACATCCCTTTGTACTTTATTTATTGCCAATTTCTTTGATTAGATTAAGGCAGGATTAAGGGATCCAGAACCCTTAACAAAAGGCAACCCATCATTTATAAGTGTGTAAACATAATGTAATTACTTCTTAATTCCTTGTGTTAAATAAAAAAGGGGATTCTTCAGCAGATAAACCCTGAGAGGTTTTTCGAAAATCAGATGAAGGCAACTTGCTGACTCAAAGATGTGTATGCCAAAGATGAGGAGTTATCACCCACAAAGCTCAGGTTTTAGTTGATATGAAGAGCTTCAGGTACTTTGATCTCCCTGTGATCCAGATAATACACCTTGTCAGTACTCACTGATTTCTAACCATTTCTGAATTCCTGTACTCAAAGGAGGGTTTGTCTTTCCTTGGACAGTTTAGGATTTGCCATTTATTTGCAGTTCAGTGCTCTTTAGGTTAGCAGTGGTATGGGTTATAGTAAGAAGAGGATTCATCTTTTACTCAAAAAATTAATGTATAATGGCCCTAGCACTCATTTTTCTTTTATCTCTACCTTTAGTTGTGATTCTGGGTGAAGAACCATCATGAAAGCTTATTAAAAAAGAAAGAAAAGGTAACTCCTGCCTGTAGACTTAGTTGACCTCTTTGCATTTGGGGTTTTTTGGTTTCACAAATTAAAAAACTCTAAAACAGAAGAGTAAATGTGACTCAGTTGGACACTGAGAGGACATACTGTGTGCAGTCTGTCCTGGAGGCACTTTAAAAGAGCGTCTCAATGAAGAGCAGAAGAACCCTCTAGTGCAAGTCCTGTCTGTTTCAATTTTACAATCTTCTACTATTTGAAACTTAGCATCTCACTGTCTAGATTTCTTGTAAGCTGTTTTTCCTGCCTCTCATGTGAAAGAGAAGATGAGGAGCCTTTCTCTGGACAGAACCATCCTTTTAAACTTTCATAAAGCATTAGCAGTAGAATGTTTCACCTACTTTATTCTTTCACGTTTTGCCGTGTGTTATTTTTCGTCTTTCTTTGGCTTTGTTGCCTGTACTGCATATTATGATCAGGACTGTTTATTTGTATTATACCTCACAGGTCTGTAACTGGCTAGTTCTGAGCTGGCTACCTGCGAGAAGCCGTCTGTGCAAACAGCAAACAGCAGGGCTTTGCTTACATTCTCTGCCAGGCTGGTGTCAAAACACTGCTATCAGAAATGACGCCAGTTCAGTGGCAAAGGTTTCTGTTGTCTTTTTTTTTTTAAACCAAAGGCCCTGAACATGGGCTGCTAAGAAGCCATCGAGCTTTTGCCATGATCACTCACATTTTTCTGCAGAGTAAATAGCTGCAGCTTCTCTGTTGGCCACAAGACAGTTGAAAAGAGTTGCAGATTCTGCTTACTGCTTTGGGTGTACCAATGAGCTTCCTTGTAATGAGCACTACTTTAAAGAACGGAGTGTAAATCCTTGCTGTAAAAGACCTGAAATTAACTCTGGATAAATTGTGAATGTCACACGCTGACATGAGATTAGGCAGAACAGTTGGAGGAAAGTATTTAGATTGCAATGTTACTGCTTGTCTTACTTTGCCTCTTGCTGGCTTGGGATAGGGACTGTGCTTCAGTTTTGATAAGAACTACATTCCATTAGAAAAGTGATGGAATCGGCTTTTGCACACACAGGCAGTTCCTGGCTGTATTGCAACTGCAAAGGAACAAGTTGCAATTAGCACAAGCCTTGAAGAGTATGTTTCCTTTGAAAGTTACCTTTTGCATGTATCCTTTGGTGTAGGAAGTTTTAAGGGTATGAGGTAGAGGATGAGACATTAGAGGATTTCCCTGGGAACCAAGCACTCTGACACCTCAGGCCAAGATCTGGGACAAATCCTTGCCTCAGCTCTTCTGGCTTCTTCCAGCTGTTCCGGGTTTCCCTGCTCCTGCTCCACGGCACTCCTTGTTTGTGCCAGCCTAACAGTGACTGGGCTCTTCCAGGACCTGGATCTGACCAAGGGGAATGCTCAGCTATAAGCTGGTGGGTTTTTGGTTTTGTTTTTATTTTTTTAAAGGGAGAGGTTTTTGTTTCTTTTTTCCAAGTTGGATGAGTCCTTGACCTGGTCTGCAGCACAACCCACAGATTTGTCAGCCTAAATGAGGGATGGGGGCAAACCATGGGTTGAGGGTATCGTGAACCTAGAAGTTCCTTTCCTGTGTTCCTTTAGACGAATTACTATCCTCATTACCTTTTATTTTCATTTCATGAGGTAAAGGAAAAACATTTCAATTGAAGCAGGAGTTGTAAGATGCCTGTTAATTAGTACTGCTGTGTGAACTTTTTAATTTTTGTGCATTACTCTAAAATTTTCAAGGAAAAGGTGCTGTTAAAGAACTAGACATTGTTTCCAGGTTGCTTACCACCTGCATCTTTAGATGTTGATGGAGTAACAATTTTAATTTTATGAAATGCCTTGTTCAGTAGAGGAGACATCCTGCACTCTTAGACACAGCACTACATTTTCTGGGTTTCCAGTTGTGCCACTAGCTCCATCTTGTTCTAAAGCTAAGTGTCCTGAGAAAGATTTAGTTGGTTCAGTAAATCTGTCTGTTTAGCAGAGAGGTTCAGAGAATTCACTAATGTTCTCCTTTCTGTTTTGAACCTGCACTAAGCATGATTTCCCTCTTAAAATCTGCAGGACTAGCTTAAAACAATTTCTTATTTCCAGATTTTCTGTGGCATATCAGCAACAGTGAAGCAGTAAGCAACAGGTGAGCAAAAATGAATTGTTTAATAGCATAAGATACAAGCTTTTGGAGTTAAATTAACCATTACCTTTTCAAAACATTGTTGCAAAGTGAATGGTTGCAATACAAGATTATTGCGCTTCGGAAGTGCAGTTCCAGAGTGGCACTGCAGCATATTTAATTCCAGCAAGTTAAGTGAGAGTGTAGGAACTGGTAAGTGTTTTCAGTACTAAATGGGAAAGCCTTTCTTTCAGTTTAGCTTTACCTTGATTTTCTTATGCACTTTCTTTGTCTGTTAGAGGCCAATACACCCACATATGCCTACAAACAATCAACAAAGCGATGAACTGAAGGTGTTTCTCTTGAACGCTGGGAAAGGAGGGATTGCTGTCGCCAAGACACACTGGTACTGTCAGGCTCATGGAGCTGTATAAATCTGTAATTCATGAAATGTGAAACTTTCTGCTTAACACTTCACAACTAATATCTCTAGTGGGTGTTTCAGTAGACTTCTTTTGAAAATAGGCGTTTTAGATTTGTGTGGTTGGTTTCAACAGAGAGGAAGGAGTTGGCAGAGTGTCTGGGCAATTAAGACTCTTGCTGTGTGAATAATACATAGCAGACGTAATAGTTTGATAAAGGTGGAGTTCAAGTTCTCCTCAAGCTGTATACTGGGCTCTTAAATACTAAAATATGGCTTACGTTATACTCATGGTGACTTTCCCTTTGATGTATCTGGCTGAAGAATTAGACTTAACCTTGTCTTTGAGACTCTGCCTCCTCATTATATTGAGTAGGCTCAAGAGACAGCACTGCCAAGAGCACAGGCAGGCCATGGGAAAAGCACTGTGTTCTGATTTGTGCCTGCAAATCTTTCTCAAGAGTTACTGCTGTGAAAGCTGCAATTGCAAAGATTTCTGAACAAATATTGTCAATTGCTTTTCGTCTTTGCTGTGTCATAATGACATGAGACTGAATAACTTCCCCTCAGCTCAAGAATCAGCCACCCTTGTGTTGAACAGTCACGGAAAATCTGGAGCCGTCCCCTAGGTGAAACAGGCAATTGATATTTTATTCTGAGTTTCAGTCATACAAATATAGCAGGATCAAAAATTAAGAGAAATTGCAGAATCAGTCATAATGCAAGTACTGAACTTCTGGTTTTTGTCAGATGAAAATGTGAAGTAACCTCTAATTCATGGTATTCAGCAGCATTCCCGAAAGCAGCCAAGGGAAAGCAGCCTGTAATGAAATGAGGACAAAAATGTAATAGATCAAGCTCTCTTCTATTTGCCATCAGGTGGCACAAGGCTTACCTGTGTTAAAAACTTGGGGTTCTGCTTTGCATTGGAGCAGCTGTATTGTGTATAGCTGTACTAGTTTAAAAATCCCTAGGGAGCTGTGACTCTAAACTTAGATTTTATTGTATTGTATTAATTTTGTTCTGTGAAGTAGTAATTTCATGGCTGATTTACATTTTGTTTATAAGGTAAAAATAAATTATTTTGATTATATTTCTTAGGCACCAAATAGATCAAATCTAAATCTTGCCAGCATAACTGATTAAACTTGTAATAGCATCTTTGAGATATTAATGTACGCACTACTTTATCTTGTGCTTTATCTGACCTTTATCTGTTGATTTTAATATCCTTTGTGGTTGCTAGTGACGTGTTTTTGTTGTAGACAGGTAGAGATTTTGGCTCCTGTTTATTTCTCTGCTTTATCCTCATTCACTCTGTTCTGTCTTCTCAAAAAAAATAACTGCATTAAGCAGTTAAGATAATAAACTGTAGCCCAAGAGCACAATAGGAGCCATGTCTGCTTGAAGTGTTCAGAGAGCATTCTGCAAGCAGTTACCAGTCTAATGTGGACTGACAGTGAAAAAAAAGGAATTAGTTGTTCTGAACAAATACAGGAGAATTTTTATCCCTTTACAGCATAATTTGCAGCATAATTTATTTCAGTGACTTAGGTAAAGTGTTTATATAGGGCAAAGTTTGGCCACTGCATGTGCTTGCAGCACTGTATCATCTTGCAGTGCTTGGGTGCTGGTGATCCATATCACTAAAGCAATAGAAAACTAATCAGAAAATAAATTTTTAAAAAGATGGGGAGGGGGGAAGAGTATGACTTTTTGACATACTACTGATTGAATTGGTTCAGCAAGATCAAGCATATCCCAGAGTAGCAGAGAGGCAAAGGCAGAAAGGAAGCTCCATCAAGTCTGTCTGCACTGTGGATTGCCACTGGTGCTGCTGGCTCTGCTGCCCGCTCACTCCTGATGTCTTGCTGGACACCACTGCCCCATGCCAGCAGAGAGTGGAGATGAATGTGTGAAAGTCCTTCATGCACATTAGTGTGAAATCTGAGAGCTGAGTGGGAACTGATGATTTAAGTCAGTTTGTGATAATCTGGCTGCCTTTGCAGTGAAAGGATTGGAGCTCTGCCATAGGGGTGGTAAGGTCCTGGCAGTACCTGGTGCTGAGCAGCTGAGAGGGGCAGCCATCCTGTTCAGCCACTGCAGCTGGGTCTGGAGGAGAATGAACTGCACACCATGTGCTCCTGGGTGTGTTACACTTCTTGGCTCTATGATCATGGCTGTACCCTCACTACATCTGCTGTGCTCTTTGCTTCTTTGGAGTCACTTGCACTTTTTCTATGTGGGGCTGTGCTGAACACTAGTGTTATTCCCATTTCTACAACTGTTATCAGTTCACCTCCTAGAGCTTGGACATATGTAGGAAAACATGGAGTGCACTTCTTTGGTGTGATACTGTGCTAGTTTTCCAGTAGGTGTTCTCCTTGATGCATGACATCTGATTTGGTGGGACATGGAAAAAACTGTGTGGTTTCTTCCATGAGTGATTTAGTTCAATTTTCATGCAATTTGACAACAATGTTTTCATGTTTGAAAAGTGAAAGAAAACAGAAATAGGAACGAAGATCTCTTCTCTTAGCTGTATCTCTCTATCCACAAAAGTAGATGATGAGAAGACCTCTCTCTTCCCAGCATCAAGGAGACAGAGATGGGGAAGATCTCCCTCTTGGGCAAGAGGTACATTTAATTACAGGAGCCAGGGAGCAGTTTGTAGTAAGATTTCATTATGATTTTTCATAACCCAGTGAAGCCTCCCATGATGTGATGATGGAGCTTGCAATGCTGAGAGCAGCTGATGCTGTGAGAACCACAGCAGAGCCCATCTCTTCTGTTTTGGCAAGGGGATTGCTGGGTTACAGATTGCCTCTGTGCTGTGCTGGCCCTGCCTGAGCAGCCTGGCAGGCAGCATTCAACTCAAGGCACCTGTGGTACAGCTGTGCAAGTATGGGCCTGTCATCCTTTTGTAGGAATCAGGGAGAAGGAAATTGGCATTTCTGAAGTGTGTCTCTTCTCCTCTTAAGGACATCAAATGAACCTCATTCTGAAGTTTGTTTTGCTAGACTTTGTAAAGACAGTCTAGGGGACCAGTTGATAAAGTTACCTAGCTAAATCCCAGTCTTGAGCATCTGATAAGTGTTGAGGCTTTGAACATCTCCAGCTATTTACTGATGTCTTTGTAATACTAATGTAATAGATTACATTTCCCTGCAGACTCTACCACGCTACCCATCCACTTGACATAGTATATCTTAAGCATTTACTTTTATGAGTATGCTATAGCTGAAGTGAGCAGCAGGCATTCTTAGTCTGTACCTAGTACATGTGCTGTATTTCATTTTAGATACACAAATAAATTACTGTCTTTATAAGCAAACATTTTCTCTGTTGGTGCAAATCATTCAGGTGAACAAGGTTTCTGAGATTTAGAAAACTGCTTTGCTTATATTTCCTTCTTCTGTTTAGAGGTATGCTCAGATTTAAGATATTATAGCTATAGTGCAAGAAAAGGCTAATTGTAATCCCAAAAACTCAACAGGACAACTGTCATCTTGTCCTGATGACATGTAGTAGATGTGCTTCAGATCACTTTATCGTATGAATGTGAGGTTAGCAAATTCTCCTTAGTAGCCAGCCTGAAGAGTTGGCAAACTATAGAATAAACTTATTAATGTAAGCATTTTTTGTTTGGATGCAATGATTATAATTTGTTCTCTTGAAGAATCACATTCATGTTACATCCTGCTCTTAGCAGAGCTCATGGCAGTTGCAATTTGTCAAAATTTGCCTTCTTTATGAACTTTGGTTTTGCTGACAAATTAAATTCTAAATTAAAACAAAGAATTGAGTTTACACTCTTTTACTGCCAGGATCCTTCCCCAAAGACGGTTAGCCTCAGCATAAAGTCAAGAGAGACTCATATCCTCTTTCTTTTATAAGAGGTGTTTTAATGAGCCACCTGAAGGCAAAGAGTAAGCAAAATTACTTCCTTTTTTTCCGTCAGGATTATCACTTAGGGCATGTGTTTTCAAACAAACATTAGACGTCTCCTGCTATGTTTACAGTTTCGGAGGAGGGCATTCACAGGTACTGGGTTTTCCACATGTAACTTTTATATCCAGTTTCTATGAAAAGCATAGAGATATTTCCATGGCATAAAACAAACACATATGTATATGCCAGTAGATATAATTGCTTTAATCAAATACTGTGTGCCCCATAGCAACCTTAATCTGGCAGTGAGGAGCACTGGAAGTAAAGCTAACTGACTTGCTTTTCAAGATAAGTAGATGAGGTTAAGGACGACTAGGGAATTTATTTTTTTTATTTGCTTAATTTGTTGTAAGTTATACTGGTCTAAGTGGTAATAATTATTTTGAAAAACTATTTGAAGAATGTGCCAGCCTGTGGAATATTTTCCATACTGAGTATGAGAATACCATGGCTACACATACCTGTGGTCCTTATCCCCCTGGCCTTCATCTGACCTGCATTTTCCATGTATAGGTTTCCCGTGCATGTATCAGCATAGAACTGAATTATGTTTTTTGACTGGGGAACTAGACAGTGCTCGTAAGTCTCTGTGTTGAAACTCTTTTTGTCATCTGAGGGTGACTGTTCTTTCTGGAAATGCCATCCCTTTCCTGGCTGTGGGGGGAAGAGGGTGAAAATTTCAATGCTCAGGGGCATCTTGAGTGGGGCCATGAGCTCTCAGCCACAAAGTCTGGTTTTGTGGCTGTGTCTCTTCAGCTGGCACTTAATCATAGCACTGTTAATCTTAATTCTGCCTTTGAGATCCAGTACCACATGGTGATACTCGGTCGTTGTTGGAATACTGAGAGACAGCAAAACAGCTGGCAAGAATATTTCTGGGAAGAAAGAAAAAAAACAGAAAATGAAGGCAGTATTGAATAGTGGGTCTATGTTTAGATGGATTTTAAAATGTTTTTTTAATCTTCCCACCTGCAGTGTTCTCTGTAAGGCTGAGTCTGTTATGGCAGCAAAAAGGTATTCTTACCCTATCAGAAAGTGTAGCTTTCTTGATACAGTCCAAGACTAGGTGCAAGGGAAGCACAGTAAAGGCTCACTCTCAGAGAAGATGATAGAAGTGAGCACAGATCCAAAGTGTTTGCTTAAAATTTTATCAGCCATTCATTCTGCTGCTTGAATTACTAATTTTCAATATTCTTTTGCTATGTTTTCTGTTCTAGAGTCCTTTTTCCTCTCTGTGCCCACTCAAAGTTTTAGCTACTTGTGCTTTTCATGTGGACCTTGTTAACATTACTATTTTATTAAAATGCAACAGCAATTTGTATGCAGCTGTATTATCTAAACAGAAGTAAGCCAACAAAATCTTGTAAGCACATATTTTGTAATGGATATGTGATTTTACCACATTTTTTAAACTGTTTGGTGGCTGTTAGACCAGGTTTTTGGTGATTCAAGAACCTGAAAAAAGTAGCTTGGAAAAGTGTGCAAATGACTGCTAAGCTGCCACAGTTGTGTTTATTGTGTGTCCTTAAGCCAGACACCCTCTGACAGCACAGAGGAGAAACTCCCTGGATGACTTAAGAGGCTTTCTAATCTAATGTGTGCTCTTCTGATCAGACATAGCCAGAAATTCTGGGTGCCCTGGAAGGGCTACCTGCCTTCTGAAGCAAGAGGAGGAGCATGTGGGTTACAGAGTGGATGATACACATTTTGGTGCTCTCTGTTGGGTAACCACTTTTGGGCTTAGTAAGGCCTTGCATTTCTTCAAAACAACTTTTTTCTTCTTTTAACCTTTACAGAGGAGACTTAAATAAAAATGGCAGTCTCAGAAAAAGTTTAGAATAAAAAAGGTGAAATCCGCTTGTATCTCAAGCTTTTCATGTGTTCTGTGATGAGTTTATAAAATTAGGGAATTGTATGCTCATATATGTGGCCACACAAACGTACGTTCATTACTGTCATTACACGATCAGTTGTGGTCATGGTCTGTGGCAGCAGGAGGTGTTATACAGACCACTGTCTTGACAGGATGAGCTTGACACATAGAAAAATGCACATGATGCTTTTGACAATCAGCTTTTCTGTTAGCTTATGTCCTTACTGGTGTGCAGGCAAAAGGTGGCGGGTGTGAAGAACAGATCAGCCCTATCAGGCAAAATTGTAGTTCTGCTTATCTGGGTACCCCATCTCCAGGAGTGCATGCTGGGTGGGAGAGCAGAAGGACTGAACAAACACAGACCTATTCTACCCTGGATTAACCTGGCAGCCTTCAGCAAACTTTAGTTCAAGGACTTCCAGGGGCAGAGGTTGCATTTCTGCACTTGGCAACGTTTCTTTTAAAATGCACTTAAGCAAGTTTTTATGGGAAAGGCAGTAATTTAGATTCACTTTAAAATGAGTGCTCCAGTAGTGGAAACAGGCTTTGAAATAAGATTCTGTAATGCTGCTTGGCTCTGCATAGCTCATTGCCCAAACAGTATCTGGATGATGAAGCTGTGTTTAAATAAGATTCTTTAAAAGATTTTCAGCCCACATGGACATGTAACCACAGTGTAGAAAACAGATACAAATGTTTTGGTAGATGCTGAAAGAGGGTGGTGGTGTAGGAATTTGGAGGTCAACAATGATAAAGAAGAAATGGAAAGACAAGTGATCCCAGGATAAGGTTCTCTAAAAAAAAAAAAAAAATACTCTTTCTCTAGATTGAGGGCACTGGAGTTTTTGCAGTATACGCCAGTAACACAGGTGTAGGGCTGTGCAAGCCAAGTCCCCTGTGTGTGCCATTCACCTCCTCAGCAGTTACCAGAGGGACTGCTAACAGTGTTAGCCGAAGGCCAGGGGATCTGACTCTCTCCTCTGGGACAGCAACTCTGTTCTCTGGCAGGCATCCCGGGGGTGCTGGAAGGCAACGCGGTCTGCACAATCTCTCTGCCTCTTGACCAGAGACAGTCAGGGTCACAGACGTGAATATTATCTTTGTGACGCTTCAAGCAAGCAAACAGATAATATTTTTTTTTTAAAGGAATGTTGCATGCAGTCAGTTGAATGTAAAAATGTCATATCAGATCTTTCAAGAGCTTGTTCCCTTGAGGGGATGTTGCGCCAGCTCACCCACCCCGCCAGGGCAGAGGCAAGGCAGGGAAGGGAGTGCACACACATGTGCCTGCACTTCTGTGTGTATGTGCACGCACATACGAGAGTCACAGACTGGCCTCTTTTCTCTGGATGAGTCCCTTGTGTCTTCCTTCTGATCTTAACTAAGCCAGGGAACTCCTCTTTTTTCCTGTACCGTGGTCTGGGAATCATGCCCTGGACATTTTTTCAGCTGAGCACATTTACATACAGGAAATCAGCCCAGAGACTCCTCTTTGAATAGATTTGTACTAGACAGTTTTGCAGTGGTTTCAGGTATGCTTCTTTGTTTTAAACAACTGACAGAGAGGAGAGTAAAGAACACAAGTAACTTTGTTTTAAAAAACAGATGTATAAATACATGTCAGAATACAACACCCTAAATATGTGTACTTGTAGAACTTACAGCAAGACTGATCTAGTATCATTGCATTTATATATGTTTTTTTCCACATCCTGCTCAGTGATCCAGTTGAGCAAGGGAATAATTTTTATTTAGGTCCATCTTGAATTGCAGGTGAATGGGAGTATGAAGCACTCTGCTCCCTCACAGAGGGCTAACATCAGGAGGAGCAGTGCAGGAAGGGCCTGGCAGGGTGGCTGCGGACCAGGATGCACTCCTTGGGAAAGGAGACGTAAGAGAAGCTGGCCCTTGGCCTGGATGAAAAAGAAGAGGAAACTCTTTTAAATAAAAGATGAAATAAATGCATAAGCAGTCGGGGAGAGTCTTGCCACCACAGTAGGAAAAAATGAAGAATTTCAGCTTATATGTGAGGATCGTTATCTGCTGGCATGAACTTGTTTCTTTTGGAGTTTAGAAGGTGGTCTCTTACCACTAGTGCTTCAGCTGTAGAGGGAGAAAAGGCAGGTAGTTTTGCTGGAGCTTGATCATTTTGTCTTTTTTTTTCCTCTCCTGGTTTTGCCTGTGATAGGCTGTGACTCGACTCAAAAACAGGGGCCATTTAGATCCTGTGTATGTCACATAAAGCCTGGGATATTGTACAGTGATACCGTGTTTGCTGTTATTTTAGTGGAGTTACATAGAGAGTGGAAAGTATTGAAAAGAAAAACAAAATGCATGATAATTCCTTCATAAGAAGTCTGTCGGCATTCCTTCTTTAGGTTAATATTTCTCAAGTTTTCAAATCTGGCTGAAAAATCCCTGCTTCCAAAACCTGATATGCAGCTTCCAAGCCTGCGAATAGGGATTCCATCCTTTGTTAAACACTATGGGATATATTTAAGCCCTCGATTAACTCACGGTTGTTTGCTTGGGAAATGTGTGTGTAGTGGAATTGTTTCACCCTTTATTGCATAAACATTTCTCTGGACTGGCAAATTTTGCTATTGTTTTTGGAATGTCATTCTCACTTTAAACTTCAGGGTTTTTGCCAGGGCCAAGATGTCTGTGATGGCACACCTTCCACCTTATGTCTCTCACACCGGTTTTCTCCAAAATCTGTATGTTTTCACAGGTGTTTTCCCACAACTTCAAAGACTTTGTTCCTGCTTTTTTGGCAGGGGAGGGCAGGGTGCAATAGTGAGAGATACCCGTGCTCCAAAATGGTCCCCTCCCTTGGAAGTGGGTTGCTTCCACAGAGAGCTTTAGCTGAAGTGGTTTATCAGAAAACTGTCCCTTCTGTGATCATAAGTCACAACCTCATTGCTGCCAGGACTCTTCCCAGTTTTCAGAGGTTATTGATGGCCCTTTTTTTTGGCAGTTGTGTTTGTATCAGGCTTATAAAGGTTTTACTGTGACAGTGCTTCAAGCAATGACTCGAGTTGCAATTCTGTTTTCTTAGGTCCTCTAAGAAAATACAGATCTCCTTCTTGTTCTGAAAAAGTTGTTCTCAGGTTTTATTTTTGTAATGGTATGTCTGGTATTTTGCCACTTCTTTCTTCTTGGCTTGTGATTAGTTTTAAGGAGTTGTGTTCATATGACTGTGCAACACAGGTGATTGTCATTGTGATAGGTAAACTTGGCTTATTGGGTTGGTAGATGTTGAAGTATTTTAAATATAGTAAATTGAGGCAGAGCTGCATGTACTTTTTAAAAATAATAATAATAATAAGGGCTTTCATCTTTCCATTATACCTCTAACTTTTTGCTCTCTGAAGCATAAAAGACTATTTCCTTCTAAAAATAAATATTCTTTGAAATGGAAAAGTAAACCTAGAACATGCTGAAGCTGTGTAGCCTCTGAAGTCTAATGGGATCACACAATCCAGAGCTTCATACATCTCATTGCATTATTGATTCTGCTCTGCTGGATCACCAGCCCTCTTACATGAATCTGAAAAAGAAATTTGGGCATATAAGAATAGTGTGGTGCAGTATGAAAACTCTCCCAGATCTGATGTGACCTGGTTGCTAAGTGACATTGCAACTGTTCAGTGAAAAAAAACAAGCCAAGTTAGCAGTGACCTGTAGACCATATAAGATTTCCATATTAGAATTAGAATTTTTTGTTTGTTCTGTACAATTATGTCTTTAAAGTAACGCAGGAATACTAATGATGCCTTAGGTTTTAACTCTTATATTTTTCAAAATTCTGTATTCCTAGTGTGTATCTCTGAACTGTCTTGCAGCCTGTGAGCTGCTGCTCTGTCATGCTAGGATAGACATAACAAAGCCTCTCCAGGCTTGCTCTTCAAGGACACCCAGACCATCCTAGGCCCAGAATGTGTAAACCAGCATCTTGAGAAGGGGGGCAAGCTGAAGGGCAGTTACATCATTAGCTAAAGTTTAATTGGCGAATTTATGCTGATATGCAAATGGACCAAACCAATAAAAGTGTGAAGAACTCGTGACTGGTCGTCCATCTTGGGCGTAGCCTTTGGCCTGCCCAGGGTGTACCTCTGAAGGCCTTTTAAATAAATATCCACCTTTATTCCCTTACTCCTGTCTCTGTTTCCAGGTTGGCCTTTTTAGGCACCACTAAGATTGCTCTGGATTCAGAAAAGAAAAAAAAAAACATTAAGGTGAACGCTGAATTTAAATATTATTTCTCAGAGTGTTTTTCCTTGTTTTGACTGAGAGAGCTATGCCACAGAATCCACCTATGGTGATTTAATGGAGAAGATATGTGGTGTTGCATAGAAGCAAAATGAAGCTCTGAAAGTTATTCTTGTGAGTGATAACTTCGAAGTACACACACTATTGAGGGCTGTTTTCTAACCTAAAAAGAAGAAAGGTATTTTTTTTATCACATACGATCAGTGTTTCTGTGGCAGGCCGAGACGCTGAACTTCTTCCCTTGCACAGAAGGTTTCACTTAGGCTCTGTCTACGCCAGGATGTTTCGGTAAAGAAGTTTCCACTCTGGTCACTAGCATTGCTGTCTTTTCACTGATGATTGTTGTGAGTGGATTACTGCAGAAAGGACTTTGCCTAAAAGAGATTTCTGTGCTGCCTGGCTTATCCACACCACCTTTGCCTTTGTTACACATTTATCAATAGTGACAGCAAATACAGTGAAAAAAAGGATTTTTCTCAGCTCAGTAAAGCTGAAGTGGACCACAGTGGAGGTAAATTTGGTCTATAATCTGCCTAAAAAACTGCAGAGCTCTGCAAGACAGCTTTCTGTACCAGGGGTTCAGCCATTTGCCCTTCCCTGATGCTCTTCATTGAGACCTCCAGGCTACCTGAGGCATCTTCTTGCTTGAAGCAGAGTTTGACCAGCTCAGAAGGAGTGTTCTGCTTTGCTGTTGTGCTCTGTGGCTCAGAGCAAGCTCTCACTACCTTTTGTGATTCCCAGTTACCAGAGAACCCAGAACTACTGCTACTTGTACCTACTCTTCCTGTGCTGATAGCACTGGATTTGGTTGTATAAAAAGTGACCTCACCAGATGAAACCAGAATTTGGTCTTGCTTCATGGCCTTGCAAAGAAACAATAGGAAATGCCCAGAAATGAGTACCAGATTAAGATGGGAGTAAAAGAACAAGTCTGATTGAAGATTTTTGGTTACTTAGTAGATGTGCTTGGGTTTTTTTAATACTAGATTTGATAATAAAATATTTAAATAAAATGGAGCATATGTGTATATTGATCTGTCTTTCTGAAGTTTGCTCAGGGATAGTTATTTGTTCTTGCTACTGTACATGTGAAGACACTTGTGAGCATGAATGCAAGACTGGACTTGTAAAGAGTCTTTGCCAATAGCAAATGCCAAATGTCTATGGAAGAAAAGCATAGTGTTCATAATAATCTCTGCAAAACATTGATCAATGCATTTTGAAATGGCATTTATTTATTAAAGTTTCTCCAATAATCCTCCAAACTTGAACCAACCAACCAAATACCCTTACTCTCCATACCTTGGTCACAAAATCTCAAGTTCAAGTTCTTCATTCTAACACATGGTCCTCAGCTGCTTGGGTGGGTTTTTGCAGAATTTATTCCTCTGGTGTGAGAAGCCGCTTCTCCTGATACCTCAGGAATGGTGACACTGCGTGTAATGGTGACAGAGTGACAACACTCCTGACCTTTCATCCACTGGCAGAGGAGTTGTTGGTGCAACCTGTAGCCTCAAATCTCCATAGTACCAATGAAGAAAACAGAGAATTGGACACCCTCTGTACAACAGAACACTATGCAAGTTTCTGTTTAATGGCATGCTGTCATCCTCGCAAATCCTATGGACAGGGGAATGTGTTCACCCTCGTAGTGCTCTAGAACTAGGGCTGGAGGAAGGACTTGGGCTCTCCTACTAGGAAATTGTAGGTAAATGTGAAGTGCACATATGAACTGATGGACTCTGGATTGCTGGTATCTAGGAATGTGTTTTTAGTGTTCCGATTGCTTCATTAATATGTCAGCTTAGTCTTCATTTAATGATCAGAAAAATACATGGTTAAATAAGACTTGACTAGAAATGGAGTCAAAACTGTCATGATGTCGCTGTAGACATTCATGGTGCATTCCCACATTAGGATTTCAGTCTTGCAAATCAAAGATATGCAGCAGAAGTGGAAAAATACCAGAGGAGAGTTACAAGAAGAGATGTATGGACCGGCTTCCCTGTGAGAAATGATTAGGATGGCTAGGGCTCTTCACCTTGAGAAAGCAGTGGCTGGGAGAGGATGTGATAAAAGTCTGTATTAGGAAGTGCATCAGGAAGGATGATTGTTCACTGCCTCTTAAAAACAAGAAGTAGGGGGCAGCAGTGTAACCACTAGGTGACAGATCAAAACAAATCAAAGGAAGTGGTTTCTCAGATGCGTGTAATTAGACTGTAGGGCATGGTGGATGCTGCAGGATGTTGTGGATACTGTCAATGTAAAAGTGGTCAAAAAGCAGGCACATAAGTTCCTGGAAGAAAAGTCTACCAAAGACTGTTAGATACAACGATATTACTTCTGCCTTAGGAAGTCCCTAAGCTGAAAGTTTTTAGAACTTATCAGAGTGTTCTGGACAACTTTCACTAGATGCTTGCTTTTACTTTCATAGTCTTCAAACATTTGCTGTTTGCTGCTCTAAGCTAAAGTATGGGGTAGGTGGGCCTCTGATCTCACACCAGTACAGCCATTTTTGTTCTCTCTAACACTCACCACAAGTTTTAATATGACATCACTTTGCAGTTTGCTTGCTTCCTTTTTTTCCCCCTTTCAGAATCCCTCTGGTATGTCCCTGGACTTTGTGGTGGCTCCCCCAGCCGCCTCAAACCCTACGTGCAGTTTAGCACTGGGAACAGAGGGAAGAAGTCATCTGAATAATGAGCTCATGGCTAGTCAGACACAAGTTGATATATGGGGTAAACACACAGATCGGAATTCTATCATAACATCTTGATTATGAAAAGATAACCATGATATTTATGTCTCCCTAGTTACTTGTAACACCCTCATACTGTGTGGGGGGGAGTGGTTTTGTTCTGTTTTTAAAGCAACTGTCTCATTTAATGCTTTATTGTGTGCAGGTTTTTTAATACTAATTGTTTTGTCTCTGACTTATGTATTAGGTGTTAAAAAAATCTCAGCATCCCAGTTGGAGTAGATTTTTAGTGAATTCTCTCAAAGGTATTATCCCAGTAAGCTCAAGAGATCGTTTCCAGGCCACTTTGTACGTAAGCACCACCTGTGAGTGGAATTTTATGTTTTGGTGGTGCCAAAGGTTAAGCCTTATCATGATGAATTTGGGTCCAGAATGCTAGAAATTTCGGGTGCTTTCTTCATAGCCAAAATAAGTGGCTGGAGAGCTCTGAGAAACTTCCCTACTTTCCAGTCTTGGTAAAGCCTGGTATTAGACTAACTTCCTGGAGGTGGATGAGATTTGCTTTGATATCCATCTATGCTTTCCTACTTCAGAAGACCTGTAGATCCCCTTCAGTCAGCACACAGTGCAGCTCTCTGCAGAGGTGAGAGCACTGGGTGTGTGGTATAATAGTGCTTAATGTTAACCACAAGCTTTTTATAGCAGAGCTCTTCTTAAATGTGAAAATTTCCATACAACTTTTTTTCATGCTACAGGGTGTCATATTTCAAAAGGCAGCACTATGGCAAGCCAGTGGTTAGTTTATATGATTACTTTGAAATTAGTAAAATGATATAGTGATAAAAATGTTGGCTATGTGTACCGTAATTTCTTCCTGGAATGATTTCTTAGGTTTACAAGTAATTTTGTTGAAAAGTACAGTAGTACTTTTGCAGAAAGAACTTACACTGCAATAGAAAATACTTATTTTCATTACTTGTGTTGTTTTACTGATTTTCTTAGTTTGCTTTGTGCTTAAGGTTGAGTGACAAATGGTAACAGATTGGGCTATAACAAATTTATACATTTAACAGCTATATGTTCTTTTCTTTGTCGCTTGTAGTCATGGAATGAGTCCTCAGACAAAATATTTTTCCAGTAGGGGGACAAAACAAGTATCTAGCTGTTCTATTCACAAATAAAATGCATACTTTAAAAGTAGAAATTTTAGACATAGCTTGAGTAGCTTTTTATTGTTACATCTTCTGCAGACCTGCTATTCTGAGGTGCCAAAGCCACATTTGTTTGGAAACCTGACACAGCTGAGAATTATACATTTGCCGTGTGTGACTCTCGACATTGATCTGGACTGTTAGTGCTATTTTTTAATGGGGAAAAGAGTACAATCCGCCTTGAGAACTTGTACCACAATAATCCATTGCTTTGAGTAAGATAATTTCAAAGAACGAGATACCAGCTGATTTTTGTTTTCTGTCTTTGACGCTGGGGCATGGGAAGAAGTTTTGTATTGTGAAAGTGTGAACTCAGAATCTCAGTGTCCGTGCAGCATTACAGCAGCAGTAAATGACACTGATGGAGGCTCACACACAAGTGGTGATATTACCCATTCATGGGTGAAAATTCTGTGTTTGGGCAATCTCTAGGCATGGCAGAAAGCAGGTCTGTCCCAAATGGCTTGTTGATTTGGTATGTATACTGAAAAGATAGTTACAGTCCTTGGGTGATAAGTGGGCAGAGATCTGTCTGAACTTGTTAAGTTTTTTGGGGTTTTGGGAGGGTTTGTTTCTTAATTATTATCATTAGCTCAGTACTCAGGCATTTCTTGGACATTTCTCAGATAAAGCATTGCAAGTGCCACATAACCCTAAGCAAGAGACAGCATGAGCAACTTCCTTACATTGGATAAAACAAGCGATTCCTAGGAAGTCAGGGACGGGCCCTGTATGTTGTTCCTATGGGGAATGATTCCTCATGCTTTTGGGCAACAGTTTAAGGCTCTGGCACGCTCTTGTTCTACATGTACTACTGCTGTGCTACTTTGGTGGATGTTAAACCTTTACGCAGAAATCATTGTTCTGAGACTTGAGAATAGCCTGTTTCATAATTACAGGGCAAGTTGTAAGTCACTGAAATGTTAAGAGTGTTCATTTAATGCAGTGTACTCTTCAAAAAAAACACTCTAGGCATTTTACACTTTGTAAAGGAAAAGAAAGAAAACACCAAAAAACAAAAGCCCAGTAAAATACCCAGGGAGAGTGAACAAAAAAATATGTTCTCTAAGTTAAAGTGATCCAGAGTCTTCTCGAGTTCATGAACCAGCACTGCCGTTTGATGTCAGCAGAACTGAGCGGAAGCGTGTGGTTTGTGAGCTCGCTGCTGCCGTGGAGTCACAACTCCTCGTTGCCAGTGGATGGGCTGTGCAGGGCAGACCACAGTGCAAACCTGCTGATTGTTTGCCCCAGCATTAAGACCCTGCCCCTAATTGAAATGTCAGCTCCTTTACCCAGTGCCATGCTGTGTGTTCTGCAGCGTTTCGCATCTCGAATGGGAACAGACGACGATTAACGCAGAAGTGGCCAAGGACATCTCCTGCTTCTATGTGGCCAGATAGCCTCCATCGTAGGAGGGAGGAAGAGAAAAATTTGCAAGCTACATTCTTGGACAGAGAAGCAAGCTGCTGCTGGAAAAGAAAAAAAAAAACACATTATTGCCTCATGTTCCTTTAGCATGTGACCAGTTATGGCAATTGCTGATTGTCTACATAACAGGGAAAAAAAATGCCCTGTTGTATGAAAAGTTCCCAGTCTCTACTTCAGGTCATTACAAAGGTCTAAAGGCAGTTACTAAGGAAGTCAGCTACTAATCTAACTTTTAAATATACTTTGCTGAGCAAGAAAAAATCAGAGAGGACAAGAGAATGTTTCAGGGGGGTTTATAATCTGTGGTGAGCCTTATTATTTTTTTCCATCATCTCTGTGATTAGCTGAATGAGATGACGTCTCTCATTCTTTGAAAATTAGCTTTTAAAATATAGTGAAGCAGATAGAAAAGAAGCAATATAAGAGAGGTCACAGAAGACTTGCAATGCCCATTTAACACTTTATGTCTAAGAGGATACTACAGAGTGTATTCTGTATTCTAGAGTAAAGCTACTTCTGGATGTATAGGATCTGCAGCTGGAACAGATGCTTAAAGTTGAGGTGATCAGTTATGGTGTCTCAGGCACAGGGGCAGCATATGCAGGGATTGCTCGGGGAAGTGATTTTTCTTTTCCCATCTCTTCCAGCATGATAGGCTTTCTTTGTCCTGGTCTGTACCTATCAAACAGACAAAAAGAATTAAGGTATACATGTATCTCTAACATGATTGCCTTTGTTGTGAAGAGAATATTATGAATAATATACAATGGCAATGCAGAGATTTCTGCCGTGGTGACAGTCAAAGTTCCCATACTGCAGAGCTTGTTTTTGCTGAGCAATACTAGAAAGAATTTCTGGAGAAAGAGTTTTCATTCAATTAATTGATACTATATTATTAATTCTGTTCTTCATATTGAAGAATATATATAAAAATTGGTCATAATGTAAATAAACAATACAATTATTCTATATATTGTATACAAAATATAAATAATTTTATGTTTTCTATATGTATATATACATATAAGGTATTTCCATTCAGCCACCTAACTGTGCACAAAATAACAAGCTTATTACAAACTTTTTTCTTATTTCTTTCAGTTGGGATTTATTTCTATTCATTTCTGGTTCTTTTCATTGTGAGGTATCTGTCCATTGAGAAATAGGGAAGATTTAAGTAGATGTATGTAAATATTCCTCTGATGTAGCTGAAAAAGTACTGCTAAGTCTGTGCACTTCTATGCAGGTCTAAAACAAGTGATTTCTTCAGGAGAGTGTTTCTAATGAACTAATTGCATTTAAGAAATGGGAGGCTTCTCCTGGAAGTGCATATATGTCCCCATTTTTGCTTTGTGGAAATACCAAGTAGCCATTATTTTCTGCATTACCCATGTAAAGATATGATGAAATAATGCGTACTTCACCGGGAAAGCTCTTGGCAATTATAAATGTACTCGAGACATGAAATGCATAAGCATAGCAAAACCAAGGTACACGTCATTTGGGTATCAGTAAAACCTACCTGCCTTAAAACAACAACAAAAAAAACCCGATCACATTTTCCTGCTCAGGAAAATAAAAATAAAACCATAAACCTCAAAGTTTCTGCAAATGATTTGCTACTAACGTCAGTATTTTTTTTTAGAGAATGAGATGTTTTAGATCAAGCAAACATTCTTCTGACATTAGTGACGTAATGGTCTCGTGTTCAGAGAGATTTCCTGTTTACTTTGGGTCTCAACACAGACATCTCAAGAAAGTAGGTGCTAAAATTTTCATTACATATCTGCATATAAAGACAGCCCAAACTGTTCTGAGATCTGTAGTAAGATTTATATGTAAATGTATATGTATATGTAGTAAGCTTTATATTTCTGTCCTCTAGAAAAAAGGGGGTGACAGTTTGAAAACCTCATAAAAATCAGAGATGTCTCAGTTTGCTGACCATGCTAATTCCTCAGTTTTAATCCTGTAATGCAGAAAGTTATCAGGCAATGTCAGTTTGGCAGCCTTGTGAGCTACTGTCATGCTCTTAACTGGGAGCTTTTTTAGCAAATTCATCTGAAGTCAAGTACCTTAGAGATGAATGGCTGCTCTCCTAAATCTGGGGAGCTCACAGATGGCACTAAGGCTTCTTTGTGGTGAAGTTCAGGACTTAGTTTTATGTCTACTTAGTCTTAGTGAGACTTTTCATTAATTTTCTGTTTCAAATCATAACTTCTGTTAGTGTTCACAGTAGAAGCAACTCATCTTGTTCATAATTTATATGTATGATTCATAGTTCTGAGTTGCGAGCGTAGTTTTAAACATATCCTTTTTTCCTAAAAGGCAGAGATCATCTGGCTGTTGTTTTATTTTCCTAATGATAAAATAACAGGGATTATATTTCAGACTTGCTGCAACTCTTCCTATGCCTTTGAAAATACGAATACATCTATCTCCCTTTAGCTATCCGCTCTCTAAAGAATGAAGGAGTCCGTTATATAACAGACTGTGGTGAAGATCTTGTATGGACTGAAGATCATAAATAAGTATTTTTGCGTGTTTCATTGTTTCATTTTGCTTTTTAACTCTCTATGGTTGCATTTTGATAAACAATGTCACAGGTGTGGAAACTTGCTTCATCTCCATAACTACTGAGCAGTCTAGAGACTGAAGTTCTGAAGTCAGGTCAGCACAGCTTTGCTGCCAAGGCAGGAGGCCTTGTTCTACTCCTAGGTGATAAGAATCTAATAGTAGAAAAATACAGACTGTGGTAAAGTCACCAAGTAGATTTTGGTCTGTTTTGATGGTCTGTAGAAAATGAGATTACTGGTTGGTTTTGTTAGCTGACTTCATTAGATGTGTGTCCTGTGAGTATAAAAAGCGTACTTCTAAATGTGATTGTGATACCAGCATAAGAAAAACCCAACATCAGCACATGCTTTGGCATGAAATTATTGTGTGTTTAGAGATTCTGCAAACATTCTCATAATCTGGTGGGTAAGAAATTGCTGCTTGTGGAGCTGTTTGGGAATTTACATTGGCACTAGAAACCAAAACTGGATCTAGGAGAGCACATTTATGACAGCGACAAATGCACAGGCAAGATAATATACAGCATATTGTAAGAAAAACATAGGATTTTGCCTTTAGAAAAACAGAGGAGGAAGGAGCAGCTTGCTGCCAGCTGCATGAGAATGGACTTGGGTTGGTGGGAAGCACTCACCAGAGGGGAATGTCCTGCAAGGGTCAGGCTGGGTCCAGCAGAGCAGTGCTCTGAATTAACACGGAGTGGGATTAATAGTCTTTCATTCATGGCTTTTACCTCAGTAACTGTATGCAGAGGGTCCTGGAGCTCTCTGTGGTAACAACACGGAGACACCAAGTAGCATTTGTGTGAAGCCAGATGGGGCTCATGGGGCTCAGCAGCTCAGCTGGCTTCCAGGTGTGACATGTCCCTGGATGCAGTGGATCTCCAATCGCCCAGGGCTATGCCTGAGCTAAAACGGCTGAGCCAAGCCAGCTTTGTGGGGTGGGTAATTTGCAATTTGGATAATACACCTCTGAAGTGTTTTGGTGGTAATTATAGAAAAAAGGGGAGAGAAATGCAATGCAACACACATTGTAAAATGGTGCTTATCAGTAGTTTAACTTGTAATGGATTCGATACCACTTAAATTGTTTTTTCCAGGCAAAAACTGCTTCTCCAAAATGCAGATGTTCCTGTTATCATGAATACTTACTTTAGTCAGAAGGTGCTACTCAGTGAACATTCAGAAGCCAGAGAGAAGACATATGGTCTTACAAAGATGCTTATCAGGAAGAATATTATATCTTTGGCACAGACCTTCAGACTAGATGACCTTGATGATAAGTTACACCAGGAACCTTCAGATAATCAGGTATGGTCCATTTGGTTCACAGTTAAGCACTTGGTAAGAAGTTGGTGAGCAGATGTTTGGAAATGATAAGAAAAACAAAAATTCTAAATTACTGACCTGTTTGGTTTCCCCTTTCATTTACTCAAGGCTGAATAATATGCAGTGTTTACTTTAATAATATTTTCTTAGTAGAGGCTTTTGGTCCATCCAAATGCTGAACTGCTCTGAGGTTATTTTGCTGAAATCTCACTACTGTGCTATACAGTAATTATAACTTGGTTTTTCATTGATTTTTCTCTTATTCTTTATACCTGAATAGCTAAAAAATAGCTGTTTTCTTCTAACTCGCGCAAGATACTATTTTAAATAAGCATTCCTTTTTCCTATTCCTATGTCTTAACTCATTTCCTTATTGAGCCTATCCTTTCTTTAAAGCATCAGTTGATAATATCATCCCCCATTCCTACCCCTTCAGTTTGTTTTCTTTCCTATTTTAACTTTATTTGTATTAAAATGACTACTGACTCTGCATTTCTGTAACTGTGGTTGTACAAGCTGAGGTATTTTAAGAGATTTGTTTTCTTCATAGTCTGTGCCAGCACTTTCTGCAAGTAAGGCTCTTGTAAAAGCTTTATACTGGCTACCTAAATGATTCTTGATATTTGAGAAGTTTGGCCCTTCAAGTCTGAAGAACAATGAGTGTCAACATTTTGTGTTTGCCTTATATATAATTCCCATTATAGGCCTGGGAATTAAAAAGTTACATAAATCAAATCCTAATCGCCTTCCTTGCTTCAACTCTAACTTGTAAAAAGCTTCTACTGTGGTATTTGAAAACCAGAACAATTTACTTGTTCCCCTCATGGCTCCTAACAAACAAACCACTTCATTTAAAACTTGGTAGACAAGTTTTATTGCCACCACTTTGTAGACAAAGGGTAGTGTCGTACCACAATTTTCTTTTAAATCCTGCAAATTCTTCTTTATTGCTGTATAATACTTATGGCACAGTCTGTGATACTCTGAAAACCTTTCCTGGCACCCAGCTTTTTATAAAAACAGATTTCATTGTGAAAATAGAAATTTGCCTCATGCTGCAAAGGGACCTATATATATTGACCATGTTAGTCTATACTTGCATACAATTTTTATCGAGAGAGATTTATTTTAAAATTAAGATAAATTACATTACTGATTTCGATTAAGGCAAACTGTAGTATTCATGAAGTTTATCTTGCAAGTTTGGAAGGTTTTATTAATAAAATATGTTTTGGAAGTAGTGAAAAAATAAATTAAAGTTTTTGCTTTGATTCATTAATCATCTAATTCTTTTACTTTGAAATATTTTCCATTGAAATGTGTAAGTCTGAGGACTAGCTTACTACTCTATAAAACAAGATTTTTGTTGTTAATTTCCAACTTTATTTGAAAGTCCAGAAGCATTCAAGATGAATTTCACTCTTTTTTTTAGAAGAGGAAGGAACAGAACATCAAAGAAGTAAAAATTAAACTCCAAACAAGGGGAAGAATCATAAGGGCTCATATCAGTTCTGTTTTCCTGCTGGTGTCACCTTCATGTCTCAGGGGTTGAGTTAACTCAGTATGGAGCACCAGTTAAATAGAGGAGCACACCATGTGTGCAACTCTCCTGAGTGTTTCTTAAAAATACGCAATAAATAACTGGCTACTAGTCTGTAAGTTACCTTAGGAGGAGTAATTATTTTGAATCTGATTTTGCACTTGCAACTTGATTTTTCATGCTGACGTTTTCCTCTCTAGCTCTACATAGTTTCAAGGTTCTCCAGAATGTTTCTCATAATGAGTTTTCCTTCACCAGGTTGCTTGTGCTCCACAAATCCCTAACAAGGGTGATTCAAAACAGCATCCCTTAGCACTGAGTGCTGTTAACGATTCTCTGCTTGAAATGGTGGAAAGCCAGGGAGCCGTGGGATGGAGAGAAGTGCAGGTACGAGTCGTTATCCAAAGGGTGTACTGTTTGCCTGCAAGAGAAGGGTACAGAAGCCACACTCAAGGAAACAAGCCTCTTTGTGCAACACCCGTCACGAATTCAGATCCACCAAATGTTAGGTGAGTAATAAGATGCATGGGAATTTTGTTGTTGAGGCTGGGATATATGAGAAACCAAAAAGGAGGGAGTTCAGAAATGTCATTCTTAGTTGTCAGCCCGTGGGGAATAAGCACACTCAGCAAGGAAGGCATGGGGCTGTTGATGGGAGTGGTGTCATTTTTTAATAGGCATAGTGTGACACAGAAGTAGTCCTGCCCAGAGAAGGGAAGGATCTGTCCATGTTTATGTCATCAACAGATGACAGGAACACTGAAAATGAGTTAGTGGGAAGTTAATAGAGAACGTCATATATTGTTCCTTGAGTTTCACAGAATAGTTGTTACATCCCATTTTCCTATTTCAGTCTCTGGTATGCTCTGCTAGTAAGTTATGCTCATGCAATGGTCTTTTGAAACAAAAAAGAAATACATAGAGGGACACAGAAATGAAAGGCTTTTCTATAATGAGGATTTTGCACAGATGCTACTAGAGAAACATAGGTGTATACTTCCATTGTGAAGTCACTGGAAGATCCTGTTGACTTCTGGAAATCTGGAGGCCACAGCAGTTAAGATTCCTCTACAGTAAAAAGTGTTGTGGTGTCAAAACATAAACAGCAATGCAGAAACATTACACGCAAACCCCATGGAACTTACAGCTTTCAACCAGTTGCTTTAGCGTCTTATGTTTTTGTCTTTGCATCCTGTTCTGTTTGCAGTGGAGGGAATCAAGATGTGGACCTTGTTTTCTTAAATACAAAAGATATGGCAAACAGTTTTCCTTTCTGACCAATAGTGAACCATTGAATTCTTTCCTTCTCTTATGATCCTCAAGGTTTGAGACCAAAGACTGATTTCAGTCTTTCTCAGCAACTCTGGGTCTGAGATAGCTGTGTCTGTTACTGCATTTTCTTCCTTTGGTTTTGCACTAACTTTTGGTTCATGCTGGCTTAAAATTTTGAAAGGTAAGATGTATCAGATTTTATTTTCATTCAGGAAGATCATTAAAGTGAGTTGTAGTGGAAGAGCTTGTATTAAGGTTCTAAGTTCAGCCTTTCAGGACATAAGTAAACATTTCTTCCTGCAGAGTTTGGGACTTGAAGGAAGATGTGCAATTAGTTTAACAGGTCCTATTGAGAACTCTCCAGATGTAATTTGCAATAGGCTTTGAAAGGTTTCTTCAAAGTTTTGAAGAATTTGAGTTCCTCTAAGCCACCCTGCAGGTAGATAGCGGTGTCCTCAACGGTCCTTCTTCTTGAGCTTTTGAAATACTAGAATTCTCTCAATTCTTGCAACCTTGTAAGCCACTGGGTAATTTACAGTACTCATTGACCAATAAAATTCCTCCAGAAGGAACTTGGGAAGATTATTCTTTCCTAATATACAAGCTTGGTCATCACCCACAGGAAAGTAATTATCAACAGCCTTGTCCCCGACATTTTTAGGAGCTCTTTTACATATAATAGTTATATTGAACATTGGTTTTTTTGAAGTAATTGATACATCTTGTTGTGTGGACTCTTTGCTTTGTGTTTAATTAATTCTTACCATAACATATATATTTTTTAAAAAGGAAAAGTACTTTATCAGCCCGCATCAATGTGTGGTTTTGAGGAGAGTAGTCCTCCGTGTAGATTTTCTTCCAGAGGGCTACATTTGATCGAATGTCAGGGCAGCTGACAGGCTGTTATTCAAGCTGATTTTTTCATTTCCAACTCTTAACCAAAAGTACACTTAACTTGCAGTCACACAATTTGAGGTAGTTAACCTGCGTGAGCCCACACCCTTCACAGGAATGGGGTGAAAGAAAACAGAAATCTCAGATTGCACTTCTTATGTCAAACATGAAATAGAAATAAAATGAGAGCTCGTTGCTTCTACGTACATGCTGTAGCTGGGTATTCTCATGTGCAGTTGTTAAACTGGTCTCTTAAAAGTTCCTCAAATTTCATTGATGTCTCAGCTCAGAAAACGGCTTGTTTGTTGTTCACAGCTATCAGACTGTCTTTTGGATCCTGAATCAAAAAAACCAACCCACTTTCTCTTTTGCAAAGAAGGGTACGAACACTTCTTTTACAGACTGAGGAATGAAAAACACCTCTTGCTGCTTTATCAGCTGCTATTTCCATGGCTGATAAACATCCACATGAGACCTCCTCTACCAAAAACGGCTACGTCTGTCACCTGATAGTGAACAAAAGGGTCCAACGCCCTCTGGCAGTCCTTTGAACCAACTGGTGGCTTATTCTTTTGTAACTAAAAAGTTCTATTTTAAACTTCTTTCTGTAAAGTAAAACTGCCATAAAAACAAGGTTTGTATTTTATGAGGCAAGATGAGTTAGATTATTCATTGTTTTATAAACTAAAATTTCTAATTAGATATCAAGGTACATTAATACCTAATTGATTTAAACAGGTTGTTTTATTTCATATCTTCTTTTGTAGCACTCCACAATAACCTAGATGCTGCTGTCACAGGGAAGCATAAAAACCACCACAATAAGCTGAAAAGAAGCATGAAATTAAATGTGGAGTAGGGAGAGTGATGCATTTCGTTCAAGGCATCCGGTTTCTAGTAAGAGAGTGGCAAATTGCGGGAGAAACCTCTATTTGGATTGTAAGGAAACGGATTAATTTAATTGATTAAAACTAACACTCGTGAAACATAGAAACTATGGGGCTGCCTATAGGCATCTAGCATTTATTGTTCATAAATACACATGTGTGTAGTATAGCCTTTTACTGACAGACAAAGGGATATGTTTGAAGGGTTTAAGTTTGCTCAGCTGAAGTATTCAAAGCATTTTGCAAGGATGCTCAGAAATCTTTGCAGAGACTGAGGAGTTCTCCAGCTTCTGTTGTCCATAAATTGGATCCACATTCCCTGTATTATTGTTGAAATATTTGCCTTTTCCCCCGTAACTAACTGCTCTTGCAAATGGGCTTTTCATGCTGAAGGAGTTTCTTGGGGGAAAAAAAAAAAAGAAGAAAATATGACTCGCTGTGACTGTCTGCCCATTTCCAGCATTCCTGGCATACTTTTTGCTGCCTTTTCCCCTCTGATGGCAGAGACATACTTTTGTTAATGACACAACGAATGTTTGTCTAAACCCAATTGTTTTGATTCTTTTTTAAAATGTCCTGGCTTGCAAGTACGAGGATCCCAGAGAGACTTCTGTCAACCTGAGGAGCTCACTGGCGCAGAGGTGTCTGACTCACTGCGTCGGCCTTGTACTTTGTGTTCCTGGGATAAAGCAGTGTATAATTTGGATTTTGCTCCTGCCAGTATCTGTTTGTTTTGAGCAGGCCACGTGAGTTTAGTAAAAAATAGAGCTGGTCAGTTTTGTGCCTTAAAGGACAGGGCTGGTTGTGTGGTAGTCAGTGTAGCTAAAACAGATGCATTTTTAGGACTATTAGGCAGTTAAACTGGTCAGAGCACTCAGAAGATTTGCGTGAGGAGGCTGGACAGAAAAGGGTGTTGTCATGAAGGAAGAGCTAACCACTGCTGGTAGAAAACAATGCTAGCTATAGCTGTGAATCCACACTTTAAAATCTGTGGGTGACTAGACAAATTTTCCATTCACTTCTCTTGGCATGTTTCAACCTATTTCCTACCTGCACAAAGCCTGCTATAGCTTTCTATTCCAAGAACAAAAGAAAGACCATAAATTTACTTTAAAAATTAGTGTGATCTGCATCTCTGCACTAGTTGTCATCTGTAGTTCTTCCAGTTTTGCTCTTTATTTTGTTTTCCATATGCCAGATCATAGAGCAGTGGAAAGGTCTGCCACCATGCAGACTTTAGCCTTTGGTCCATGCAAGCAGGACCCTTGGGGAGCAAAATGTTTAGAAGAGCTGAGGGTTTGTTTGAGTGGCTGGGAGAAATAGATGTGAGGAAAATCGCATTTCTTTTTCTGAGCAGGCCCAGAGAAACATGATAGTCAGTTGCTATAATTCATTGTGGTCTAGCAAGTTGTTGCAAGTTTCTGAGTAGTCTGTTTATATGTAATGCTTTGTAAAACAGTTTTATTGGCAAGTGATAATCCTATAGAACTAATTAATTTCTAAATTGGATTTCCTTTTTCCCCGTCTTTTTCTTCATCCAGTGATCTTTGCTGTTCATCTTAACACAAATCTAGTCAATGGGTTAACCTGCCTGGCAACAGGCACAAATAAAAGTTGAGTGTCAGATGCTGCAACTAGCATTCCAAGGAGATGGATTAATATATTGAAAAGTTATCCTTCTGGTATGGAAAACCTACCTTAAGTTTTATAAAGCTTATTGAAATACACAAAAACAACAACACCAAAAAAATACTCTGGAGGTATTCTTATTTGAAAAGAGCCCAGATTGGAAAGGACTGTCGTGAAAGATCCATGTTCACAGATGCTAACATCTGTCAGAGTGTTTTCTGTGGCTGACTTAAATCTGTTTACAGCATTCCATTTGTTTTTTGTGTTTTTTTCAACAAAACATTTTAAATGGAATGGTCATAAATGCAAGTTTTTAAAAATTACATTATGTTTCTGGGATGTGATTTTTCAAGTGGAAAATAAACAGGAAATAAGTAACTGAAATGCAGTAGAGAGTACTCCATAAACTAAAAGGTTTCTTTATTTTTGCCCTTTTCAAATCCTTCTCCGAAGTGAAGATACGTGCTCTTAATATTCTTGCAAAGTAGTCTAATTGCTACTTGACAGACTTATAATAGTTCTCCTAATAGCTGTGGTTCAAGCTCTAGTAACTGGTTTCTGCTTTGAAGTCTCTCTCTCTCTTTTTTTTTTTTCCTTTTTTTATTCACAGTAAAGACTCCCTGACACTTGGATTATTCCCTTTTGCCTCCACCCTGCTCTATTTGTAATTCTCAAACTGGAGCCACCAAAACAGAGAGTAAGGACAAAAGACTGTTGGAAAAACAGCTTTAGTATCACACTGTCCAACTAATACTTTAAATTGTCTTATATAGTTAACACTGTAGCTTCCTCATGCTGTTGTCTGGACAGCCCTGAGAGTCTGTTTTCCCTGCTGCTGATGCTGCAGACGACTAGATGGAACTTGGGCTTCTTCCAGTGCCACCGTAGTACAACAATTTGTTAATTTGACATTGCCGTTTATTTTTCAGTGCTAAATATTTACATGATCTTATTCTGTCCAAGGGCAAGGTGAAAGCACTGTTATCTGATATATTCTGTACAAACAAAAAAAAAGGACCCCTCAGTGTGCACCAGCGTTTTTCGTCCCCGTGCTGCGAATAGGCAATTAAGTAATTTGCTGTTGTTCTAAAATATGTCAGGGCAGTGATAAAAAATGCTGGTACAGAAAAGAGGCTGAAGAGGACGATAGCCAGCACAGACCACAAATGTGACAGGGATTCAGTCTCTTTGGAAAGCAAATGGACAGGAATAGAAACCAACTATCAGATGGCCAATACTGTGTGTGCAGGCTCCTGTATGTATCTAGCAAAAAGGAGACACCGGTTGCTTGTATTTCCTCCATACTCAAGTGCTTAGACTGATCAGGAAAGCACCCATGTGCTCACAGAAGACAGTCACACACATCGCAAGCCTTTTTTTTTTTCGGTCAAGAAGGCGGAGCAGTTCTACTAACTGATGTATTCTCCATGACAGAGAAATTGTAGAGATACCTGAGTAGAACAGAGAGACAGGTAAATGGTCTAGAAGCATCATTATGTAGAGCTGTGTGTTCCTCACCACTTACCTTGTAACCATACCATTTCACACCTCCTGCCTCTGATGGTCAGTCACATGCAGGGCTTTAGGAAGCTGCAGAAGCTTTATTGCACCTGAACACCTCATTTCCCACTGCCCTTTGCTTCATGGCTGTATGCACCCAATTGGTTGTTTTTGAGGGACTGTGTAAATGGTGGAAAGGGGAAGAGTGATGTGGTCCCTGTACATTATCCTACAGTAGAGACCAGTCTAGGGAGAAGAAAGCAAACAATTTGAAAAGGTAATTTTCCAGCCCTAGTGCCACAACCAAGGTATGTGCTGTTGTACATTGCGTGGTTTCAAACAGGAATAGTAATTTTCCAGCACCTGTTATTTGTCAAGAATTATTCTAAGATGGCCTACGTAAAAGGTATGGAATCTTGCCCTTGGCTTTGACCTTTCTTCCCCCTGAATTTTTGTATCTGTGAAAGTTACGTGGTTGATGGACCTGAGAGCAGAAATCTTCCGTGTGTGTTTTACACCTCTACATTTCACTGACTACACAACTTCCTGGAGGAAGTGTTAAAGTTGTGCTGAAGCTCTCAGAAACCTTTGTAAAAGTCAGATTGTGTCTCTGGAATTTGTTTTCCTTCTACCATCGTACCCAAAGGCAAGAACCATGAGCAGTGATAAATGTTATAAATGCCTGGATGGAGGTGAGCTAGCAGTTGGGAGAGAAATCTAACCACCTGAATATTGCACAGAATTTCTTTGCCACTTGGGCAGGTAAACAGTCTTTGTATGCATAGCCTTAAGTATCTGCAGAGGTAGTGCATGTGCACAAAAATATCAGCACAGATTTTATGTAACAGCAATTTTCCGAAAAGGAAGATTCTTAGAAATAACTTTCTATCATCAGCTTTATAAAACCTTCTGTTGGATATAGCAGATCAATACTCCTTGGAAAAGTATTACTAACATACTCTTTTGGAAAGAAGGAGGTCTTGAGTCTCAAAGAGTCACGAATAGGCACTTCTGTGCAGATTATGGCCATGCTCTCTTAATTAAGAAAGGACAGACTTTGAAAGGGACGATATTGCTGAAACATAGGCCTGGACATCTATATTTTAAGCTTTTCTACACTTCCTTTTATAAAATGCAAAAGATGAAGATACATCAAACAATGCAAATAAAACAAAACTCCTGAGAGAAGACAATTAGTTCTTTCAGTAAGCATTGTGGTTTAAAATCGGTATGTAAGTTATAAATGTAATAAGGTTATCTTATGTTCACGTGCCAGTCCTGACTGGTGGCTGCTGGTTTTGTTCCATAACTCACAGCCAAAGGCAGTCAGCAGCATCACACTCAGTAGGGATCTGTTGTGCTGAAATCCTCAAACTCATTTCAGTTAATGCTTCAACTCCCTCTTTGACCAAAGGGCTCTTCACAGGGTTTGGAGAAGAACATGCTCCTCAAATGGGAAAAGTGATGAGCAAAGGCCTGGGATGAACTTCCTGTATATTAGACTTCACAGTGTAAGGGTTTGAGTGGGTTGGCAGTTAAGAGAGATTTAGTTATTTTAAAATTTTCATCCTACAGTGAGAAAAGGAGGAATGATTTAACTGATACATACTGCCCGATATATGTTCAAATGGTTTTGTAACACACTGAATTTAGATATTTGATTGGAGGTGTGTGTTTGACTGCAGTGTGGACTCCTCTGGACAACCTGCTTTACAAATGCCTAAGGCTAAGAGTGACTGCAAAGTGTACTTCAGAGGTGTTTCGTATTTGACAGGCTGAAAGAGTTTCAGCTCTTCAGCCTGGAGAAGAGAAAGCTCCAAGGAAGAACTTAGAGTAGCCTTCCAGTACATAAAGAGGCCTTGCAGGAAGGCTGGAGAGGGACTTTTTACAAGGGCATGTAGTGATAGGGCAAGGGGGAATGACCTTAAACTGAAGGAGTGTGGGTTTAGATTAGATATTAGGAAAAAATTCTTTCCTATAAGGGTGGTGAGACACTGAAACGGGTTGCCCAGAAAGACTGTGGATGCCCCCTCCCTGGAAGTGTTCAGAGCCGGGTTGGATGGGGCTCTGCATAACCTGGTCTGCTGGAAGCTGTGGGTTTCCTCTCTGAGGCAGCAGCTTTCCCCACTATTGAATTCAAATATGATCTAGTTATGACAACTACAGATGTTCTTGTCTTTGTCCTATAACAATGGGATTATGCATTTTCCACTGCATCTGAACAAATGCCAAAGTTTGTAAATTCTGTTTGACATGAGGAAAAATGTGCAAGGAAATTAATTTGATTGGAACAAGTTATGTCACATCTTCAATATGGAGCTATAAATTAAGAGGCTGTATTAACATAATGTAAGTGGGAAGTGGAAGACAATGTTAGCAAAGACATCAGTGCCTAATCTTTCCAAAAGTGTTTTTAATTTCTTTATTTCTATTCAATTTAATGGTAAGTGGATATTTCCTTTCCAAGGGAGCTGAAAACTGCCAAAACTTTTTTGCTGCAGCCTGGGCCATTTAGTCATGATTAAAAATATCTGGGTTGGGAGCTCATCTATACCTTGGTGCTTCTGTGTATCTGAGTCACCATTTGTGTTTGGACTGCCAGGGTTTGAGGGAGAATCATAGCGATAACACTGTGAGAAAACAGGTATTTGGAGTGGATGCATGAACAGTTAGGAAAATCAGTGTCTCTCAGGCTGTTTATGTTTCAACAGTGCAAGTGGGAAGGGACTCTACTAAGGCTGTGGATTTTTAAGAAATTAGTTGGAAATCAGCTTATATGTACAAGGAGAAGGGGGAGAATTCAAAGCAAAAAGAGGTGTCACGTGGTTTAGAGGTTGCAAATTCAGCAAATCAATGAATTGCAATCAGATAATTTCTTTTTAAATACTTGCAAGGGTTGGACCTCGTAGGATAACATCTGTATGCTACATTTAGGAAACTCCTGCGTAGACAAATGAGTTGCATTCTGTGATTTGTTTGATCCCTGCTGAATACATAGAAGCTGCATTTGGGGTGATCTGCCTGGTTGCAGTTGCTATTTGGGTAGTGCAAATCAGAATAAATGAAAAAGTCATGCATTGAACAAAATCATGAGAAAGAAGAATCACGGTATTTGGAAATTAGACACTATTTTTTAAAGGTAAATGTACTTCTGGGTATTGCTAAACTTTTTTGATGAAGAACCCCATATTTCCTGATTGACCTTGTGTATAAATAGATTTCCATTATAAAAATGAAAATAAAAAATAAAAGCTGGGTATGATTCTTACTTATTGATTCAGGCTTGTGGTTAGCCTAGCATATTGGACAGCAAGCCAACATGCCTGGCCTCGCTGCAAACACCTGAAGGGTTTGTCTCTGTCTGAGGTCACCTGCTGAAATCCACAGAAGCAGATGGTGACCAAGTAACTGCTTTCACGGTAAAACCAACTATTTTAATAGAGCAGATAATCAGTCCAGTAGTCAAATAATAATGAGGATTTTGTGTGTGCACAGGATTAACAAAAATTGCTGATTGTTGTAGCACTTCAGTATCCTGATGTTTTGGTCTCAATTTGCAACTCTTAGTTCCGTGGAGTAGAAACATATGCTTTTTTCCTTTTCTCTGTATGTCCTGGATAAACCTGAGTCTCCTTCCTTTTTTTTCTGCAATTTAGTTTTATATTTGGCACAATAAAAATGTAAGCGCTGTAGTAAGTTTTGAGAGCATGCAGAGCTAAAAAAGTGTTTTATATATAAAGTATAAGGTATAAAGTGTTATTTCTCTGCTCCATGAATGTCACTGCCTGTGTTATTTATTATAACTGAATCTTTAAAAGCAAAGCAAAGGGATATTACAGCAAAACACAGGGATATATGGTAAAGTCGGGCTGTGTTCAGACTGACACTTTTCTACCCGCGGGTCAGTCCCTTGGTGAACAGATATTTCCTGCCTTTATCCCAGCCCTCCCTGGAAGCTCGGGGTTGCGGGAGGGCACGTGGTGTGTCTCTCCCCCTGCATCCCCCAGTGTGTCTCTGCACACGCTGTTCAGTAAACAAACTCGAGAGAACCAGAGCGAGCTGGTTCAGAGCAGCCAGTTCATTCACACAGACCTCTTGGAAAGCGGTGCCTTTGCGCAGCCCTGACGTACGGGCTGAGCGAAGTGGAGAAGTTAGTATTTATGTTTTCATTAATGCTTTTTATAGCTGCGAGCCAGCTGTAGCTAGTTAGCGTTAGCCTAGGACATCTATTAGCGTGCAGACCTCTTACGCAGGATAAAGGGCTTCTGATGGAAACAGAGTTGTTACTCATGGTACTCCCGGCTGCGTGTTTACATGAAGGCTGTTTGTGCTGACATAGGATATATATATTGGAACAGCATGCACCTTTCTAACCAACAAGGTTTCCAGGATTCAAGAGGATTTTGTATGAAAACTTTTAGTGTAGCAAATCTTGAGATTTGCATCTTTAAATGGCGTATTGCTTGATTAAAAGCTATTCTATTTAAATAATGCTCTGCAGCTATGCAGAGACTAAAATTATGTTGTGTTTAGCTTTTAGGCTATACTGTGAATAAGCAGTATTCCTGCAAGTCTTGAACACACCAGTTTGGATTGTTAAAAGTTTCTGCTGTGAGTGATGTAAGTGGCTGGCAGTAGCACAGGGTGAATTGTACCTAAGAGTTTGGTCTAGAGAAATTGATGGCTCAGCTATCCTTCTCTGGTTTCTCCCAGTTTTTGCTTTTATGGTTTTTTTCCCCTCTTCTCCTGGAAGATGGTTAGTCAGGAGGGCATGTAAAAATAAATAACAAAAGCAACTTCAGAGAATGAGGAAGGCACAAGAAGTTTTGTTTTTAGAGCTCCAGTATGACAAGCACCATGATCTCTGGTATTTGCATCAATACGACAATTTCCTTTCCTGGTCAGTCAGTGTTCCGCTTACAATTCTGACGCCTCCGTTCATCCAGGCAACCACAGAGATGCCTAAAGAAAAAGCAGGAAATTTGGTCTATGCTCTGCTTTTCATTTCTGTAGAAGGTGTGAAACTTAGTGCCTTTTCACAGATAATTTAGTCCTTCTAGTAGTTAAAGCGTTGGAATGGAAGGTTTCAGCACTGACTTTCCTCTCAAGTAGTTTTCTCCTTCCGAAGGTAGATTGTACTGAAGACCATCATCTCTATTCCTTTTCTTCCCAGGTCTTTTGCTGCTACTTGCAGTGTGTTTTACAGACTAGAGAAGATTCCTTCGCCATTGTGAAACGATCTCAGCATGAATTTCCACTCCTCTTATCTTTGTCACAGTCCCACCAGTTGTCAGTGATGAACTCCTTTCAGTCAAGGGGAATTCAAAAAGTTCATTGTAAAAGGCTTTGTTTGCCTCTTTAAGCCTAATCTCATGAAAGCGTTGATTACATCAGCGGTCATCATGTCAGAATTATACCTTTATGGTTCACAAAAAGAAGCTTTATAGTGCAATTCTTTTTCATCTGCACAACAGAATCTGTGTGTGAAACTGCTGAGTAGCCCCACACACCAGAGTCAACTCACTTGGTTGAACTGTAGTCTTAGCAAGACAAAAAGTCGGGTTATCTCCCAAAATTTAATCACTTCTAATCTTCTGTTCAGATAAATTTCCTCCACCCATCCATTTAGGTACACCACCCTTAATGATCCACTTGAGAAGAATGTGACAGGCTCTTGAAAGCCCTGTGAGGCTGTGGAAGCACAGCTCATGAATTATGCGTGTTCAATGCCTACAGCCTTAACCTCAAAATACAGGTGGGAAAACTTACGTCGGCAGTATCTAGACTTCCTACAGATCGTGTCTGTGATTTGGTTCTCTTTTGCCTTTACAAATGTGGTCAAGGCTCAGTTCGTTCTAATTTCAAAGTCGGCTGGTCTTTTGAGGACTAGAAGAATAATTTCTTACTCAGCAAATTCAAGCTTTGATGTGCTCACATCCTTCCTTTTAACGCAAACCAGCAAAATTGCACTGGAATGTTTTGCACCATTCAGTAAATTTGCTGGCAGCTTGTTCAGTGTGATCTGATAGAAAACAATTTTGTCCATTTTTACTATTCTACTAAATGCTTCATAAGGGTTTGGTTTTTTATGTAGAAGGAAATGACCTGTACAATGTCATCACATGCTGGCCCTTTGGCTTGTTTTGGACTTACTGTTCAGCCATTCAGGGTCCTTGCTCATTTGTTCCTCATGCTCCTGTGACTGAAACAAAAACCTCTGCACAAGAACTTAGTTGGAGGAATGTGGATAATTGGGAAAAGCAGTTTTACTCAAACAAGTTTTCCCACAAAGATGGCTGGGACAACCAGCACCGTGCTGCTAGCTTTGGGTGTTGTGGTCACAGATCATTGTACCAGATACTGTATAGACCGTGTAGCCTAAAAAGCAACATCTTCCTCCTCCAAACATTTGGCAAAGGTGTTTTTAGTGCTTTCTCAAAGTTCATACTTCTGTGTCATCTCACTTAACACAGCCAAATTTAACACAGCTAAATCCTGACTGCCCAGTCCCTTCCCCGAGTTAGTTGCCAGTTGTCTTTAATTCTTGGTTTTAATTTATGGCTATTTTTCCCAACATGCAAAGAACATGTGTTTGAGGGCAAGGAGGCATTTTTAACCATGGCAAGGCACCTGGTTACAGCACGGATTTTCCCATTCCTCAAATGCTGTGATGGTCTAGGATAGTACATAATTGCATCCTGCAGCCAAGTGAAATCATTTTTACTAAATCTGGCAGGAGATTTTTCACTTATTTTTTGGATGGATTTTTCTGATTGCTTGAGGATGGTCTTTTTCTTGTGTGTTCTGTCCATAGGATCCTAATGAGGCACATGATATGTGGGAGGCATGGATAAGAGAAAGATAAAGCTGTAATTTCTGTCATCAGGCAGTACTGGGTTGACGACTACTAATTTTATCTAATCTATTCACCATATACCTTACTCCTTATGTTGACTAATTGACAGAAACTCCCTTCTTTGGCCCCTTTGCAGAACGTTTAAGGCATATTTTCTCCCTGTGTATGTGTCTGTATTATGTTAGTACATTTAATATCTGAGAAATAATTGTTTTGCCTGCTTGAAAAAAAGAAATTGTTGTCCTGGGGCTCAGATGTACAGATGGAATGGACGCTGAAGAAGAGGGAGCTTTAAGGAGGTATTGAAATTGGTGACCTTGTTGTTGTGTTTTGGAAATCCATCCATACACAGGACAACTCACTACAGTGAAGATAAGACAACAGAAAAAATTAACAGTGATTTCTCTAGATTATTTACATGGCCTGTTGTTCTTCACACACACACACACACACACACACACACATATTTGTTTCATCCATCTGCTGAAATTTGCTAAAAGCATGTGAGCAGTCTAAGCAAACTGCTGCATATATCTCATGTCCCCAGTCTGATGGGGCATGAACCTGGTTAAGGTTTCTAGGCATTCTGTAATAATTGGTATATGTGCCTTATAGAAAAAGAGTGAGAAAAAAAAAGATTATTCATATGGTGCTATTTACCAGTAACAGTTTTTATTTCTGTTTTTATTTGGAAGTGCTGAGTTAAGATTTTACATTAATCTGAATTGATGGTTTCTGCTAAGATTAAAGTTACAGTGCCTATAAACCAATTGTCACTTTATGTTTGAACACTGAAAATGGTCAAATAGAAACTTTTATATACCAGTGACAGACAATGTCTGAACTATGCCCTTTCCCCCCTACCCCCCAGTTATCAGTGACCTTTAACTACCAGTTCCCTCCACCAGTTAAGTCCTGTTTTCTCAATCACCCACATTTAATTCTAAAAACTCAGATGTTTTGTTCTCAGCAGTACTTCTAGTGTGAGTGTCTTCTTGCAATTAGTCAGACTCACGGGTTTTCTTCATCCTCTTGTGAAGCAAATGTTGGCTGACCAGTCTTTTCCAAGTGGAGAAGGAGGAGGGAAGGCAAGATTGGAGGAGCATTTCCATACTGGGCACTTTGGGTCAAGCATGAATGTACAGAAAGGTGTTGAAATCTTGGGAGAAGCTGTAGGCAGTAAGTGAGAGTGATGGTCTTGTTGGGCAGCTTCCCATGGGAGTTGGCAGGATGGTGATTTGTGAAAGAGGTGTAGGGTTAATTCTTTTATTGAGCAAGTGCTCAACTACACTTCCAATCACCCGCTCTCCTAGCTTGTGTCTGCTAAACTATCCAGTAGGGAAGTGGGAAAATAAAAAAGAAATTCAAAGCAAGCCCTTTTTATTATGAAATTATGACAGTTTTCATTTTCAACATAATTAGTTCTGAAAATTCAGAACCTTCAACCCATGCCCTCCACTCCCTTCCTCCACTGCCCCAGCAATACAGAAAAATGCAGATAATCACAGTTTCCCTCTTTGCTGCAGCTTACCTGTATGCAGAATTCATGAGGAGATGAATGCCAAATACATGAGGTGCACATTTAAGCTCCGGTAATTTCCCACAGTAAAACATTTTTGTTATGCTCATCAGAAGGAATTTCAGTCTAGCTACGGGTTAGTAACAGAAACTCATTCAGTGATATCTTGTCCAGTATTTTGCCCACTAAATTATTTCTTGAGTTACTTTTCATCTTCTGCTCTTGGTCTAGGAACTGAGTTCTCTATCAAACACTTCCTGGCAACCCCTCTGCTTCTGAGAGGCAGGAGAGAGGGAAGACCACCAGAGTGTGCTTGTGGAGAAGGCAGGAATGCCGGTGCTGTAGTTTGGGCGGTGGGGGCCAGGGGGCCATGGGGAAATGTGACCCCATGGGATACTGCTGTGCTGGCAGGACTGAGTGTATGTGCAGGCATAGAGCAGGAGCCCAGAAAACATGTGTCTCCTGCTGTTGCTGAGCCCCATCCTGCCAAGTCTCTGTGGAGGCCTCTAGTATGGGTTCAGTAGCTTCTGGCAGCCAGGGGCTCTCTGCATTGCTCATTTGTCCTTTGGCTAGAGCTTGCAAAGCACAGCTCCATCAACAGCTTGTCACATGCTCTGCTCTTCTCCCTGAAGCTCTCCAGTAGCACATGCCCTTTCTCCTTTCCCCTACTTTGTGCTCTGCTTAGTGTGTGACCTGCTATTTCAGAACACCCTACAGTTTGCTTGGCTTCTTACAGCATGTAAATGCTTTCCCTTCCCAAAGAACTAAAAATCTCTTCTTTTTAAGACCTGACAATTAAGGTGATTACCAAATAGCTTGAGGGAGAATGAATTCGAGTTACATCACTGGGACCATGCAATGTCTCAGCAAAGACAAGCTCAGCTCACAGTGAAGTGTGTTTGAAAGCATGTGTAGTGTTTGTGAGCTGGAAGCAACCCCTGCCTGTAGGTAGCCTGATATTTTCCACTATGAAAAATTCTTGTGACCTTTTATTTGCAAAGCTGTTTCAACTCCATTGTTTGCTGTAGACGTTTGATGTTCAGAGGGGAATGCCCTCGAGGTGGGAAAATGCCTTGTTTTCTTTGGCAGCAGCTACAGCTGGCTCTACCATGGAAACAGTTGGGGTTGGAAAGGGAGGAGGGGGAGAGAGATAAAGGGTAGACTTTCCTCCTCCAGCCTGAGAGGTTCGTGCCACCCCAGGCAGGAAATATTTCAAGATGTGGGACAGAGAGCTGAAGTAAAGCTGTTCCCAAGCCATCCTCCCAAGTAGGGCATAAACCACACTGTTCCAGCTCCCTCTGTGAGGACATCACATGATACTGTCCATATGTGTGAAGCAACAGGTGGGTGGCACTTACCTATAGCCTGACCCAGACATTCCTCTTTCTTACCCAGCAGTTGGACTCAAATGTCCCCTGATTCAAACGGTACCAGTCTCCTCAAGCTGAGGGCTTGCTAATACAAATAGACATTCTTTAACCGTATGTTGAGAGGCACAGGTGCAGAATACTCAAAAGAGATGTAATACTGGATTTCCGCAGAATATATATATGTACTGAAAACTGAATGTGTAATCTGTTGATTTCAGAGTACTTAACCTTATCACCTTCAGATTCCAAACAGGAAGGTGTAGTAAGTTTTATCTATATCTCCTTGTGAGAGGAGATTTAATTTTGTGAATTAAAAAAAAAAAACAATCCACAAGAACACAACTTAGGATGTGTGTGGGTTTATATATGTTTATATGAATGAATGATACTTATAAACTCTCTGTTTACTCTTTCTAGGCCCATGTTTTTTCCCAGATCAGCACAGCCTGTTGCACTTTCAATTTTTTGGATCAGGCTGTTCTTTCCATTTTCTGCTGTTTTATCAGCCACGAATTTCTGTTTTCACAGCACTAACTTGAGACCTTTATACTAGTTTGCAGCCAGTATATATTTATTAATGGACTTTAAAGTCTTACCTTTCTCTCTCGGTCTCCCCAGCTTGGTGTTATACAATAAAAAGAGATTAATATTGCTAAATAGTTACAATTTGTTTGCAGAATTGATGTGGCATGTAAAGCAAATAATTACACATACAAATAGTACTGGTACTCACAGCTATTTCTCCTGCATACGCACATAAGGGATTTACAAGCTTGTAAGGTCATATTTTGCTTACATAAACGATCTTATCTTCTTGCACCCTGTGCCATGTGGTATTCCAAACATTGCGCGGAACATGAAAAATGTCAACAGTATATACAAATCATTTTGGCATATGGCACACAGTATAGACCCATTGCAGAGCATGTGGAATAGGGCAGTACAGTGATTAGAATTTTATTCAGGAATTTGTATTTCTTTTGATTGTTTCACGTTTATAGTTTGTTCATTCAGGGTGATAAAAATTTTCTCTGAACAATTAAAGTGAGCTGGGCTAAGGAGGTGCTTCTCTGAAAGGAGCGGAGAAATTAAAGAGAATACCAAAAAGTAGCATTGGAGGAGGAAAGAGCCAAGGAATGTTGGGCAATGTAGGAGCACTTTTTAAGGAGTCCTGCTAGAATGGCAACACTGCAGGAGTCACTGACACTCTCCCCAAGGTGAGACCAGAGAGTGGGCTTGGGACCAGCATCTCCTATTTGCCCTGTGTGGAAAATGTAGAGAGAGCACTCAAGTTCTTGGATTTCATACAGGAAAATAAATGTGTTGGTCTGGGGGGAGTGGGAAAAGGAGAATAGGAAGGAGATGTGGGAAAAGAGGAGGAGAATATTCATCTTATTTATTGTGGTTGTAAAGGTGTGCCTAGGATTGGTTGATGGGGATTGGATTAAGTGGTAATTGAGTAACAATTAATGAATCAGATAATCATTAATTCTGACCAGATAATGAGGGAGGATAGGAGAAACCATGTGTTTAAACAAAGGTGGTTTTAGTTGAGTGCAACTATCTCTTACTTAAGGGGGCTGGAGGGAGGGGGCAACTGGACATTGCCATCTTTGTTTGTCAAGAAATCCTTCAAACACCAATTTAGCCATTTTTTCATAGTGGATTGATCCAAGATTTGACCCTGCTCCCTTTTTGTCCCATCAACTGCTGTCTTAGAGGTTGTATGCACCTTCATTGCTCAAGTCTGTGAGTTGCGGGACTTTCCCAGTTTAAAAACGCATCTCTCCATGTTACTCTCTTCAGTTGATACAAACCACTGGCAAAGAGTAAGTAATTCTTAATAAGTAACTGAACCCTCTCTTGAATAAAAGAACATTTTAATCTTATATAGGTATGTTACAAGTGAAGGGGAGAAGTGACCCCCAAGTGAAGATACTTTCCTCTTATAAACAAAAAAAAAAAGAAACAAACTCTTTGCAGTTTTTAAGTCTTGATTGTATTATAAGGGTCTTTTTACTTTCTTCATCTCTTTGCTTCTTATAATTCTGCTGAAAAATCATGTTGTTACTGATAGAATGACAAAATACAAGAACTGAGGTAATTGCATTAAGGGAATACTGAAAAAACATCCTCATAATTCAGTTTCTCCCACTATAAAGCTACACCACATAGCTTCTTGCTTTAAGCTAGCATAATATAATAATATTAAACATTTCTGATGGTATTTAAAACTCTCTGGTGAATGTTTTAAATAGGTTGAGAAAAATTTGCCATTAGCTTTTTGGTATAGTCTTAGGTTGGCTTTATAAAAGAGAGGTTAGGTAAGAAACTGAGGAAAGATATTGCTATTTGAATACTTGAAGTAATGATTCATTTAATGCTTTACATAAATACAGGATTTTTAACTAGCGTATGTTTATTTAGGTCTAGATTATTATTTATGAGTTGCTTGACATTCCAAAAACCAGGGAACAAAAGACTCCTTATACATAATTTTAAAAGGTGTGGCAATCAGGTAGGATTATCTCTTTTACCATGTCATAGTATCCTGATGTTTTGTTAGGGCATTTTACCCTTTTATTGCTTCCTAGAAGAAATATAGTAAGCCACATACAAACAATCCTTTAATTTTTAAAAAATTACTTTGTTCGACTATATTTTAGATATATTAGGCAGCAGTTAACACAGAGCTGAAATTTTCAAGAAACTGAAGTGGAATGCAGCATTTTATCCCTCATGAGTAAGAAACTGCAATTACTACACCAACTTTTTTTAACAAATATGATTAATGTTTGACATCATATGACTAATACCAGCTGATAAATACTCCCAGTTTCCCTGACAGGCAGCAGGTTAACTAGTGAACAGTCAAAGAAGTATGATACTTGAGGCTTTTCAAGAAGGATCAGTTATTTAGCATAGCTCAGTTCCCAGGAAAAAGTAGTTTCTTCTCCACCTGTCAATCCTGTTTTTCAATTATTTTGTTCTCTCCTCAAAGGCCAAGCTCTATGACATCTTTATGCATAGCTGTGGTGACACACAGTGCTGTGAAACTAATTCTGCTAAATATCTGTTGCCTTTTCCTTTGGAAGGTTAAATCTTTGGCGTATTGTTCCACTGGACATCTGAGAAGCAAAATTTGCTTTACTGTTACTGACTTTTCCTCTTCTGATGTGACACCATTGTGGTGATACCACAAAGACAACTCTTCTAGATGTTTGCATGACATTTCAGGAAAACATATGCCCAAGGTTTTACTATATTGATGGTGCCCTGATTATTTTTGAGCTACATTGGGGAGTTTATAGGAAATTCTATCAAATACTGGAGGTACTAATAAAACCTTGGCCTTACCACAATCGTGATAAAATTCTGAAAAGCAACCTCATCTTTGCAGACTGACTGGAAGGAGCTACCAGGTTGCTCTCAAAGATTTGCCCATTTAGTGCAAACTCTTTGGACTTCAGTCTTGACAATTAGTGAGGGATCGGGAGAGGAACACCCTTCCTAAGAAGCCAGGAGCCACACATCATTTTATAGAAACAAGGAAGTGGAGGCAATCTTCTGTGTTTTCAGTAGCTGAAAATCACATAATGTTTACAGTGCAGCAGGGGTGGTGTGCATGCCTTTGAATTTTCTCTAGAGAAAGTTTATGTCTTACTTGGTCAGAGGAGGAAGAGAGCTTGGATATCCCTGGTCCATGTACAGTCAAGCCAGCATGTTCCTGCTTGTAGAGTTGGAGTACACACTGATCAGAACACATCTGATATACATTCCTAGGTGTTCCTGTGGATTTCTCAAACTTAACTTAGGTAAATGAGTTGTGGAGCCGAGGGCTAAAGCCAGGAGAAATTGCACAGTGTCCACTCAAGCCTCAGCCCCCTCTACAGGATGTCTTCTTTCACCGGGGTGAATAAACTGTGTTTTATATTTGTTTAAAATTCTGAAGTCTTCTGCAAGCAGAACATGTTTCATATTTAGAAAGAAAATATTCAGAGGGCTTCATCATTCCAAGATTTCTTTGGAGTAAGAACATTTGAAATATTGTCTCATAAACTGAATTGCGACAAACAGCTCTCAAAGGCTACTGGAGTTCAGTGAGAGGTTTGGGAAGTGACCAGTAGTTATGTATTACATCAGGTGGTGTAATAAGTACCATTGCCTTGTAAGTCTTTTCACTTCTTCTGTAACACTAAATCTAGGTGCAAGTGTATGTAAATTACTATTACCTCCATATAATGGCCTGGACTATTTGGATATCCATTTCACATATGGATAATACTACTCCAATCTGAAAATAAACATAGTAGGAGTTTGTGAATGGTAAATGGTGGAGGGAAGATTGGTCTCTCAATAGTAAAAGCCCCGAGTGCCTGTCAGAAAGGAGCATGGATACCTCACTTGCTTTGCTGAATTTTGATAGTTAAAGACCACCTTTAGCATTTTGTGCAGAATTTGTTTTTATTTTTATTTTGCCTGCTACCTTTGTGAAAGGAAATATTTAATAATTTTTTCCCATAAATGTTTACCCGTAGCTCTCCCGAATTAAGAATGTCTCACTCTACAGGAATGTGAACTAAAAACCAAATAAAGCTTGTAGGCTTCACAACACAGTCATTCGTGCCAATGCTCTGGCCTGTGCTTAATGATGACCCAGAGTCTGACAGTTTACGTCCATTTAGTTCTTTAAAAACAGCAAACGTGATTTCTTCTCCTTTTCTTCCCCTCCCTTTATATCAGCAAGAAAATTTGCTGGGTTTGTCACTATCTCCTTAAATAGGTACTGTTTTGGTCATTATGAAAAAAAAATTTAATTGTGATTCCTGCAAGTACAAAGTGATAAACCAAAGGAAACAATGTTTGTAACAGTCTCATTTACCAGCTGATCTGCCTCAGTCCAAGGAAAGGAAGTACTAAAATGAGTGTGTTCATTTGAACATAACAATTTTTCACTCCAGTGTATTTCAAGAGTTGCAAATGTCACTAAAGGATCTTGAAACAATTTTTTAAATAAAATTTATTTACAAGTAAAATAGAAACACTACAGCAGACCATTAACTGGCATCCACATTTGAAGCTTTAGGTAAGTTGAATAAATTCAGTAAACTATACGGAAGGTACATTAGAAGAAATATGAGTCAGAAGTGTAGTTGGCAGTTGGACACAGATTGAAATTTGAGTTTGAAAGCCTGAATTTCACTTTTGAAGACTGTTTTACATATTTGGCATTAGTGAACTGATTCTGCTGGGGAAATTAGGTTATGTGTTTGTGTGTTTTTGTAGTGTATAGTTGTAAATGCACATTGGCAAACTGAAAAGACGAAATGGACTTTAAAATATGCAAAGAAGTAAACTTTTTATAGGGTTTTAAACATGTTTTCCATTAGACTGGCTTTCAGACTGATTTTGAAGTGTTTCTGCTGGTCCTGCTAGGTTAAGCTTACATTTTTTAATTTGCCTGTCTCTTCTGCAGTTATAAAATTAAAATGCAGTATTGTTTCCAATGTTACATTGTGCTCTATCATTTATGTAAATATTTTGTGTAAAAATTATTTTTACAAGTGTTATTCTTGCAAGAATAACAATCCCCCCCAGTCTGTGGGCATTCAGACCAATATTTCCATCAAAACCAAGCCAAAAGACAAATGCTTGAGGCAGGAGGATTGTGATGGTCCTTCAACCAGTGGCAGAAAGCCCATTTGTTTTTATGCTTCAGTTTGGGCGTGACAAAGCTATGATCTTTCATTGGGAAATCCATGCTAAATTACTCTCTTTCTCACTAATCTGCTTTGAAATTAATCTGATTCCATGTTTATTCCCCCAGATTTCCTCACCCCAGCGAGCTGTCTTTTTGCTACTTCATGCCAGGGTGCCCATTCAGGTGAGCTGGGACAGCTGTTTGTGATGCTAAGTCAGCAAACTGATGCAAAAGAAAAACAGAATCATAAAATGGTTTGGATTGAAGGGACCTTTAAAGGCCATCTAGTCCAACCACCCTGCCATAAGCAGGGACATATTCAACTAGATAAGGTGTTTCAGAACCTCATCCAATCTGACCTGGAATTTTTCCAGGGATGTGGCATCTGCCGCTTGTATGGGCAACCTCTTGCAGTGTTTCACCACCCTCACTGTAAAAAAAAAACATAAATTCTTCCTTATATCTAGTCCGAATCTACCCTCTTTTAATTTAAAACCATTACCCCTTTTCCTATCACAACAGAACCTATTGAAAAATTTGTCCCATCTTTCTTACAAGCTCCCTTTAAACATTAAAAGGCAATAAGGTCGTCCCAGAGCCTTCTCTTCTCCAGGCTGATCAATCCCAATTGTCTCGGCAGCCTGTCTTCATAGGAGAGGTGCTCCAGCCCTCTGATCATTTCTGTAGCTCTCCTATGGACCTGCTCCAGCAGGTCTCCTGTCTTTCCTGTGATGAAAACTCCAGAGCTGGATGTAGTACTCCAGGTAAATAACTTTATTTTTGTGTCTGAGATTTGTTTCTTAAGGCAAATCAGTTCCCTGATCTGATTTTTTCTGCTGCCTCAACCTGTTTTTGCCATCACAGTTATGAGGGAGGAGAGGGGACAGCTTAAAACTGTGGAGTCAGTGGTGTAGGGCAGAAGGACCTTCATCTGGTTTCTCTGCTTCCTGAAACAAAACTGGTTTTTAGTTTGTGGATGCTAAATCTTGGGAATTTTGAGTTTGTGGATGCTAACCGCACTGTTGATACCACGTGGAAAATAGTGATTTCAAGTCTGCAAGTTCAATATGTATGTATATATAAATGCATTTTTTTTCCTCCATGGATGTGTATATGCATCTATATTTGCATAAGGAAAAATGTTTAGTTTACAATTTCACTGTTCTTGTGCATCGTGAAAAACACAGAATTTTATGATTTTACAAAAAAGTCCTTCAGTGGACATAATTTCCAGTCACAGAAGACAAAAATAATTTTGAAATCTACAGAGCACTCAAATGCATGCCATGAGAAGGTGGATATTTTCTTAGCTGAATCTGGTCATTAAAAAGTTTAGTTTGTGGGGAAGTGTAGGTGGAGATGTTAATATTTCTTTCATTACTCAACTAGAAATTTGAAAACAATGTAAAACGTTTCCTGTGTCCTGAGATTGCCTATGTTAATTTCAGTCTTTTAATACAACAGTCTTACACAAAGCAAGTAGAACATGGAAAGTCATTTTGTCTGTTTCTAAGCAGACCAAGTATTCTGACCCTGAGCATTGCAAAGTCTGATTTCTGTTTTCTTTGAGCAGTTTTACTTAGATTAATACAGCCTTAGGTCATCAGAGACAGTAGATGTTGTTCTTTCTTTTCACATGGCATTCTTCTGTGTCTTACCCCATACTGCAAACTGACCTCATCACAGATCCTTGTAATTTGATTGGATTAAACAGAGGTGTTGGGAAGGACTTGGAAAGACAAAGGAAGAGCATTCCTTGGCTTCTCCTTTTGACAGGGTTGTATTTCAGGAAAACTTCCAACTAAAACCTGTTGAAGCGCAAAGCTTGTGTGGAAGTTTCTTACTGTACATGAAAATGCTGCTGCAGTGTGAAAGTTAATATTCTTGCTTTCTGGGAGCATCACTTTGTGTGCAGCTGTGATAAGATTCCAAGCCATTTTTGTGTGTTGTGTAAATACCTGTTATTTTATTTCTGCCCAGTGTAGGCTTCAGATAAGTTATTTTGAAAATATTGATTATTTAATTGTTTTTAAATTTAATGGTACTCAAATCAACCTGCAGGTAAGAAAACTAGGAAGTGTTTAATATCCAAAGGATGCATTCCCCCCTTACTCCATTTCACCCACTGTGTTCTGAAGTGGTGAAACCCATTCTGCAACTGCAAATACCCAAAGTTTGAACCGCTTTTTAACTGCTAAGCAGCGGTCACAGTTAGGCAATCATTTCTGGCAGCTTTAATAAACTGAGTCAGTAGAAGAAGAGGATCATTGTGGTAATTATCATAATATGACAGTTATAACAGTAGTTTCCATTTGTGTGTTTCTAAACCTGAATAAATAACACCTTGTAGGTGCTGTTGAAGTAGATGAATTGTCTCTGTTGTTCTTCAGGTAGGCAAAAATACAGGTGGTGAGGACAGTGCTTTTCCCAAGAGTGTGTCCTTCCAGGCCAGCACCAGCACCCTCTATCTAGTTGTTACAGTAGTTGTTTGGAAATGATGAGTTGTTCCTATGACCTCATTTTGGAATAATTTCAGTGTTTCCCTCTGGCACCTGGTGGCTGCTTGCTTTCTTACTAAGGTTTATAAGCGCTGACGCTAGAGAAGTTACCCGGAGTTCCCAAGACGAGTCTGCAGCCATGCCTTAAGATTTCTGTTCCTCTGTTGTTGACTTCTGCATGTAAAACAGAAAGAACTTCTGGTCACTTTCTTTTCCTACTCTGCTCACCATAATTTTTTGTTAACTGGTCTTTTTTAGCTAGAAAACAGTATTGCCTACTAAGGAGCTATAACTGACTTCTACAAAACATTCTTGCCACTTCATCAATTGAATGTTGTTCACGTAGTTGTATTTACAAAGTTGATTGGTCCCAGCTCCTACCACTTAATAGTAACAATTTAATAATAATTCAAAATCACAATATAAAATATACAAAGAATACACTGTTTATATAATACATTAACACACCAGCTGTAGGATTAAAACTAGTGTCCATGTGTGGAATGAAAAAATGAGGAATATTTGAAACCTTTCAGTGATACCTCATATTGAAATTTGGATTCAGTAAGTATAAAAAGGTCAGTATATGCAGTAGTGAAAAGCACATGTAGTATAGCAGACTGGGGAGAAGGGGGAAATGAATGGGAAAAGACAGAGTTATGAATTCAAATTAAACCACTGTAGGATGAAATTAAATGTGCTTTTGGTATTTCATCCCAAATCGGATGATACCACTTTTTTTTTTCCTACAAGAATATAAATTTTTGTGTGTGTTGTAGATAAAGAATTTTTTGGTCAAGAAAGGAATGTTTGTGGTGAATTAAACTTCCAAACAAATTGAAAAAAATCAAAGTCTAGTTCTGTGTATGGAACATTTTATTTTCCATGGGACTGCCATTAAAGGAACCTATTAACCAATTTAAAAAGACCAGTGAAATATGGCTCGTGCGTGTTGCAATTTTGAAATTAAAATTAGTGATAATTGTACATTCAAATCAGGTTAGGTGCACATTGTAGTTCTCTTTTCTCCAAGAAAATTCTCATGAGTGTTTCTCCCCCTCTTCACTGGAAATGCACGTTAACCACTTTTGGAAACCATAGGTGCAGTTACACTGTAAAATCCAGATCAGATCCTGCAGCTGCTGTTGGGAGTCAGCACTGCCTCAAGCCTAGCAGAATCCAGGTAAAATAAGGTAATGGAGGAGGTTGGAATAACCCCCTTTTCTTAGTGAGGTTCAGGATCCTCACTGGGCTTCTCCACTGACTTCCTTCAAATACCCAGTGGTGTCCAGGCAGGCTGCTGTTCCCACACCCAGCCCAGCACCTTTGTTTCAGGTGCATATAAAGGCAGAAGGCTGTTCTCATGTTACCTTTTTCAGGATCAGAGCCTGAACCGCACCCTGGTAGCCCCCCAGGAGGACAGCTATAGCCATGTTGAATCTCCAGGAATGGCACCAGCAGTCTCAAGCTCTTGGTTCTGTAAAGGACCTAGGCTTTTTTGGGTATTCTTTCCAAAGTTAAAGATTACCTTTTTTCCCCACTAGGTTGCTACTTTTTCTAAGCTTTAATAAGCTATTTTTAACAATCAGGAAGAGATGTAAACTCAGAAATTCACTTTTATTTTGTGTAAGTTCTGAAACTTAAAATTTACACGCGAGAGAGGTTTGGAGGTTTTTTTACAGCTTTCCCTACAGTTTTTCTTCTACTTAAAAGAAAAGTTGTATATTGTCAGGGTTTAACCCCAGATGGCAACTAAGCCCCACACAGCCACTCACTCAATCCCTCCACAGTGGAATGGAGGAGACAATCAGAAGAGTAAAGTGAGAAAACTCATGGTTTGAGATGAAAACACTTCAACAGGTTAAGCAGAAGCTGCTCATGCAAGCAAAGGAAAACTGGGAATACATTCACCCCTTCCCATGGGCAGGCCATCACCAAGAAAACTGGGCTCCATCATGGATGATGATGACTTGAGAGGACAAATGCCATCATTCTAAATGTTCTCCCTTTTTTCTCCTTCTTATCATGATGCCATATAGTCTGGGATATTCCTTTGCTCACTTGGGGTCATCTATCCCAGCTGTGTCCCCTCCCAGATCCTCATGCAACCCTAGCCTCCTCAGAGAGGGAGTGGGGTGAGGAGCAGAAAAGGCCTTGACTGTGCAAGCCCTGCTCATCAATAACTAAAACGTCCCTGTGTTATCAACACTGTTTCCAGCCACACAAATCCAAACCACAGACTCATACCAGCAACTCTGAGGAAAATTAACTTTACCCGAGCCAAACCCAGCACATGCGTTCAAATGTATTTCTACAGCTGTTGTTAGAGAAGGAGGGGGAATAAATCTTTATATTGCATTTCTGTCTCTCAAAGATTAGAATTGCTTCTACTCACAGGCATACTGGATAATTATTCTTTGGTGTGCTGAATAAATACATTTTGTCATGATAAAGCCTTGAAAGTTAATGAATAGTTACTGCATTAGAGGTTTGGAAAATATTTCTAGGAAAAATGGTTGGGAATTTTTCAAAGAAATAATTTTCTGTCAGATCAATTTGTAAAATAATGGAAACTTCTTATGAAAAGCTTGTACAAGCAAATGAAAAGTTGTGAAATTGCTGAAATGCTATGTTTTGAAACAATGCCATTTTCCTACTCTGAAACCACTTGTTTAGAAATTCCACTTTGGTTAGTTTTTTTTAACTTAGTTTTTTTAAACCTGGTAATACAAAATGCTTGAATTGATCCAAGTGGGCTTCACTTACTACGTTTTCATTTGTTGTCTTCTTGTCTTGTTGATATTTTCACACTTCTTGCAACAGTGGAATTTAGGAAACATGTTTTAAAAGTGGGTGATCAGAAAGCACATATTTTTTAAATGTAGGCATTTTTTCTCCTGTTTTTGAGAATATTGTTTGAAGGTTTTGTCAATTTTGTTTTAGCATATTTCGATATTTAAATTTAGGGGTTTTTTATGCTTCTCCTTAGGAGTACATGAGTTACATAGTGTCACAGTGATCCAAAACCACAGGTTTCTGACATTACCTGGCAGTGGAGAGAGAGAACACCATGGACAGCTTGTCCTGTGACAACAGGCAACGCATAAAAATACAGCCTATATTTATTTACATTTTGTCATTTTCATATGCTGTTGGCTCTCCGCATCCTATAATCACATGTCCAGCAGGAAGGAACCCCCTTAAAGCAACCTTCAGACCTCCATCTGATGGGTCCTGAATGCTTTGCTCTGGGGATGAGGGTGAAGCCGGGCGGGAGGAGCAGCCTCACAGCCTGATTTGACACCCTTCTGCCCAAAGAGATCCTGCTCAAGTGGAGAACCTGAAAGAGAAAAATGCAGCTGCTAAGTTGCTGACAGAAAATACAAATACCAGCCCTATTGCCTGTGGTTAAGAAGGGTAAGCATCAGCGACTGATGATTAAACGGCTACACCAAAGCTTTGATCTGCTTTTGTGACACTGATGCCCCTGTGAAGATCGGGGTGTGTACCCTGATCTCAGGTGCTCTGCCGGCACAGAGAAGTCCCTGTCCTAATGTTTCCTCAGTGCAGTACCCTGAAGACTTAATTAGAGCAGGAATGTGTGACAGGAAAAAGAGGACAAGACAGCAAATGTGACAATGCAGAATAGTATCAACAGGAAACTGCATGTTTTAAAGACAAAAGTTATCTTTTTATCTTGGCTGTGATGTTGTATCTCCTGCTGGCCTGCAATAGGTGACAGCTCAGGAAAATCCAAATGTTTAACAGTGTCTGTCCCTTCAAGTCTGTGCTAAATCACATCAGAGGCTGTGACACCACCAGAATCGTGGTAGGAGAACAGTGTGTTATTGTTGATATTCTTTTGGATAAGACACAAACCCAGAATCTTAACCACAGAATATTAAATCACCTCTTTTGGCATGAATAGATAGGTTTACTAAGACCTAATCCAGTTCTAATTTACATTATTATCTTCTGTGTCTCTAAACTCTTCCTGTAGTTTTGATTAGATTTGGTCCTGCTTTCTTCTTTTCCTTGGAATATAAATGATGAGAACAAACTATGCTGTACTGATATTTGAACAGGTTCTTATTTTCAGGACCATATTCTTTGTATCGGGAAGGGAAAATGGAATCAAATATACCATTCACGTGGTTTCTCAGTATTTGATCAGGGTTATTATATCAAGTCCAGTGTAATTACTGATTATGGCATTACAATTAAATAGTACTGCACATGCATGAGATATAAAATATAGACTATCATCTGTACAGGGTGATTGAGATTAAGATGGTCTAGCAGAGACTTTTTATTTTAGGACACTTCCCACTAGCCCACATAATATTTGAAATCTTACACATCTGAAGATAACCAAAGTGCTGAAAGAAGTGAGAGGTTCTCTGTGCCTGTTTTAAGATTACCCGATTAAATGCCACCAAAAAACAAACAAAGGAAAAAAACCCAAACAGACAAACAGAAAGGAGATAATATGGCAAATTTAAGATTTTTTTGTGTGTGTGCTGTATTCTAAGTTCTGATCCTGCTAAAAATTATTCCTTGAAATTATAAGAAAATATAAATGTGATGTTTATAAAATTGCTTCAGTGTTTGATCTTTGATTGGTGTTCAGTTTAGATGGTTTAGAAGAGAAGCATGGAATTTGCATGAATGATTGAATGAAATCAACATGAAGGAATGTAACTGATGCTGCCTAGATATTTTCTCTGCCTACTATACAGCATGAAATGAAGCTCATTGAAATCAGTGGAAACGTGTTAATTTGAGTGAGCTTTAGATAATGGCCCAAACCTACTGCTTATTTAAAAGTAATTGATAAAGCTTTGCTTGACCTATGACTGAAAATGGGATTTCTCATTTTGCAAAGCTCAAATAAAAGATTAAAATGGCAACTAAACTTTAATTTTCATTTTCAAATTGGAAAAACTGCTGCCATCCTGCCCTTTCAGCAGGGCTTGTTGTGTCCATAATTTCTTATGTAAGAAATCCCAGTGTATCTGGGGAAAGTGCTCCTTCAGTAATGCTTGTAGGTCATCCATGGGATAATACTGGTGTTACCACAGACTGGCATTTCTCCCTCTAATCTCTAACTAAAAGAGATACTGAGAACAGCAAGGTGTAAGAAAGGAAGTGGAAAAGAGGTGATACCAGAGAACATTTCCTCCTCATCTTTGTCTCCTTCACCTTCCACATTTTCTTCCTGCAGTTGCGTCATCTCCTAATGATCTCCAGTTGATTCACCTCTCATCCGCATTCCTCATGGCTGATCCATTCCCTCCTGAAGGAGGGTGTGATGGTGGCCAACCCCCACAGGGTCAGACAAGAGGGTCTTTTTCGCACATGGGTTACAACGGCACCCTGAACGATTTAGGTTTATTGCTTTCTTCTCCTATGCTCAAGAGTCTCCCAGCAAGGAGAGACAGCAGGACCACCACATTCTTCTCTGGCTTCCCAAGGGAGAGGTTTTACCAAAGTCTGTTGCTTCTTCCCTGCAGTCCTGCAGCCAGTACCCACCCTGCTCAGAGCTGCAGCACCTTGGTGCAAGTTGGATCCTTCACAGATAGGGCTGTGGGCTGTCCATCAATTTGGGGACAAATTTGGCAGGCCAAACCCACAATCCTGAGGGGACAACCATGCTTTTCTTGTGCGGGTGCAGCACTGGGAGGGTGGGGGTTAAATGACAGGGTGCACCTGGAGCAAGATGAAGTGTTCAGCAGCAGTCCTGTCCTACCAATACAGGCTCTTCCAGTCTTGGCTGGAGGCCATGGTGGGCTAAGTGATGGACTGGGGGAATAGTCCTGAGGCTGCTCCTCTAGGGTTCTGGCCCCAGCCACTGATAGCTGCCTCCTGAGCCTGCCTCTCTTCTGCAGTGGGAAATAGCTCTGCTTTGTCCTGCTCTGTCACATTTTAGCTCACCAGAGCAGTGTAAATTCAGCAACTGCTGCAAAAGTTTTAAAAATAAATGCAAACTAAATTAAGATCTCAAGGGAAAAAAAAAAACCAACAGGAAAAATATAAAAATTTTGCATGTAAAATGTTTCTTAAAAAATCTGAAAATCAGACTTTCACTCACATGAATTTACGTTTTTGCACTTCGTGACATCAGTTGCACAGAAAACCCAGGATCTCAGAGCTTGAAAATGAGTAAAAATAAAACAGGGAAATATTTTTCTTCTCCTCTTACAGTTTTTCAAATCATGTATTTTTTTGATTATAAATAGCTAAATCAACAAACTTTACTGACCAGCGATGTTAAGCACACTTTCGTTGTTGACTTTCAGAACTATTTAAACTCCTGAGTGCTAAAAATTAGCATTCCCTTTGGGAAAGCTTGTAGCTTTCAGTGGACTGTGTTGGAGTTCCCAGTAAGAAGTAGTTAATAGGTAGACTGTGGTGACTTCAGCAAAACAACATAATCAATTCCATCTGCTTTTCTGATTAATCACCCTTATTATTGAAAGTCAGGGACACCATGAATTTGCACAGTAAGCATATATTTCTAAAAGGAGGATAACAGTTTGTTACCTTAGTTGCAGTCAGTCTGACTCCTCTCTTTTCACCTCTGAGAGAAAACCTGGGACCAGCCACCCCCCTGCTCAGTAGATGATCTCTACTCCCCAGGCACCCTGTGCTCCAGGGGCAAGGACAACAAATATCCTGATTTTTTTGTTTTACCAGTTTTGCTTGTTCTTTTCAGAAATGGAATGGTTAAAAGGGATGAATAGAACGTTCTGTTTGGGACTTCAGTTTTCCAAAATAAAATATGTAAGTGAGGGAAAGGTTTCATTCAGTTTTGGCATCACTTTGTTAAGTCAGTTTAAGCCAAGAAAGATTGTTATTCCACGCTGTTTGCTGATAGTAGAAAGTTTACATATCGAACTGCCTTTTTTTTTTTCTTGAGGAAAGAAAAAATCTGTATGAATTTAAAGGAAAGATCTCTTATTTGCTTTGCAGAAGAGATTGTTCTGTTAACAACTCATCAAGAAAGAAAAAAAAAAAGATAAACAGGATTAACTGTTTACTTTAAGTGAGCTGAAGTCGGGTTGTTTTTCCGAAGAAGAACACAATGTACTGTTGTATCTGGTTTCCAGAGTGGTGTTTATCATAATTCCTCCTGCAGTGGTTGGTAGAGTGCTGGGAAGGCTCTCCGCCCACTCGCAGCTCGCTCCCTTTCCCTCTCCCATTGAGGCCTCCGGCCAGGACTGCGAGATGGAGAGGGCTGTCCTGTGTGATCTTTACTGCCTGACATGAGCTGACATTGACCGAGAATAAAATAACAGGGGCCGTTTCCTAGAACTCTCAGTGGACTGCTGAGAACTGCTACCATAACTCTTGTAAACACACGGCGTGCACACACAAACACGCTCCCTCTCCCTCATTTAGAAACACACCTAGGACAGGCAGCCACTAACACGGAGTAAAGGAAAACAGCATGAGTGAAAAACGCAACCGGCGGGCCCTGCAAGAAAGCAGAAAATTGCCTTTCTGCTGGGGAAGCAGCCCCGGCAAGATTGCACTTCTGCTTTTCTTCTTGGCTCTTTGCTCTGCCCTTGATTTTTGATGAATGTTACACTTTTCTCCTAGTTCAGTGGGATGATGTGGCACTGACACAGCAGAGTGTCTTTTTGAATACAGCCACAGCTGTGTAAGAAATCCTTCAGCGTTGCTATATTTCATTTACCTTTCGCATGCCATAGGAAGTGCGTGAGCAGTGCTATACTACCAAGAATGTGATTTAGGATGATCTGTGCCTGCTGAAATGGCCAGGGGTTTTTTTTAATACTCACTGCATGTTGGTATTTTTTTTTAAAAATAAAATCTTCCAGGATCCCAGTCATGGTTTTCTGTGGTTCAGAAGTAAATCTGGTGAATCCACAAACAATACAGTCTTGAAAGATAAGGGACCCCAGTCCCGCTGCTACAGTGTTCTTGCTTCATTCCAGATGCTGTAGAGCCCTCACTGAGGGTTTTGCAGGGCAAGTTGAGAGTTCTCTAAGTCCTGTAGTGTGAAAGAAATTACTTGATATTGCCAGGAAGCCCTTTCTCTGTAGATATACACATACATATATATAGCCTCCTCCCCTAGCTCAAATGGGATCTAGCACACAATAATAGACTTTGTGGACCAGCCCTCCCAGATACAATCGTGTTATTCAGCTGTTGCTTTCAGATCACCCTTTGAAGACAGGACTTTTATTCTGATTTTTACGTATAAGGAACTGAGGCGTGGAGGAAACGTAATGCAGCAAAGATGATGTGAAACGCTGCCAGAACCAGAAACTGAACGCTGATTTTCTTGGAAAGGAGGGTGCTGAGCACCTTGCAAGGAAAGATCTTTTTGGCAGCACCCCACCAACTGTTGGAATTCTTGGATGCCAAAACAATAATTACAAAGTCTTGAGATTAAAAAAATAAACAAAGAGCCCCTCCTCAGATTCGTAGATAAGTACTTGAAATGACTGGGTGGTAATTACATGTTATATTTGGAACATAATTTTTCTATTGGACATTATCCATAAGAAAGACTTGCAGTTTTTAACTGAGCCTGAGTAAGTTTCTTAAATATACGTTTTTATTCTGGGTTAGTAAATCATGACATGCAGGAAAATAATATTTTCTCTGAATTGTATACTGAAATAACCAAGGGATTGTGATGGGATTCCATGCTGAAGTAATGGTACACTGACGAACCTGAGGAGTGTGTGCATCATTATTTTTCTTACCAACCACAATTAACAGCACAGTGAGTGAAACAAGCTGGGGTGATGTGATGTGCTTGCTTTTTTGTTACCAGTCAAAATTGGTTTTATTTGCATAACAAGCTATATGGAACGGGTCTTAGCAGAAGGACCATAAATTATGTCCCACATAGCACTGAGATGCCAGGAGGATCTGGAGGGAGGGAGGCCTTACTGCTCCGTTGTGGCCTAGCCTTTATACAAACTTTTAGGCAATACTTAGGAAGTTATTTTTCCTTAACTCTCTGTGTCTTCCAAACCAGCTATCACTATAAAAATTGACTTACATTGCATAATTACTTTGGATTTAAACTATGAATGTAGAACAACTTCAGTATTCATTTTTGAATCTGACATAATTGAAGCTATCCACGACACTGAAAATATTTTTCAAATGCAATTCTGTAACTGTTTGAAATTACAGCTTAGGCTCCATATCGTGTTTGAGTGGATGTCAGGAATGTCTTTTTATGGTTTTGAATGTTTTGTTTACTTTTTAGAGAAATTCCATGTACAAATAAAACACACACATCAGCAGTTTCCTTCAAAAGTGCACTTAAGAGACGGCGTCAGATGGGGAGTTTAAAAAGTTCGTTTGGTGTCACGTGAAAACTTCGTGTAAGAAATGTTTTTTGCAGAAATAATTGTCACATGTCACGTGGTTGTCGTGGCAAATATGAAAAGCTGGCCTTTGTGCTGCACCAATTGCTGACAAGTTGTACGTAGCTCCCACGATGCAGGTGGTGTTCCATGTTTTGAGTGGGAATGTTTGCAGTGCTGTGCAGCCCTGTTCTCTACACGCACATTCTGCTTTAAAAAGGTTGCTCTGCTGACACGCTTGGCTCATACAGGTCTCTTCCTACGCACAAAAGCTGTTTCCCACAGAAGTGCTGCTTCTTCAGGCCACAGGCAGAAAATAGTAGGTGGAAGGATTAACATGAATGAAGAAATGGAAAAAGCAATCAGCTTGCAGGGAATCATGAAAGACCTTGTGGAAGTGGTATTTGATTTTCCAGTTTGTATTGAACTATGTGATGATTGAAGGAAGTGAATAAAAATAAGCAACAGTTATTTTATAACCACTCTCACTCCAGTTTTTAAGATAATGTATGAAAGTTGTAATGAAAAGCAAGGAAAATCCAAAAAGAGTGACTTGGTATAGTTACTGTAGTGAGTTATTTGCAAGTGCATTACAGAAATCCTCTGTTAGGAGACATCTGCAAAAATAAAAGTTTCCTTTCCTGAGACCAGAGAGGCCTCTGCCTCAAATATTTTCTATTTGAGATGCTGAGATAAGACTAGATCATTTCCCTGGTTGATACTCCTATCACATGAGCAGTTTCCACCAATACTTCTGCCAGGTCCAGCCCTCCAGAACTGCCTTCTTTCTTTCCTTCTGGACCCTTCCACTATTGCCAAATAAAAACATACATGACCACGAGCTATACTTTTCAGTAATTTTAAACCTCCAGTTTTCAAAGCAAATTATCACTGTTTTGTTCATCTCAGTGCTTCAAACCAGGGCATCGGGCTGGGTGCTAGAAATGCCTATTCTTGGACCAGGGTTCTTCTTCCAGCTTGACTTTCGCTTATAAACTGGAAACAGTGGTGCTTGTGTTTTCCTCTCTACCTGCGTGCCTCTGCAACCTATGCAGAGAAGGAGATAGTTACCATCATCATTAATTTATATTTGTAGCATTCAGTCCATAGTTGTGTTCTGTAGAGCTTCACTCACTATTTACTGACAGCAAATGATGTGGATTTTAAGCAGAAAACTCTGAATCTTGTGTCTCCCCAAAGAATGCTACAGTGGGTACATTCTTTTCAAAAGGGAGCATGAAGGAATGTGTGACATGGTGAATACGGTGCTTTTAATAGAGAAATCCTGAGTGTGTTACCAGGGGGAAGATGGACAGTTGTCCCTGTGCCTTGAGCTTTGATTTTTCAGTTACTATGTGGGTATGGTGAATGCAAGGAGTTCATAAGTTAGGGGTAAATTAAACCCCGGTAGGGTGGTGTCCTGCAGGTTACAATTTGAATCTGAGCCATATTAGCAGGAGTTAATCAGCTCCACCTTGAGACTTGACCAGACAAGTTGCTGGATTGGAGTTGTGTAGGTAGTGTTGTGCCTCTGGTGATGAAGGGAGAGGGGGTTTTGTTTGTGTGTGTTTATGTACGTGTGCTTTATGCCTCTGCTAGGACCGCACCTCACAGAGATAAGAAGTCCTGACAAACAAAGCAGCAGCAGCTGTCTCACGGATGGTTAAGATAAAGAATGAGCAAGTATCACAGCTAATACAAGTCAATTAGTTTTCAGGCATTTTCCCATTCCCCCCTTTCCCTCCCTTCCAAAGAAAGACTAACTAATGAGGTCTGTGCAGAGTGCTGCAAAGATGGTGGTGTTTGCCTGGCTGTCCTGCTCCTCGTGCTGTACTGCACAGCTTAGCTGTGCATGGAGAAGAGCTGCCCAGGGCCATACGGTTGTCCTCCTACCCAAGGCTAAAACAATTACTTGTTGGTTAAGATCTGCTCATGACAAATTTCTGGTGTTTGTTTTCACAAGACTCAGTAAAGGCAGTGTCTGTGCAATCAGTCCTTTCTGGCCTCCCTGCTCTCTCATCTCCTCTGCAGGCAGATCTTCCTTTTCTTATTCTTTGCCACTAGCTGCTGAGGAGGCTGGAGGTGACCAAAAATGGAGGTTTTCATCGCTCTTACCTCTCCAGAAAGTCAGCTGCTTGATAAAAGGCAGCAGTATGGAGAGAGATGATTTTTCATGCATAAAAACATACTAGTAAAAGAAGGGCTTACCCTTTACCCTTGAAGAGTGACTAACTGGGAGAAGGGCATGGCATTAATCCTGTAATCCTCTCCAGATTTCTACTGGGAGACATTTTGTCCTAAAGATCAGCACAGTCATAGAAATAATGCAGAATAATCAGTCTCATCTTCCTCCAGCCCCCATCCTTGCTTCTGGCTATTAGCAAATTAACAAAATCTTCCCAAGCTTTTGCATGAGACTTACTGTGTCATTACATAAAAAAAAAAAAAAAGCTAAACTCTGCCTCACTTCTTATCATTCCCTATCTTCGCCCCCTTTGTTATTACCAATGTGTCATACTTCACCTTTTTCTTAGTCCACATCTCCTACATTTGCTCCTCTGCTGGCTTTCCTGCTACCCCTCTCTCCAGGAGAGAATTCTGTGCTATTTTATGTGAGAGATTTCAGTTTCCAAACTCATATTTTGAGTTGAGCTCTTACACAGGGTTACATCCTGTTGTCTCAAAAATAAAGATGGACCTTATTTTCTCCCTGCACAAGCACCACTAATTAAATTGGAGATGTTGCCTGTGTTTTTAACAGTTCAGTACTATGTGCATGCTGACAAGGCATTGGTAAAGTTATGTTTAACTTGATTAACTGATACAAATCCACATTTTGTGAAAAAAAAGTATTTCCTATAGATGTGCACAAAACATAAATGCTGAATTCCTGGGGGGTAGATACTCATTTTGGCTTTGGAGCTCGTCTCATAATTTTGATGTGGGTTTTCATCGTGGTAGTGAGGTTCAAAGGGGGGGGAAAAAGTAATGGGACAAGCTGTTGGCTTTAATCACAGTTAGACTGCCTGCTAAAAATTAATTTGTGAGAACATTTGCTGTAATGTGAGAGCAACACTGCAACATGGGAAAATAATCCAAATGCACTGTTCTTGGAATAAAGTGAAATCAAGGGAAAAGAGAGTGCTGGTAAGGAAGTTAAGGTCATGAATCAATACGTTGTGAATGCAGCTGAACTACTGTCTGTGATGCTGGCAGCATGTACAAAATGCATAAGAACAGAACCAGTTCCAAAGAACAGGAGGGTAGTTCTCCAAGTGCATTGCTGAGTCTGTTGTGGGATACAGCTGATGTCATGACAGTCATCAAGTGGGAAAATCACTTGTCCCTCAAACACTTACAGCATTTCAAGGTTTTGTCATCATTCGTTTATACTGTTTTAAAGGTGGCGTGAAGCAGGGAGAATGTGTTTGTCAGCTCCTCTTCATGGTGTTGATCTGGGGTATTTCTCTCTTAGTCTGAAATTGGGTGTCTGAAGGTTATTCATGAAATTCTAACTTCCAAGTGAGGGAATACATACATTTCATTTTAAGTGCATGTTGCAGAGGAACTGTGACTACCTTTTGAACACTGTTAGAGCAAGTGCAGCAAATATAGTGTCTGTCTGCTCTTGTGTACAAACCTCGCAGAGCAAAGGCACTTGGAATCTGATGCCATAGATTTGTTGCTGTGTGTTCCTTCATGATGCCAGCAATCATGAACGTATTCCCAGTGTGAATGGGAACATTAATGATAGAAGCCTCAAATGACACAGTTCTTCTCTGCATTGAGCATGGACATAAGATGACCATTCTCCCATCATATGACCTGAGATGCCTGTATGTGCTGCATACACTGGACAGCTGGAGGAGGAGCTTCAAGGAAAATACATCCTCGCCTAGAAGCAGTACTCCATGCAAGTAGGAGTTTACTTCTACAGAGTTAATTTTCAAAGAACTCAGATGATGCTGCTGATGATGATTTGGCTACAGTATTTTTTGGTCAGATCAGTTTCCTGTCCTAGCCATTTATGTGCCACCACAAAGGAATGGAAATCTGGGGCCTGGGATTCAGGGAGTTGAGATTCCCATGCCTGGCAGAAACCATCTCTTAGCTTGACTTAAAAGGACTTGGAAAATGCTCTTTTAGTGACTGATGTCTTCAGCACCAACCAAGCTAGTTTTATTTGGGCAATTAACATGTCCCAGAGGACTTAATATGACCCTGGTGCCAGCTAGTCTGAGACTTACTTGTGTTCAGTTATGTCTCACTAAAGATATGAGAAATTCCAGTGATCAGTTAAGAGACTGCTGAACTGATCTGATCTGAGACACTAATTCAGTTGGCCCTTCTTGCTCCAAGATACGGAGGCCTAATTTTTTACAATTAACAGTCAATGTTTTGTTAACATAGGCAAAACTGTTTGCTTTGTTTTTCCGGTTCCCCTCGATCTGATTTTCAGAAATGTCCAGAGAATATGAGCTCTGGTTTTCCAAACATAACAATATCACAGGGAGTTTCAGTCAAATCAGTTAGAACTCAGGGGAGTTCTTAACTGATTGCAAAGTCCTAACATGGAAAGCAGCAGGCAAACATAGTTTTTTCGTTTGTTTGGGGTTTTTTTCTGATGATGACTCGGTTTGTATGAGACCTTTATAGCTAGAGGTATGGGGAAAATATGGGAGTCCTATCCCTCCCTGCTCCTTAAAACTAGCACCAGAATCTGAAAAATGAGGACTCTTAGCTGGTGCTTGCACAATTGCTGCTGTCAGAAAGCCTTTGGGGCTGTATCTTACATCAAATGCAGCCTTCTTGAGGGTTTAAGCCAAAGTTAGACAGTTCATAATGAACAAGGAAAGTGTGATTAGTGCTCTTCCATGTGCCTGCTTTTCCATGTGAAGAAAATACATGGATTTCTTCAGTATAGGAGCTCATTTAATTTAAAATGTATTTTATAAAGATGTAGTGACTGCTGTTGAATGCTTTCAGGGTGCTTGTACCTTATAGGATGTGTTCCAAAAGCGGTTGGAGTTGACTTGCTGGGAACAATGGCGCTGCTCTGGGAAGGGTAGTTTTGGCATGTACCTTTGAAATGAACTGAATTCTGCTGCCTAGTGTGCCCCTGAGTATTATTTGGAGACAAAGATGTGTGTGCTACCCTCAAAGGTAATTTTTGTTTCCCTTTGAAAAGTTTCCATGCTTAACTGTCTCCTTCTGAGGCAATTAAAACCAATCTTGTAGACAGGGGCCTCCTTCCTCCAGCCCTGCATGACTCATGCTATCGTGGCTGCTCATCTCAGGTGCAGAATCTTGTGAAATGCGTTTTTGACTATCTAAATGTATGACATCCACTGATTTTGCCTTATCTGTTATGACAGTACTATCTTCTCAAAATGCCATCAAGTTGGTTAAGCAATACTTCCCAGCCCTACAGCCCCTACTTCCATAGATTTTAATCAAATTGTTTGTTTAGCAGGTTCTTTAATTACCTTCTTAAAATAGTTCCTCTGGGCTTCATACCCAATATTGAGCATACCAGTCTTCAGTTTTGTGTTGTTTTGTTTTGGGTTTTGCTTCTTCAAAGGAAAAATGATGTTTCACTCTTTTTTGCATCCTGAGGACTCTTCTCTAGAAAAAAGTTTGAGAAAATGTAATGCTTGCTTTGCCAGTCTTGGTGATTATTACCTGTGAAATATGGTGCTTTGCTTACTTCTAAGCAGAATTTTTATGTTTATAAACACACATTTTAATGTTTCTGTCGTTGTTCTTTCTTCACTGTAGAATTCACCTCAAGTAAGGCAAAACCTCATCCTTCTTCCTTTTTAAGTACACAAACCACAATGCATAGCAGTTAATTAATCTAATCCCCAGTGCAAGCCCTGTACTCTTTGTTTCAGTCGTGCTTCTCTACTTCATGACCCTGTTATGTCCTGAAAATGTACATGAGAAAACCTTTAATGATGTTAGGTTTGTTTATTGATACGTTACTTGATAGGAATTCTGCAGATACTGCAGAGGATAAGCCCTGTCCTGAAGTTTGTAATATTGTTTTCAGAACTTTGCTCACTGGTTTGTTACGAACAGATGCCAGTGAGTAATGGAGGAATGTTTTGCAGGTTGTGCCTCCTTGTCCAGGATGCCTATGGCATGTTCAGTGAAGTGCAGCTGCAGTCCCTGAGTTCCACAGATGGCATTGAGCTGTACTGCAGGAGATGGGAAGGAAAATCCTGCTGCTTAGCTGGAATGAAAATTTTGCAGAGAACTACAAGAGGAAGGTGAGAACAATTAATGGAACAATGTATTGCTTGCTGTGACAGGCAAAGATGATCTGCCTTTTTATTTATATCTGTGACCAACATTCTTTGAAACGACTGAGCCTGACTTTGTTCAATCAAATGTCCTCACTGTCACTTTTGGGGCATCCAGCTGTGCATGAGCTAACCATTCTCCAAAATGAGCATAAATAAGCTAATGCACAAATAAGCACTTAGCAGAGTAAGGAATTACTGTATGCAATATTTCATAAAATATGAGTGTTTTCTTCCTCTTCAGCAGATTCAGGGCCTTAAAAACAGTAGTTCACCTCCCTTTCATTGCAGAACTTTTTGCTGCACTAAGATTTTCTACTGTGCTGCCCAGTATGGCTTGAAGTTTCAAGCACAGCCTTTCCTTTAGTATATGAGAGCTTAATTCTGTTAAGTCTGTATGGTTTTAGAACCACAGTTTAAGTTTCTTTTTAAAAAAATCTTGCAAATCTTAAAGCTGTTCTTATTCTGGAATAAGAATGTCAACAGCTTTATAGAAAAATTCCCCCAGGTAGGTAACAAATCGACTTATGGTACATCTCAGATTTTGCTTATTCTCTTATTTCTCTTACATTCTTCAAATAAAATATCTTTAGTCAAGAAAAAAAGATTAAATGGATCGATTATCTTACAGAGTATCTTTCTAAGGAAAGTGATACAATGTTCTCATGGGGACCTATATAAATATAATTAGATTGGTTCAGTTCTCAACATAATTTATTCGTACAAGCATCCGATCTAGATAAGCCTTTGCTATTAGAATGGCTATGGTATTTCTGCTGACACTTTTTTCCTGTTCAAAAATGCTGTTTCATCAAAACCAGAATGTTTCATGGAAACATTATCTATTTTGGAGACAGCTTTGTTGGGAAGATTTTTTTCAGGTCCAGAGGGAGTGAATATTCTTTCTCTCATTCTCATTTCATGAAAACTTTGAGAAAGTCTCATTTTTGTTTCATATTGGAACAAAAACAAATTTCAAAGCCTTGAAATGTTTAGCAAAATGGAATTGTTGTTTTCCAGCCAGCCCTATTCAGTATGCTTTTCTTTTTATGTTTTGCAGTGTTAATTTTCAGAGCCTTTGGATTTCGAGCCTACTTGCATTTTTATGGATCTTTAATAACAAACACGTCTTCTTATTTAATTATTTTGTTGGCTTTTTTTTTTTTCAAGTTACATTTTTTCCAAACAAATTAAATAATGGCTTTGGAATTCTGGATACAAATGAAGTTTTACAACTGGCTGCTGGTGCTTCCAGTACTCTCCCTAACTAATAAGAGACAGACTTTTTCTAATGTAAATTCTGTTTCAAAGCAGCAGTAACTTACTTCTGGCTATTCTGAGGACATTTAGAAGACACACTGCTGAAAATGCTGGTGGCTCAGCTGGAGCTGTGCTGGTGGTAACCCTGCTAGGGAACATTAAAAGAAAATGGGTATAGCGTAGCTTCGGGGACAGTGCAGTGGTTAAAACGTGATTTCATTGTACAAGATGGGTGGGTGGGGGAATTGTTCATGGATTTATTTTTTTCTTAATTGTTTTAGCCTAAGTTCTGCTTTATAACTTTTTATTACTTTTAAGTGTTTGGGACACATTCTAGGTGTGATGGAAACCACAGTAAAGCCATAGCTGAAATGAATATGAGGGAGTACTTACTCGCAGAGAGCATAATTAAGCTGTAGAACTCTGCCACTGGATAAATGGATTTCCAGAGCCAGTGGTGTATCCGAGCACATGATGGGATATGCCTGTGAGTGCCCAACCTTGGCTTGCAGCACATGAGCGAGTAAGAACTATGTGGTCTGCCCTGCAAGAAAGACTGCTGCCTTTTTGTTTGGTTTTTTTTTTTTTGAGAACACCAATTACTTTTTGGAAGGAGATGGCTTTTAAACTGTTTGTTTCCTGGAGTCTGACAGTGGCTTTTAAGTGGATAAAAGGGAAGAAAATGTAGGAAATATGAGGGGAAAGTAATGACTTTTTTTGTGTGTGCCTTTGAAGCACATGATCTGGAGAAAGCCAGGAATGGCTAATAAGATCCCATATGTTCATGTTGTCCCACAGTCACATGGATTGTAATCAGAGACAGAGTGCTTCCTCAGTCCCTCTGTGAGACAGAGGAGATTTGCTAATAGATACAAGAGGCTCTCAAGCATTTTGCATCAATGGACCATTGTTATTGTTCAAAAAGTTTTCCAGGCCATCATCCATCCTCATCATCAAATATTTAATTTAAAGTACTATTTGACATCATTCCAGTAAATGCAATTTTAAAATCACTGTTGTAAGCTGAAGTTTCATTTCAAGGGCTAAAAACCTATAAGCCTGTAATAAAGGGTGTTTTACATGCAGGGGAAAACCTGGCTGAACATGTTACTTGATCTTTGGAACGGACCTGTACTGTTAAGGAGTGCTAAAGAAACGAAACACATTTCTTCTCTGATAAGAAAACACTTATGTTCCAAGAGAAAAGCGGGATAAGAACTTACACAACCATGTCCTGTCTTGACAGAGATCAGCTCTGTGAAAAATTGGAATGATAGTAACCTTACGCTGAGAGAAACACTTTTAATGTTGAATACTGGTTTTCAATATGCTTTGACAAGTAGTAGGATCTCGTGTAGGTCGTTTGAAGGTCCTTTACTGATTTAGGTGGTTTTCAGAGCCAGGCCCATACCCCACATGAAGCATACTCCCCTAAACCATCCCTGCAAGAAATCCTTCCCTTTGCAGTCCAGTAAAGGAAGTGGTGTTGCCCTTTGCAGTCCAGTTTCTGGCAATGCTTAAGACAGAAGGACAGGGCTGAGTCATGGCAGAGTTGCTGTGGCTTGTTCGGTGCCTGATTTCCAGCAGTTCTCCTGCTCTGTTCGTGAGGCTGTTGGATAAAAGTAGGAAGCAGTAGTGTGGCAACTGACTGAACTTGTGTGGTTCAGTATCTGTTTCCTGACAGCTTTTCTCTTCACCCTCTCATTCATACTTGTCTCTTAGCCTTTCCTACAACTATTCCCTGGACTGCATGCTTAGTATCAGCAAAACAGAAGAAAAAAAGTACAGTGGTTTAAAGGGAGAAGACTGAAAAATACTACTTGAAAGGCTGCTGGTGGTGTTGGCTCCTTAGAGGCTCATGTTCTCACCCTCCCACTGCCTCATGTGTCAGTCTTAAATTCAGCCCCTTGAGGAAGAGGAAGTGAGATTTTGGGGGTGTGCTACTAGAGGCAGGAATGCTGGTTAAGAATCCATATGCAGCACATGCAACCCTCCTGTTTTAATAGGTCCCAGGCATGTTTCAGGTGTGTCAGGTATAACCAGGAACTAAATGGATGCAATTAGACGCAGGGACTGAGCACTCACTAAAATGCCTCAGGAGTAAATAACCTATAAATTGTCATGGTTCCTACTTCCTACCAGAAATTAATTTCAATGAGCTGAGAAAATCGTTGTAGTTAGATACCTGTCTTTATCAACAAAAAATACTGATTTTATTTTTTCAGCCCTACCTGGAGTTCCATAGAGAATAGTAATTTGGATTTTGACAGTTTGTATCTTGTCTCCTGATTTTCCAATCATTAAGTTGTTCTACTGCTGAGTACAGCAGATGTACCTGCTTCTTCTCTTTATGCTTTCTTATATGTTAGAAATATGGAGAGTTTCTCTGCAACAAAACAGAAAGATGACAGCAATTTAAAAATGGAGGTGGGAGGAAGAACACAGGGTGTCAGTACAAATTTTGTCCCTAAATTGAAAATAATGGTTAATAAGCTTCAAAAGAAGAGACAACTGCTGCATGGAGAGTGCTAAAATCCACACTTGTGTTGGATAGGTTAAAACGCTTTGAAGGATACATCAACTCATAAGCTTTGGCTTTTGAGCCAACATTTAATTCATAGCAGGCTGTATTATCTGTTACATTTTCCTTTACAATAAACAGACTCTGAATATTGAGTTCATCAGCCAGTGTTATGTTTTTCTGAGAAATTTCTGCATTTTCAAGTAAAGTTGGCTTCTGTTGTATGTCATTTTAAACTTTCGAATGTTAGGCACTGAAATGTGAAATCTCCCTGTATGTTTGTAGTGGTCACTACTGTGCTTGAGGGCTTTCATTCTTTTCTATTTTTTTTGCTTTTTATTTGAGTCACATACATCTCTGGCCTCAATTTCCTTTTTTCCCCTTTACTCTTCACTGTATACTTTCTCTTCATTTTGCTGTGCCCTCAGAAGAGAGGACCACTGCTAACTGCTGCACAAGTAAGTGTTTCCACTGTTAGACATTGACAGGAAATGTGGTAGTAAGAACTCTCCGCAGAGCAAGGAGGTCATAACTTCCTTCCTTTGGTTTTCCCTCCTCCGAAAAGACTGCCATCTAGAAGATCCACCCACATCTCTGGGTTTTGAGATCCTGAAATACTTCAGTAATTGCTGTGGTTAAAAGTCAAGTTTCATTTAAAGCATAATTTCAGTAATCACATTGAAGTTTCGAATATTTGCATTATTTTTAATTTAATTTCTATGGCTGCTTTTGTATCACAACTGAACTTTGTTATTTTCTGAATTTTCTATTCTTTAATAAACATGGACTGCTGCTTGTATCTTATTGCTTGTGTCATTAATCTATTTAGTAAGCAGCACTGGAGAATAACATAGGCATATCCATATTGAGTCAAAAGTACTTTTATATTATCATTTCAGTGGTTTAATGTAGTACGTGTAATTTCTAATGTACTATAGAAAATCGAGTTATTAAAGTGTGTAAATCGTTAAACAAAATAATTCCAAATATCTAAACAAAACTTGGGGGGAAAAGAGGTCAGCAGGCCTTCCTCCCTGTTTATATTTTCACAAAGATGCTGGTTTAGTAGGCTCAGATTTTTACTTTGTGATTTTGTTGCTTTTGTTACTCAAGTCTAAGAAAATGTGGTGTTGCATAGTTTGTGTGCTGCAAGATCTTAGTAGGTCAGTTAGAGGGAGAGAGAGAGAGCCTACAGTATCAGCTTTATATTTGGATTTCTTGTGCCTTGACAGTTGAAGCTTATGCAGTCTAGGTGATTATTAAGGAAATTCTTTATTTTGCACAGAGGGCTAGGAATTACTTTAATTTTGAGTTCTTAATAATTGAGACTGACATTGCCAAAGAAAACTGTTTTGGTTTAGGCAAAAAGTTTAAGAAGTAGGAGAGGAGGAAGCAGAGAAGTGCCAAGTCCCAAGTCCTCAGAGCAAAGCTGTGGAAGATGTTGGAAGAGAGTCTTAGCATCCTTTTGTTCCTTGCTGTAAACCTTACATAGTAATACTTTTTTCCCTGTTTATGTGCCTTCTTTTCTCTGATATTGCTGGTATTTTCTCCCTCTAGTAATTTTTCCCCTGAGCCTGTTGTGATTATTAAAGTTGAAAAATCCCTCAAACTAATAAGCCATATGTTAAAAGTTGGATCAGTCATGGCACACGCAAAGTCCTTGGACCAGAACTGTAGCTGAAACTTCATCCTTGTGAGAGAAATAAACAAAATCTTCTTATTAAGTTATGAAATAAATTGTCAGGTCAGAAATCAGTGAAATGCAGTTTTGAAAAATCAGAGCTTAAGGTTGTTTGACTTTGAAACACAGCTTGTAGTATGAAACAAATGGAATTCCCACAGGATCAGAGATGTTCTGATAGTGTAAGTACTGGTTTATCAGTCATGTATTTAGCCTGTTTAACAGTCTTATAACTTTAAAATTCTTGGCCTGCTGTCTGAATACACAGCAGGCAATTTGCATTTATGGATACAGAGAAAAGATATACTGAAGTTTAGCAAGGAAAGTTTAAGTTGAGAGAGATGTCTTTCGAGGACACTGGATAATAAAAATAATTAAGGACACTAAAAAAATTATTTTGTATATTATATGTATATACACACATACATATATAAAAATCTCATTGTATATAAGCAAAGCTTGAAGATGTGGGTTTACAGAAGAGAGGCATACCTACCTGTCATAAGTCCGTATTTCTATGGAAATCTTTACTGTAACACTCCATTGGAGTTACTGGTAGTCTTATTGTGTTGGTGTTAAACATATTTGGGATGGGACAAAATTTGTTTTGCCAAACACAGAGTTAAGTCTGTCATGGAAGGTAGAGAGTTGAGTCTGTCATTTAGAATCTGATAGAGGATTTTTGTCCTTCTGCTGTACATTCAGTCTTACTTCAAAGTTATAGAGTACTTCAATAGAGCCCTAGCCTCTGAAGTAAAAGAAAAAAGAAAGTTATTCAAAATACTTTACATGTTCATTTTTCTTTTTGATCCTTGGGCCTGTTTCTTCTCACTTCTTTTTCTGCTTTTCCTTTCTTAGAAGTCTGTCCTTTTGTGATCAAAATTTTTTTTTTTTTAAGTAACTAGGCTCTACACTCACAGAGCAAAATTTTAACATTTTTATTTTTGTCTTCTGTATCCAGAGAGGCTCTATATGCACATGGGTGCTAACCATGTCCCTTCACTGTAGCACAGAGCCAGCTGTTCATCTCTTGGCCTGACTCTATAGCTGAAGAAGGCTACACATATTGAATAAACTGCACCCATTGTTCAAATCAGATTGAACTGGAGTTTGAGTGTTACTTGGCCAGTGAAGGAAATTAATTTTGTTCTTTCTGTGAGGATAATGACTTCCTGCAGAGGAGGACACAATGTTTTTGTCACTTCTCCACTGTCAGTGCCCCCACTTCATTCTCCCTTCTGCTAAGTTGAAGCTAAGTGTAAAGAGAGGGTTAACTTTCCTGGAGGTGTATAAGTGGGTGGAGCAAGAGGGGAACTCCCCAGCAGGGGCGATGACTGATGGAGTGAGAGCTCCAGGAGAGAACATCCCAGCTCACAGACAAGGATCACAGCAGGATGTGATTTGGAATTTGCTAATCCTTTGGTTTTTCCCTGCCCTTGGCCTGACTGGTGTCAAAGAAATGATGGAGCCAAGATGTTCAGGAGACTTACCCCGCATGGCACTGATCCTCTGCCTCCTTGCAAACAAATACTGTCATTTACTATTAATTAAGTGCTCCTAGTTCAAGCACAAGATGGCCTTCTCCAAAAGGACACAAAGAATAGAAAAAAATGTACCATATGTCTTAGATATTCTGGCACGGGGTAACAAGTTAGAAGCGAGCTAGAGAAGAAAGGACAACTTCATGTCCTTTGTGAACACTTTAAAATGTATATGAGGGATCAATCTGTGTAAAGATGTGAACATGCAACAAACAACATGGCTTAGTTGCTCTAAGTTGATAAATACACCATCTCTGTGCACACACACACAGTTTGTGGTACATTTGTATCCGTGCTCTGACCTTGTGCTGTGGGTCGTGTGAGGAAGGCCACTTATGTAACTGCCTGAGCTGTACAGGAGGCTCTGCTCTCATTTGGTAGCTCTCCTTTTTCATCCCCCAGTTAGCAAGACCAGTTATTTCCTCTGGGCATTGGCCTTCCTCATGTCAGATATCATTTTGTACAATAAAAAACAGGAAGCCTTGCCCCAGTCAAGCAAGGAGTGATCAGTTTGCTGTCAAGTATCTTTAATACCTAAGAAATGTTGGTTTGTGTGTGGTAGTGTCATCACTGGTAAAAAACAAAAACAAACAAACAAAGCAGAAAAACCAAACCAAAACAAAAAAACCTTAAAACACCGAAACTACCCCAGTCTCTCTCCTTTTACAGACTTGGGGATGATGCCATGTAAGCCTGGAAGTCCATTTCTGTAAAAGAGCAGCACATTTGTGTCTCTAGTCTGTTCATTCATGTGGAGAACACAACTACAGGTAGCAGCATCATCTTTTTAGTTTGCCAGCTTTTTACCTGAACTGTGAGCTTCAAGTTTTATTCCCCAAGATCTCCTCTGAGATTTACAGCCATAAAACTTTTTTCAGTGCTGGTCCAAAGGCATCACTATCAACACTGAATCGCAGGCAGGGAAAAAACATGCTGAGAAATTCACTGTAGACACCCAAAGTCTAAGGATCCAGAGAAGGACTAAGGAAATGCAGAAATAAATAAGCCTAAGCAGAAGTGAGCTAAAAGCAGAACTTTAAAAGGAAAGTTTCCATGACCCCTTGAAGAGAAGCAGCATATTGCAACGTGCTTCAGCCCTGTAAACAGGGTATGTGGTTTCCTTCTAGACAGTTGGGTTTAGAAGCTAATATTACTTTTAACAAGTTTTGGACTTCATTTTTAGAGTTGTTTCAGAAATAGTGGTTTTCTTAATTGGACGAATGGACAGCTTGTTCTTGGAGGCAGTGTGGGGTTAAAATCCAGATCTCTGTGCTTCAACTGCACAGAACAGAGAACTGAGACAAGATAACTCAGAGCTTTAACTCAAAAATGCATGCCTCTTCAAGCTGCTTATCTGTAGCTATTTCCCCTCCCTCGGCTATTCCTGCCTGTCCAGCAAAGATGCTCCATCAACCCACAAGGCAGCCACTGAACTGCTGCAAAGCACAGCTTGGTTTGCTAGAGAGTGGTCAGCATATTACCTTAATGTGCTGGGCTGTTGATTTTATGTTTATTTTTTAAATCAAAAGTGTGAAACTTGCAAAATGAGTAAATACAAATCATAATTAAGTGAGCAGCTGTGTAGGAAGATCGTTCTCTGCACATGTACTTAGCATAACAAAATCGTGCCTGTTGTTGCTCTGTATCTGATAATTGCTGACTTTCCTGAAAGCAGTTACAATCAGCTGTCAACAACAACAGAAAACCCACCAAACACACACACACACACACACACCACCGTCCCCCTCCAAAAAACCAATAGAAATTCAAATGTTAGAAGCAAAACTTTTTAATAGTTAAATAGCTAAAAGCTGGTTTTTTAAAAGAAGTTGTACTGGTATCTGTGTCCTTCCCAAGCTACCATTTACCCCAGTTGCCCTGAATTCTATAGTGTAGCAAGCTGTTTGTGGCAATGCATTAAACATGACTTGCATGTTGCTGGATGTGGTACATCCCTTCCCTCCCTCTCCACCCTGCAGCAGAAATGATGGAGATTTAACTAGACCAAATCAAAACCAGCTTCCAGAAAACAAATATGATTTTAAATTGTTTTCATAATCATGCACTGGTTTAGATTACATTTCTTAACGAATCTTTTTAATATAATGCGTAACACTGGAAGACATTTTAAACCTGATTTTATTGGTCTCTTTGAAGGGCTTTAGGACTGTTCAGTCTGATAGACAGTCTGTGGCCTCCAGTAGTGCCTCTAAAAGTTCCCGGACAAAGTCAAGACTCTGAAATGGTAAGTTTTGTTATTATAGATACAAATTTTTTCACTCACAACTAGTATTTTTGGTGGTGGTATAATCATGTTTACTTTGGAAATCAACACTCTCCTTTTTACTTACCAACTTTTGTTTTACTGATTCTGACAGCCTCCCAGGCTAACCTGAAGCCGTCTGGATCAGCATCATCTTTCCAAAATGATGCAATTAGCCCCTTATTAATCCTCCAGAGTTACAACAATAAGATGTCCAGACAAATTCTTCCTCTCTTCTCCTTGCAGGAGTAAAGAGATACTAGGTATCATGGAGCCTGCTGAGAAATCTGTATGCAAGGATATTAATTCATTCTTTAAAAGCACTTTTCAGCCTCAGGTTTGAAAGCACTTTTCTGAAGATCAGCTTCTGTGAAGACAGTGACTGCTGGAATCAGGTCTCTTACTAGTTAGGATGACTTTGACTGATACTTGTTTCATATGAGGTTAGAACACAAAAGTAATTACTAAAAATTAATTAATGTTTCTGTGATTTTAGGGGGTGAGAAAGTATAGAAATGGATTTAAAGTATGTTACTATGTATTTGCAAAGCTAAAATCACATCTGTAATTTTACTTCAATCAGCTTTTACCTTCGGAAAGGAGTTCTGTCATATCAAGTCATTTTGGTAATACAAGATCATTTGAGAAGCTTCTGGGTAGCCAAGTGTCTGGGCGTTCTTGATGTTGTTGTATAGGCTGTTCTTTGGGAAGAAGTTGGTGGTATTAAAAATCTGTTTTAGACCAAAGGAGTCAATACAGAAAAAAAAAAAGAGAAAGCTGGAAATAAGTTTCAAAACCAGCAAATATTGAAGATGGATATTACTAGTTATTTCTAAAGTCCAGGAATCTTTTCTCTGCAATGTAGAGTGTTCTTTGCATTGTCCAGGGGTATGTATTGAAGAACAAGAAGCTCAGACCTCAGTTATAAATAAAATAAAGACTGAAACTGAGTGAAATAGCTGTGCCCTTTTTGAGTCTCCCTTTAATTTAGATATTTTGCAAGTCTCAGAGGAATGGATGGGTTTGTGCCTTAAAATAATACGGGCAATAGAATGGGAATATCTATGGCTGAGGCAAAGCTCTTAAATGTTGTTTAGTGTTGCTATGACTCTTGTTATTTCTTCATTTTTTCCTATTTTATTAGCAATCCAAAAATGGAGGAAACTTTCCATAAAGTTTTGTGTGAGGTTAGAAGGATGAACACAAAAGTAATTACTAAAAATTAACGAATGTTTCTGTGATCATGTAATTTACACTTCTGTCATGGGTTTGGAATAGTAATTAATTCCACAAAGAATCACAACTTGCATTCTGATGCTCCACGTTTTTGGCTGGGTGGAGTTCTTTCAATTGAGATGCATTTTTCTTGATACAAACTGTGAAGTTTTATGGAAGCAGTTTTATATATAGGTACATAAATAATATTGCCAGCATGATGATAATGTTGTTGGGAAGAGATCTGTGGAACTGATTTCTTTTGAGCTGTATGTACATTCAAATACCTTCTTTAATGCTATCAGAGGCAAACAGAGTTTGGGCATCAGCTACCTTTGCTTTTATTTTTCTTGAAGCAGATTCTTTTTAATGTGTGAGCAACTATCTTTAACAGATTCATATTTCTTCTATTAAATTAAATGTTTTATTAACAACAAACGTTGCAAAAGAATATTTTACCATATTTACAATAAAATTATCTTCTAGCATTGTCTTTTCTTTTCTGAGAAGTCTTTCCAGCTTGGGACCACTCTAAGTGGTGATTGATAAAGTTGTTACGTCATGGTACTTTTTAAGGGGAAAAGAAAAATCTGGCATACCACAGAGAGAGCAGTTCTTGCAGCTCTTGCAGCTCTTGCATTCCTGTTCTTCATTATCTCCTTGTGCTGTCCTGGATTTAATTTGGCAGCTTTAAAAGTTCGGCAGCTGTTTACTATCACAAAAACCCACCCACATGCAAAAGTCCCCAAATCTCAGAAAAGCTATGGATGTTACAAAAAAAAAAAAAAAAGACTAATCGATGCACTCCTACCACGTAATAAAAATACGCAAAACAACAAAAAGCACCTTGAAATAGTCACTGTGTTTGCCAAGTATGCCAAGTTACGAGTTGTTTTTGTGATGAGGATCAGTGTCAGTTTGTGGAAAGAATGATACACACAAGCTAATTTCACTTACAACTTCTGAATGTTGGTTTATTAACTCATCTTCTACATCGGAGTCCTTGTTATTAACCATATAATTTTGTTTCCCATCCATCTTAAAATGTAAATTCTTTTGTTCATTTTGCCTATTATTGTAAGACTTGACTGGTCAAATTAAAGTGCCTTTTTTTATGGTCACATTTCTTTTTCTTATTTTTTAATAGATGACAACTAATCTTCCTCCTCCCAGCTTCTGTTACATTCTTACTGTTCAGTCTGGTGAAATACATGTGGAAGTGGATGAGGAAGAACAGATTTCTAATTTGTACCAGCCACCAGCTGTTCATGGTCTAAAGGAAATTCTTCAGGTAATCTGCTTTACAAATCAGATAACAAATACTTTTTACCACTGGATTTCCGGTATCACGGTTTTCTCATTCCCTGTTTTTGTGCTGTTTTCAGATCGATGGTTGTAACAAGCGGTGTAGCTTCTGGGCCCAAGTGCTCTATCGAAGGCTGCAGGTAATGTTTTTACTTAACAATGAATTCAACATAAAATCAGCATAATGTTTATGTGAAGAAGCATTCATCTTGTTTAGGGGTAACCCGAATGCCGGGATTATCTTCAAGTGTTGTATGGGCAGAATTATCACCATGTCTAAAATGCTTGTGAATGGGTAAAACGAACTGCATCTCCAGTTTCGATGCCATTCTGTCTAGAAAGCGAATTATTCCTGAGTAAATTGCTATCTAACAACAGATAATACTGCACCCTGGAGAGGAGCTTGCAGGAAGTTAGTTGAGGCTCAATTTATAGCTGAATGCTATCCTTAGGAGCATAGCAAGAAGCTCCCAGTCAGTTGGGTGTTGGGGGATAGAATGGAACAGATGATGGTTATATAAAAATACAGTTTTGCTCTTTTCATGCAAGTGTGTGGGTGATTTTCATTGACTTACATAGAAGACCCTCAGGCAAATTTGGCTTTTATGGTCCAGTAAGTAGTAAAAGGGAGGAACTCTTAGGTAAATACATCTGCCATCCATACTGTGCCGGAAAGCTTACAATTATGTTTTATTTGTTTCTGAATGGTGCTACGATGTTCTTTCAAAATGTTGCTAGCTCCTTTAGTAGTTAAAGGAATTTTTTTGTTGCTGATTTATTTATTTTTTCCTGGCGACTGGATCCTCAGTACAGCCAGCACTGAATTCTAGCGGAGAATAATTTGCAATTGTCCATCAGCTCCACAAGAAACAAAGTGTGAATCAAAGCATATGAACCAAAGACAAAGAAATTCCAGAACGGCTAGCAAAATAGCTGGAGATGCTTCCCACAAGTTTGAGACATAAATTTAATTTAGGTCTTGCCCTTTTGCTTCAAAAGCCAATGAATTATGATTTAATTTTTAGGCAGGGAGTACTTTTAATGGCTGAGATGAGGGGTATCTCTTGTGTTTTCTCCGTGCTAATTGAGAATGTAACAGAGCATTTGCAAACATGAAATGAGGGCTAGCTGGATGGCATCTTTAGCGTGCCAGCAGAAAGATGGACACATACATGCATAAATTCCTATTTCCAAGAAACCTCTTCTAGTGAAAAATAAAATAAAATTGCAGGCTAGGGGCATCCTAGCCAAACATTTTTAAATTCAGGAATGTCTACATCTGAAATTCTGATGTGGGTTATCAGTATTGTTGTGTAAAAGCACTTCATCACTGAATTAGAGAAAAGATGAAACATGCAGGAACAGATGTGATTTTGAAGAATGGAATATTGAGTAGCAGAAAAAAAGGTCTGTGATTTTTTTTTCTTTCTCCTAGGAGGTTTATTAGTTGTTTTTTTAATGGCTAGTCATTTGACAAACTGTAAGCACTAAACTTTTATAAGTGAACATGAGTGGTCATAATTTATTTGAAAGCCGTGATGGAAAAGCAATAGAAGATACTCTTCTCATGTTTAACTTTCTGGATAACTGCTCTAGGAATGTAAAGGTGTTTACCTGCTGTTAGTGTATTACTTGCCTAGTCCTCCCAGGAGATCATGAATAGCAGCTTGTTTCCTGCAGTTGCCTTTGCCAAGAGTATGTACCCTTCACGTGCAAAATCACCAAGTTGTAATAAGTGAGGAAGGGACAATGATTTGGTTTGTTTTGCAGATTCGTTATTAAATAATCTGCTACATGAGCTAGTTCAGATGTACTTTAAAAAATAGTATTTACTCTCTGTAGCTACAGTATTAAGTACTTAAATTATTATGACTTAATTTGTGTGAAGGAGGAATGGAAATATGCTTTTATTATTACTCAGAATCTGAACTGTGGTTCAGAAGGAATATGAGGAAATATATTCCATCTGTGGTTAAGGAGCTGTCCTTCCTTATAACTCAATCCTGCTGCTATTTGTCTGTTGTGTCCTCTCTGTTCAGAACAAATTGTCACACATAGCAAGACGATGATTTTATACTAACTTGGGATTTTTGCTGTTATTATTATTTACTTTTTGGATTATTTTTCTGAAAGCCAGCTTTCAATGTGTTAGTAATTCTCAAGGGACAGATGTAAAAATTCTTTCTTTGAAGCTGTCCTAATGTTATCTATGCAGAGGAGGTGCCCAAATGTATGTAGTTACTAGGCAAAACAACAACATCAGTGCAATAGGCAGCATATGCTGTATTAAGGCATAACTGTGATATCTGAGTTGTGAATTTTTCTAGTCACTATTTACGATTACCTCATTTGCTCTACGAGCTGCAAGCATGAACAGAAAGCTAGGTTTAGTGTGGCTGATGGTTTCAGGGTTAGAATTCAACCAAAGACAAAATATTGGGGGTTTTGTTACCTTCTGCTAAAGAGATGTAGCTTTGAGAATAAAATGCTAAGTGTCTTTCCAGTTATTATAGTATTTAATTTTTAGTTGTATGTTTTAAGCATTAATTTTTGATCAGCAGACTAATTAGAAAGAATAACAAAAATGTTTTAAATTAATGGCATAATTTAATCTTAGATATTTTAAAATATTAGAATCTGAAAATCTGCAAGTTCCTTGTACTGGTAAATATGAAATATGCTTTGATATGATATTTTTATACCTGTCTGGGGCAGAAACCTTAGACTGTCACTGCAGATTCATATGTCTCTTACTTAGGAGTTATCTACTTCCTTAACTTTATGCATCACTGGAATATTTAGGGATATTTGTTCAACTGAAGGAAAAGCTCCACTTTGCAACTTGGTTATGCTTGGGAATCTGATAATAGTACCTAGAAAACGTGCCCACAGAGGAATAATATTAGTAGTAGAAATGGTTTTTCCTTATTTTTTTAAAGACAAAAATTGTGTAAGTCTTAATAAACCATCCAATTGACTTTTTATATATACACCATATATACAGTATTAATATATAATACATATTTTTTTAGAAAATATATTTTCAAATCCCATGTACAGTCCAAGAAAATATGATAAAGTGTGATGGTTGATTGAGGTAAAGCCAAGAGTTCAGAGAGTCAACCTTGGGAAGTTAATTTAAGGTAGAGATTTTAAGGTTTGTATCTGAAGTAAGGAATACCAAAAAATTCTAGTAAACCTTTGACTCATTGTCCTGTACAAGCCCTAAATGTAATTATTCCTGTCAGTTTTATGAGTTATTTAAATATGAAGATGTTTAGTCTTTCCTTCTGCTAAAAAATTAACAATTGCCTTCCAATTTTGTATCTTTTTTTTTTCTAATCATAGACAAAACACAGTGTTCCTATAGACCAAAGAGATATTTTGTTGTTTGTGACTGACTCCACACTGCAAAATGTGGTTCATGGGATTCCAAGAGTTGTTGCTGTGTCAGTCACTGCATTGTGTGTTCTCAGTATGGAAATCGGAGAAGCCCTGAGTGCTGGCTCACGACTTGTCTTCTTCAAGGATGCTCTGTGGGGAAATGGTAAGCTTTGCACGTGGTTTTGAAGCAGTTGGAGTCCCACAGAAATAGCACCCTTATCTCTGACACCACAACATGTGACCTCCAGAGACTTTCATTATCAGATGAAGATGAGACTTTGCAAGTTTGGGATGAGAAATTTGGAAGGGGTTGTAACTGGAGCTTTCCTGTAAGGTTTATTTTTTTTCTGTTTTTGGCTTGATCTCCAAAGCAAATGAGAAATTCAGTGCTGTTGTTGTATGTCCACCAGTACTACTCTCAAGTGTTCTCTGATGACCAGTGTCAGTCAAATTTGTGAGCTGACAAAAGGCTCAAAAATATTAAGAAACTTGCATGTCCTTAGAGAAATTTTACAAACTCTCCTAAACCATCTTAGCTGTGAACCTTCGCTCCCATACAGATCATGAAATTATCGTTGTTCACTTTACTTTCATTTTTAGTCACTCTTTTTTGAGGTTCAAGCTTGGTTCTGTATGGTGGCTGCAGGGGTAGTTCACATCTCATGCCTTCAGTCAGTTCCAAAATGTAAGTGAACTGGAAGCACCAAGCTATGCAAAAGGCTATGTGTCCTGAAGCAAAAATCTCTGCTCTGGAGCAGAAAGCGTTGCATGCGCCTACTCTTTGTAATCTTTGAAGCAATGTAGGACCACCTGAAGGGGTGCCCAACCTTATTACCAAGGAAAAGACTGTAACGTGTTTGCAGGAAGCAAGACATGATTCAGTCTGGGTGGCATCAGACTCTCTTCTGCCATGTTCAGATTTTTAAATTTCTTCTTCAAATTCAGATTTCTTTTTCTCCCCAGGAGTTGCAAAGTGTAACAAGAGCGTGGTGCATGTATCGCTGAAAGCAAAATATTTTGTCATTGAGAAAAACCTGATGGAGTCTATTCATCTGTTTGGTAGCTGGCAGAGATTGTTGTCTTTATTGGCCATGACAATTAACGTGGTCACCTTTTTCCTTGTTACTGTACTGAGTTGAAATGTCTTTTTTGGCAGGTAGGATTATTTGTGTTGAACGTACTGTTCTCTTATTACAAAAGCCTCTTTTGTGCTCGGCTGCTGGTGCTGACCTCAGTGAGCTGACTGGCCCTGTCAGACTCGATGAGCTGGATTCTACAACACAGGCCAACTCCATTTGTGCTCTGAGAGGTTTGTATGGCCTTGCCTGAAATGAATGCGGTTAATTATTTGTGCTCACTTTAATCTTTTGTGTCTTTGTATTGATTTCTTGCACAAACAGCGTGGAGGGATAGAAAAAGCATGGCATTGCTGTGGGTCATTAGGATATTTAAGATTTTATGCTTCTTTGTGGGCTCTGTTTGCCTTTTGCTGGCCAAGCTCTGCTCCCACTCACTCATACCCTAGAATAAATGTTTAATGCACAATCTGTTTCATTATATTCCCTCCTTCACTGTCTTCTTTCAGGAGCCTTCTGTTCACACCAGCCTTGTTGATGTTGGCAACAGTGAGTTATACCAATATTTTTTAGGCAGATGGATAAGATATGTTACCCAGATCTTGAATGGTAGGGGTTAGTGACTGATTTCCCTGGAGCTTTGCTGCAGTAGGACAATTTATTACTTTACCATAGTAATTTAGCATAATGTGGCCAGTATTTGCTCACCAACCACTTTGGATCATAGCTTTGTCTAATATCTTGGTCTTACCACTAACCATGCAGAAACATTTCTTACTACATGTTTTCTAGTGTTTCCATATCATGCAGAAACATTGTCTACTGTGTATTTTCTAATGCTTTGTCCAGACAGCTTCTTAAACCTCCCAGTTGTACAGTGCCCTACAACTCTTAAAGGCTATTGCCTTCCTTGATTTAACTCCTATTATTCCAATAGCCCTTGTAGAAAAGTCTTGATACAGTTTTGCATTTACTTCTTCAAATATTCACTGGAGCATTCGAAATTGACTTTAAAATTACAGCAAATAATGGTTTTCAAATTAATTCTTCAGCTGTAATAAGATGGACTGAGAAGACTGTTTGAAACTAAGCAAAGCCTTTACTAAACATACCTGCTGCCATGGTAGAGCCACAACTTAGCAATGCCTCTGTGACTAATTACTGAGCACCTTGCAGTGACAAATGTTGAACAGTGCATAATGAAAACCAAGCACAACTAGAGGCACTTCACTCAAAGCCTCAGTTTGTTATGTACATCTTGCATTGATACAGCTACTTGAAAGATATTTCTGTCACTGGGTGTGAAATGATTTTTAACTTTTTTTTTTTAACCTCTCCAGTAGTTATGCTAAGAATTGTCACTTCTCTGCTGTTAATTTTATAAGTGTGAGAAGTGCCTGTCTTCTTTTTTCTTGTTGACAGTGTGCATAGTAGGATAAGGGACACATTTCTCTGTCCCTTCTTCTTCCAGCAGAGCAAAGAAAGTACACCTTTGTGATCTGTTGTGTGAACAAGTACTTACCTTACACACATGGGAGATGTCATGCTTTGCCTGTTCAGTATTACAGATAGAAGAATGACAAAAGGAGAAATTAATCCTACAACTTTTTCTTGTTTAATCTGGAATTTGTGCAGGGTAGCTGTTATCAGTATGTTCCCACACCTGAATGCCAACATAGAATATAAAATATCTTCTTTATGCCTGTGCTGCTGCAATATGTAGATGACAACTCTCACTTTTGTGTGTACTGAAATAATTCAATAGCATTCAAGAGATATAGTCACTGTTTTGGATTTCACTTAGTTAGTGCCTACATCTTTCTGCTGAACTAGTGAAACTAATAGCATTGGCCCTGCTTTGTTGGTGGGAGAACATACTTTTGGTGGAGTAACACGTGGAGGGAGATGTATCATCTCTAAAATTCAGTCACTCTCTCTGATCTCCTAAGTCAGAGAGTTGTTAGTCTGGCTTTCAATGAGAAGCAGTATTACCTCATTCATTCTTTTTCTTTATGCATCCTTTCACTTCCTGTACTTTTGGTCACCTACATGTGTTGCACATTGTCATCCTTCCACCTAACAAAGAGGCTGCAAAGGCTTTCTCTACCCCTTCTTGAAGGAGTATTCCTTCCTGCTCCTTTGGAAGTAACCTCTGAAATTCCTCCAGTCCAAGCTCCTACTTAAAGCTGGGCCCTGAACAACTTAGTGCAACTCTGGACTGGATGTTCTTCAGAGGTTCCTTTCCCATCACAATAGACAATGTTCCAGTCCAAGCATATGCAATGAGTTTGTCAGAAATCCTTGTTTCAGGGATGTCCAGTTGTACCAGCTCTGGGATAATGGAGTGTGTTGCTCTTCAACAGATGAGTGAAAACCTGTGGTTGCTTTCTAATGAAAAGTTTATTCTTCATTGCAAGATGAATCTGTGGTTTTCACCTGTGATCATAGGGTTAATAGATTTATTTTCTTATCACTATGCATTGCAAGGTAATTCCTAACCTCTTTTTGCTATGTAGTAGCAGTCAGGATGACTTAGATGTTGGCAGTTCATATGGCACACAACTGCTTTTCCTCTTAATCATGCTTTGAGCAAATTCTACTTAGTCTATACCACATATGATATGCGAGAATATTACTTGATTAATGATATTTGCCTAGTATATGACTCACCTACAGTGATTGAATTTTGACGTTGGTTATTTACATATGTAAGCGTTTACTCAGGAGTGTGGGGTTTTTTCAGTTTTCTGCTTAATAGTGTGACTGAATTGAGGTCAGTCAGTTTACCTAGGTTTCCTTTTTTGATTAGATTTTTTGCCTTCCCTGTCCCGTTAATCAGGGTAACTGATTGGGGGAAAAAAAGTCCAAAACAACACCTCCGTTTTTTAATGTTTCAACCAGAGTGTTCCTTTGCATTCCACATGGGAGACCTGTTTTTCCAGGTGTTGTCCTATTGTCAATCTCTTCTTAATGATGCCAGCCACAACCCCTAAAAATAGACTAGAGGTAAAAATCAAATTTTGGCTATGTGCATTTTCATTTAAAAGAAGGATCTTGAGTAAATATCCAAAAGGTTTTTTTCGAGCAAAGTCTAGAGTCTTGAAAAAGATGTGCAGCAGTTCAGCATCTTAAACTTGAGAAATCACTTTGCATATAGGGGTTCACATGACTGTCACTAGATTATTACACCTATGCTTGCTTTGAGTTTTTCTGACTTCGGTGATGTCTGGTGGTTTTCTCAAGGGAACTCTACACTGTCATCAAAATAACCTTCTCCACTAGACATAATCTCATCAGTGTTATCCTGGTTGATTTTCTTCAAATTTACTTTCATTATTTCAGCACTGGCATCTGAAGTTGGAATTGGCACAGTTGGAATATGGCACACAGCTGGGAGAAAGTGAAAAGTCTTAGAGAGAAAGGGGATTTGTTTTGGTTTTAAAATGATTTTTTAATGAAGAAGGAAACACAGTCAGCAAGTTAATTGGTAGCTTTTTGATAAACAAGAATCATAGAATCATTTAGGTTGCAAAGAATCTTTAAGATCATCAAGTCTAACTGTTAATCCAGCACTGCCAAGTCCATCCCTAAACCATGTCCCCAAGTGCCACATCTGCATGTCTTTTAAATACCTCCAGGAATGGGGACTCCATCTGTTCCCACTCCCTGGGCAGCTGTTCCAGTGCTTGACCACCCTTTCAGTGAATAAATTCTTTCCAGTATGCAATCTAAACCTCTCTCAGCATGACTTTAGGCCATTTCCTCTCGTCCTGTCACTTGTTACCTGGGAGAAGAGGTTGACCCCTGCCTGGTTACAAACTCCTTTCAGGCAGTTGTAGAGAGCAAGAAGGTCCCCCTGAGCCTCCTTTTCTCCAGGCTGAAGAACCTCAGGTCCCCTTCATCAGCTCTGTTGCCCTTCTTTGGGCCCGCTCCAGCACCTCAATGTCTTCACTGGAGTGAGGGGCCCAGAACTGGACACAGCCCTCAAGGTGTGGCCCCACCTGTTTTGAGTACAGGGGGATGATCCCCTTCTTTGTCCTGCTGGCCACACTATTGCTGATACAGGCCAGGATGCCACTGGCCTTCTTGGCCACCTGGGCACATGCTGGCTCATGTCCAGTTGGCTGTTGACCAGCACCCCCAGGTCCTTTTCCTCTGAGCCACTTTCCAGCCTCTCTTCCCCCAGCCTGTGGTGCTGCCTGGGGTTGTTGTGACCCAGGTGCAGGACCCAGCACTTGGCCTTGTTGAACCTCACACCATTGGCCTCAGCCCACTGATCCAGCCTGTCCAGATCCCTCTGCAGGGCCTTCCTGCCCTCCAGCAGATCAACACTCCCACACAGCTTGGTGTTATCTGCAAACTGAGGGTGGACTCGATCCAGCTTATTGATAAAGATGTTAAACAGGACTGGCCCAATACTGAGCCTTGGAGAACACCACTGGTGACCGGCCACCAATTGGATTTAACTCCATTCAGCATTCACATCATTCAGAGAGAAATGTACCCATGGAAACTCCCAGTTTATCACAAACACTGAAGAATCAAAATGATTCCTATAAGAGTCCAAGGTTAAATAGACTAGCTTATTCTGTCAGTGAAATGCTTGCTGTTTTACTGTATGCTGAGAAATTGGGTCATGAATGTTGTATTTGAGAAGCAACTTTCCACATCTTCAGACTCACTGTCCTTTGAATTCCCAAAGAAAATTACAGTTTTGTTGTTTAGGTGTAGCTCCCTCCTTGCCCCAGGAAAACCAGAAAAACAAGGGATTAACACCCTGTCTCACAGTCCAGACACTGTAAATGTTCCATAGTCTCCAAGGCTTTCTTCTGTTGAATGTGGTATAGAACTGTGATATTCTTGCTCAATAGAGGCTGGGTTTTTTAGTCTGTAGTTCTGCTGTACTAGTGAGGTTTTATTTTAGAGTAATTTCATTCTTACAGGTGAATATTTTTATCTATAAATAATGCTCATAATTTCAGCATATTATTACCATAAAATATAATACACTCTTTTCTGGCTTCTCATAAAATTCTGAATATATTTTCTCTTGCCAAAACTAGCGAGGCCCTTTTTATTAGTCCAAAGTATCTTTGGCATTCCCTTCTTACGCACACACTTAAGACTGTGAGCCAAATCTAATCTTTATTAAATACGTACAAATGAAGAATAACTCCATTGTTAGTGGAATTTAATCTGCATTGTTGTTTTCAAAAGGGATTGGGACTTCTTATTGGTTTGTATTTTCTAAATATCAATATCAAGCTATTTGATCTGATGATTTTTATAGCAGTTTATTGCCAAGAAAACATCAGAGAACCAGAAAGAAAGCAAACAAGGAAAAACAAATCAGAAAAGCGATAAAATCCAAACCAAAAGAACCAAGCCTGTTTGGAAAGTTAATTGTCAATTATCTACATCGTGGTATTTTTAGAAGGTAACACTCTGCTGTACTTTCATCCCTTGTTGGAGGGACAAAGGAGAAAGGGAATGAGATTGTTGGAAGAGCTGATTCTTGCTCTGACAAGTCTTAAGCTGTGGGTCAGAGAGGCTCAAACCTGCTGTGAAGCCAAGAGTGACTGTGTTTGCTGGCTTAACATCAGCATTTTGTAAGAATTCCATGTTCTGCAGGTACTGTTGTTGGAGTTAATGAGAGCACTGCTTTCTCCTGGCCTACATGTGACAGATGTGGCAATGGAAAGTTGGAACTGTGTCCCCAGGACAGGTGAGAGTCAGCATGCTCCAGAGCACTCCAGGTGTTTTGTAGATGTAGCATAACAGCAGTAGGTGATGCAATGATTCCTGCAGGCACAGGCTGCACTTTGCTCCTTCCTAGAGCTAAGACGTAGTATTTTTATTGCTGATGAACTGATAAAACCTGCAAGGTTACATTAATTTATTAAGAAAGATACAAGTAGATATGAAATGGTTTGATTTTGCAGTTAGTACTTCTTTTTAAACCAATCTTACTTATAAAATTTTCATAGCCCACTGCATTATAATATTGCTTTTAATAAATATAGCCATAAACCACAGGTTTGATTTTAAGTTCCCTTAAAAGTAGACACATGTGGCTGTGTGTCTTGCCTTGTTAATCTGTGTACCCCCAATTCGCCTCATTTTTATACTGGACTGTGATCTCTGCTACAGTTATCTAAGTATGAAAGAGCTACTTTTCAGAACTATTAAATTAGTCACCTTTCTAAGAAGGATGTTGAATAATTCTGGCAGTCTGTCTGTCCTGAATGTGAAGACTGATCCTACAGGACCTGTTGCCACCTGAAATGCTGAACCTGTGTCACACTGACATACTTTTGGAAAGCCTCCTCTGCAGCTGCCTAGCCAGCTTGTGCTTGCAGTGTGAGATACCTGGTGGAATAAAAGCCCAAGGGATAAGAGTAGTGGAAGGATGGAAGGAAGGAGGGAAGGAAGGAAGGAAGGAAGGAAGGAAGGAAGGAAGGAAGGAAGGAAGGGAGGGAGGGAGGGAGGGAGGAGTTCTTTCTACTGAAAAAGCTTACAAAGAGCATAAGGAGAAGTTGGGTTGGTCTTATTGAAATAAATAATATTTTATGAAATATGAGAAGATTTGCCCTTTATGCTTTGTTACATATAGTCCTTGGGGGCAAAAAGGCTGAAAATCAAAACCAGGTGTGCTGTGTTATACTGTGATGTGAAAAGTAAGGATGTGTCCATGTTCACGTAGTAGTGTAGTCCAATTAAAAAAGTATCTCACCTGTGAAGGACACTTTTGCTTCATTTGGAGAACAAATGAAGTATCAATATTTATTTAAGAAGCGCTTCCAAGAAGGACTTATAGCTGAGCTTAATTTTGTGCATGACTTAAGTGTGCACTGAAAACATTGAACGTTTGCTGAATGAGGGCCTAAGTCAATAAGTCGCTTCGGCCAAATCTATACTACAAATTTTCTTTTGCCATAACTTTTAGGAGGTTATGAGATTAATATTTGCTTAAGTGGGGTGACTATAAATAGCAACCTCTCTCTATGCTGCCAGAAATTATAATGAGAAGATCCTTTTGCCAAAAGAGTTTAGGTCCTCCAAGAGAGTTACTGCCAACAAAAGAGATCTATTTGCTATTATCAACTGAACCTACCAGGGCTTTGCTACTAAAACTCTACCAGCAATGTATTTTAGACAATAAACTAATAGGGGTTTTATTTCTTTTGATTTATGAGTGATAGCTTGTCCATTTCTCTATGATTTTTCCATTGTTATTTTGTGTGTTTCAGGGAATTGCTATATTGCAACCAGTGCTCTGAAGTTGTCACAACACCAGTTTTGAAAATGCAGCTGGAAGTCTTCTTGAGTTGTCCATCCCGATCTCAAAGTACAGTAAAAGTAAAGGTATGGCATGAAATAAGCGTTGGTACATCAGGTGTAGTGAGGCTAGATGTGTAGACACATAGGTACTCCACGCCACACTTTATGAACAGTTCTGTCAGAAGACAAATTAAAATATGTAAGACTATCCCATAATTTAATGTAATACTAAACTTGTTCTCATTGGGCTAAGAACCCAGTTCCCAGATCTTGCTCAAATAAGACAGTCGTTGAGTTCACCCTGAGGTCTGCAAACTGTTTTCAGCCTACATGGAGGGATTTGTTAGGTTGGGCCTTGGGAAACCTCAGTCTACACAGTCTAAAAGGAAGGTGTATTTTTAGACTTCCATTCTGAGCATCTTTTGTGTCACCTCTCCTCTGCTTTCTTGAACAGAGAAACAAAACTGTTTGATATTAAAATGATAAATCTTTGTTCTACGTGACTGCAAACAGAATGTCTTTGCACACTTCAGATTTTTTGTCATGAACAAAACCTGTGAATTTTCTCCTTCCAGCTCTTGCAAAGGACAATCTCTTCTCTCCTGATGTCCTCCACCAGTGAGGATGGGGTAGGTATAATGGATGCTGACCAAAGAAAGTTAAAGTACAGAGCTTAATTTAGAGGCACAGTACCAATGTGTTGGCAGGTCAGCTATGACTTTTGGTGGCAGGGTCTTGAAAATCTCCAGTGATGGAGATTCTGACTTCCCAGGCAGTTCAGAACTGCACTAGGAGTGGTAGGAGATTTCACTACAAGTGAAATTATTTTTTTCCCATGTCCAGCCTGTGATTTGAGTGGGCTGTGCCCTTTGGCAATCCCACCTTCCAGATGGCTGCCCTGCCATCTCATCAGACTCACACCCTCCTTTTCAGAAGGGGGATGCTGCAGATGGGCTGTGTGGCTTCAGCTCAGCTGTGGATCTGCAGAGCTGCCTGCAGACAGCACTGTGTTCAGGCACTCAGAGCTGCCACAGGCAGTGCTGGACTTTACTCCGTTCTCTGGCTGAGGATCCAAAGACAGCAAAGATACCCTTCAAGCATCCCACCGTTTGGGTCTGGTCTTCTAAATCCTATAAACCAGAACCACTTTGTAACAGCACAACACTGAAAATACTGGCAGTTGGAAGTAGTAGAAGATACTGCAAAATGCTTGTAAGATGCTGCTTTATAATTGTATGAATGAAACACCCATAAGCTGTGGAGATCCATGGGCTAAAGTACAGTTTATGTAATCATGAAGTAGTTATTCCTTTAACCTGGGTATCAGAAGAACCCTGACACTTGGCACAGTGACCCAGATTTATCGTGGGTAAGGGAGGCACCCGGGAAGGTGCCTGGCTGGCATTGGCTGCTGGATGATCAGCAGTGAAGGAGCGGCGCCTTCAGAGAGTCATTAAGTCCAATTAGGATTCCATGGTTTTCCATCTCCCTTGCACGTGGAAGGGAGCAAAGGTCGGTTTGTTGTCTCGTTTAGTCATCCCAGTTAAATACCTTCAGTTAGGTGGTGTGTATTGGGGTCAGTTTGCTTTCCCTGTCTTACAGGTTTTCCAGCATTTTCTTATTACATGCTCCATGCTTTTAGTGGGATTTGTGGGAGATATTTAAAGTGGAAAGTTACTCTGAAATAATAAATTATTTTTCTTATTCTGGAGGGTGTATATTCCATTTAAACAAAGAGATACAAGAACTTTCCAAAATGTGTTTGCTCCTTTAATAGTAGTTAAGTCTTGCTGAGTTTTACAGGATGTGTCTGGTTTGGTTGCAGACTGGCAAAACATAGTTCTTTTTCGAGGTATTAGAATTCAAACAACCTCTTTTTCATGTTTCAATGTGTATAATGCCAGTATTTAGAAGTCTGGCAACTCACATTTTTTTTCTTCCCTGGCTGAAACACAGGGATAAAGATTAGTCACAAAAAATACCACTTGAGGTGGCATTTTTTGCCAGTGCTGCTAAAGTTTCTAAGGGTGTAGCTTTGTAATCAATTCTTTTGGCAGGGAGTTTGGTTTTAGCCGTCACTGGCCCTGGCCACTTGTTCCTCACCATGTGGCAGCCCTTCTGTTACACCAGTAGAGTTGTTTGTGCAGCTGCATGGTGAACTGGACTGCAGAACCAGTCTGGGGTAAAAATAATCTAGGAAAAAAAAAAAGAAAAAGATTGTTTATACCTTGAACCAGGCAACGCCATGGGTATCACATACCTGCACAGAAGCACAGCACAGATGAGGGCAGGGGCACAGTCAGAGGCTGGTGGCAGGCAAGGCCCATTAAGGAAAGAAATGGATCTGAACCTGCCACCTGAGATACCCTCTCAAGTGAAGTATCAGCTATGAGTGTTACCAGTTCTTGTGTTAACGTGCTGTCTCCTCTTAGTGAAGCCATGCCAGCCTTGCATCCCTCTCCTCCACGCAGGATACAGCCTCTAGAAATTCTCTCAGGCACAAGTCATGGGTGAAATGCCAGTCAGGTCATTAAACAGGAGGGACTGTGTAGGTGCTGGTGATGGTAATGCATGAACAACAAAAAGTTAAAATGGGGGAGAGAGAGGAGAGTAAGAAGAGTTACAAAATGTTTTTCCTTTAGTGGATCAGTTAGCACAGGTAATCAATATATAGTATGTCTATACGCATTGCCAGCACGCTTGAAGTCCTGCAAGTATCAGAAAGGTAGATAAAGGGAGCATGTGTAGGTTATGCTTCAGCAAAATTGAGTTCAAAGTCACAGTAACTTTTTTATTTTTTAAACAACTCATTTTTAAAGCCTGTTAGGGAAGCAGCAGTTTAGGCAGGAGTGTGATCTAGTTATTGAAAATCTAATGTATTCATTCTTTCCATGAGTTCTAATGCACTTTTCGAGTCCTTTAAAAAAATTGTATGTTGGAAGAGGATCTTGCATGCTGCATCTTCCCAGCTGAATGCTGCCTAGAACAGAACGTCCAGCACTGTTTGTTTTATTCACCATGCTTTTATTCCTGCAGACTTACGAGGTGCAGAGCGTGCTGGGAAAGGAGGTGGGGTTATTGAACTGCTACGTCCACTCCATAACCAGTCACCCCAACTGTGTCGTGCTGGAGGAAATTGTTCTTCTGGAAGCTGCAGCAAGACAGAGTTGAACTCTAGTCAGCTATTATAGTATCTGTGGACTTTGTAATGTGATTATCTGTTAACTAGTGCCACAGATAATGTATAATGCAAGTGTGATAAGCACTAAGATAGTTTATTAAAACTGTGATTTATAAAGCACATTGTGCTAACACTGGAAAAATATCCATATATTGTTCAACTTTCTGAACTCTTCTTTTTCTGATCATTGCAGAATCTAATACAGTTATTTGTCGTGTTTGCTGTTACATAATGTAAAACATGTTGTTCTGGAAGTTTTGAATGGTTGTGATTTTTTTTGAATAATACTGTATTTATTACATGTCAATGGAAAATATTTTACTGATATTTTTGAAATAAATGCCTTGCTGTGGGCAGCAGATGTTGGTTTGAGCTGAGTTTTATCAGTGGATTGCAGACCTGCGTGGTGCGCGAAGTCTGAGTTGTTATCACCTTGCAATAGTTGTTATAAAGACAGAGATTTGAACAAAACTTTTAGTTTGAAGCCATGTCGACTACGTATAAAGTTAATGTTTTACAGCTAATTGGTCTCTCAGCATAGAAGTAGTGTGTTATCTGTAGCTTCCCACAAAGCAGGTGTTTCGTTATAGTTTCTCTTACGGGTAAGGAGCAATCTGTGTTGTAGGCCACGCAATTATCCTCAGCCAGACTGTGGAGACTACAGATCAGATAAATGCCAAAATCTTCCTCTGAGTGTACATTGTGAGAATTATTAAAAGAATTAGAAACTGGATGGTTTTTTCCCCCCTTACTCTTTCACAGTGTTTAAAAGCCCCTTACAGGTCAGAGGAGGAACAAGTGGTTTTGCACAGGTCCCTTATGTGATTAACCAGCAGAAAAGGAGCAGCAACCTTGCCACACTGGTCATTTCTGCGGCTCAGGCCAATAGTGAAAAGTCTTATGGATCTCATGATTACTAAAGGAATGACCCAGCTTTTGAATTCCCCTTTTTTTCCCCGCCTCCTCCAAGTGTTTCAGTCTCTTACCTGCCTCCCTGTAAGGAAAAAGGAGATGACACCCCATTCCTGTGTGGAGGATACTGGTCTGTATGCAAGAGTGGGGTTGCCCCTTCAAAACCATTTAAGAGCTGAGTCTCTGAGAAAGCTGGAGGTGCTTGTTGTGTCAGGCCATTTTTCTGCCAATGCTCCAGAGATGCTGTGGGTGCTCTAACTCTGCACTACCAAAACTCAGACAAATTGCCCGACCCTCTGTGATCTGCTCACTCACTCAGCAATGAGCAGCAGCGTTGCTGCTCTCACTGTCACTAGCAGGGATCAGTGAAAGTCTTTATGATCACTCACTCTGTGATGAGCAGTGGTTGCCCACTCTCACTTTCACTAGCCAGGATCAGTGAAAGCGCCCAGCTCCTGCAGTTCAACGGCCTACAATGGGCCTGAGGGTGCATCAACACCCCTGGGACTCACTACAGCTGGTCCCCGCTCTGGAATGTGTTAGTGTAGGTGCAGCTTTGCATTATCTGGAATGGAAACCCCTTGGAAGTTTTTAACAGGAATTTTAACCAATGGTATTCTTTTAATGGTGTTCTGGTAGTCCTATATACTTTTTTTTTTAGATATAGAGCACGGTGTTTCTGGCTGAGTCCTGGGCACGGAGCAGTCTCCCTTGCTGTGCAGCTGCTCGGTCCCACCAGCGCCACGGCAACCCCTGACTCAGCACTCCGGCTCAGCGATGCGGCTCCGGGGGGAGCAGACTTCGCCACCACCGCGGCCGAGGGGTCTCATGGTTGTTCCCACCCCTGCATCTCTCTGGATGCTTTGGGAGATAGCGTAGCGCCCCTCGCTTGCCCTCACCTCCCCTCTCGGCCGCTGGGACCCACTCGCCGTGTTCCCCGCCCGTGCTCAGCCCCCTCCCGGGCAGCGCAGCTTTCCCCGCCGCCAGCCCGTCCCTGTCACGACACAGAGCAAACGAGAGCAGGGTTGATTTAAAATGCTTTTCTTTATTCTTAGAAATGCTGTAAAAATTGATATAAAAGGTTGAGCATGTTCAGTCTTTTTTTTTCCATCCTACTGTCTAAAATACATGGGATTTTGAATCATTTTAACAGATGTACCATAGCTGCATCGGTATGAGTAAAATGTAGAAAAGACGAAAACTACCATTACAAAAATAATTTAAGGGGAGAGAAGAAAAAAAAATAATATATTTAGCTTTTTTTCCCTTTTTCGCAAGTTTCGTGGTGAAAGACCCAGGCATCCCTCCACGTCGCTGCCACATTCCGAGCTCGGCCGCGGGCCGGCAGGTCCCGCCGCGGCTCCGCGCCTCCTGCCGCGCCCGCGGCCCGGGGCGCCGCGGCACGGCCCGGCAAGGCTCGGCACGGCCCCCGGCAAGGCTCGGCACGGCCCTCTGAGGTATTTATCCACCGTCTCCCGGAGTCCGTCTCTCCGTCCCGCTCCCCCCCGGTTACCGGCAGTCAGTGCCCGAG
>VXBT01001856.1:199421-293191 GCA_013400235.1 Oriolus oriolus
CGGGCACGGCGGCGGCGGCGGGGCCCGGCGAGCGGGTGCTGCAGCTGGAGGGGGAGCTGCTGCCCGGCGGCTCGGGGGACGTGGGCGGCGTGGGCTGCCCGCTCAGGTTCATGATGGTCTGGGCGCAGGTGGCGATTTGCGAGGGCAGCAGCGAGGAGGAGAGGTCGCTGTCGCTCCAGTCCGGCTCCTGCTTCAGAGCGCCGCGGGAGGAGAAAGAGGAGGAGGAAGAGGAGGAGGAGGAGGAGGAGGCTCATGTTTGCACCATGCCCCATTCTGGATTCCAGATCCCAATTTCCCAGCACTTTGCCCCATTCCAGGGTCTGGATCCCAATTTCNGCAGGTGCTCGCCGTATTCCCCGCCCCGCTCGGGCTTGTGGTTGCTGTTGAAGAGGTCGGCGAAGAGCTCGTCGTTGCAGAGCTCCAGGTTGGGCACGGCAGACATGGAGTCAATGTAGGAGCTAAAGTCGATGGCGCTCTCGTCCTCGTACATGGCCGGGGCGGCGGCGCTCAGCTCCGCCAGGTTGGTGCCGCTGCCCCCCAGGCCGCCCCCCGCCTCCTCGCCGCTCATCCCGCAGCCGCCGCGGGCCCCCGGCTTGCAGGCGGGACCCGGCCCGCCGCCGCTGCCCACCTTGGCGTCGTAGAAGTTGGCGGGCTCCAGGCACCAGCTCTTATAACATGCCGGGGAGTCCAGGCTGTAGAGAGCGGCGGCGCTCATCGGCGAGCGGGACGCGGCGCCGCACGGCCGCAGCGCGGGGGCTCCGGAGCGCGGGCACCAAACGCCGCTCCGCGACGGTCGCAGCTCCAGCCTCTGCCACGGGCAGGTGGGAGCGGGGCTGCCGCTGCTCGCGCCGCTGGCACTGCTACTGCTCGGTGACACCGGCGCTGCCGCTGTAGCCCCGCCGTCGCCTCCCCGAGGGGGCCGATCCGGGCTCGGGTCACGCCGTGAGCAGCGGTAGGAGGCGGGGATGGGACAAGGCGTCTCAGGACCTGGGAGTGAAACGCCCGCTCGGTCCCTTCTTATACGGCGCGGGCCCCGCCTCCTGCCCCAATGACGGGGAACGACTGTTCCCGGCACCCCCGGGGACCCGGGGGCGGGAGCGGGTGGGGTGCGCGGCCGCGGAGGCAGGGCTGCCGCCGCAGCGAGCTGCCACCTCCCGGCGGAGGGTGGCCGCGGTCCGAGGTGCCCCCGCCACGGGCATGGGACGGTGCGGGTGCCTTTCGGACGCCTGCCGCCCTCCCCGCACCGTCCCGTCCCCGGGGAGCGCTGTCCCGACGCCGGTACCGGCACGCCATTCCCGCGGCTGAGCGTTAATTTTCCCTTTTCCAGGCGGGCCAGGGGAAAAGCTGGCTGAAAAAGCTGATTTTACCCCGCCGCCGCCACCAGCACCACGCTGCATCCCCTCACGCTCTTCTCCAGCGGCGCCTTGGATGGAGCGGTACGGGGAAGATGCTGCCTGCCCCCCCACGGGTGTCTCTGTGTATCACCCGAGCGCCCTCCCGAGGCTCATCTCCCTTCGCTGGAGCACGGGCAGCTTCACCCGAGAAATCCCCCGCTCCGGGGAGAGGGTGGCCGCTTGGATTTCTTCTGGCCGGACACTCCGGTGGGAAAGGGGTCTCTGAGGCATCTTTAGCTGCCTCACGCTATCTGCATGAAGTTATGCCTCTTAAAGCCTTACATTAAGCAATTATGCTTGTTGTCGACCCCCGCCCCCCTTGCATCCCACAAACTACCGCTATTAAATTGGCAAGTATCAGAGAACTGAAAATACTCTCAGCTAAATGATAAGTTTTCTAGTTACATAAGAGTTTCTAAAACCCTGGCTTCACCCCCAGGTGCTCCACTGACTGAATTACTAAACAAACACACAAAAGGCCCTTAAATTTACTTTTAAAAAATATTTACTTATTTATTTCTCTTCCAGACGAACCTTCTATATTTAAGATAGGACTATCCTGGGCGCTGACTTTCCAGCCCAGCACTCAGCTGACGCTGCTGGCATGGAGCTGTGCCCTGCGGAGCGCGGTGCCACTCGCCCGGAGGTGGCTTTCTGGGGACCGTGGGTACGTGCCGGTCATGCCGGGCCTGCTGCCCCTCTCCGGGCAGGACTCCATCTGCCGCCGCCGCAGCTGTTGCAGGCCCGCAGCTGTTTATCACAGGGGTGTGTGTTTTAACATAAGTAGCTGGGAACAAGACTGGTACATGCTCTCCCTTTGGATGTGAACTCCTCGTGGGAAGGCTTGTGGGATCAGGGTAAGTGCGCGGTGCCTGGCAGGTGAGGTTTTACATCTGGCTGGTAAGGTTTGGCTTGGAGAGGCTTTGCGTTTAACTCTAGTGCTGCCAAATGTATTATTTATGAGGAAAAGTTTATCAAGTTTATTTAAATAAACTTGATTTCCTTTCTCATCAGAGGATTGATCACACAGCCTCTATCTACACCAGCATTAACCACTGAACTTGACTGTGACACAAGAAATGGTTGCTTTTCTTTTTTCCACATTGTCAAAGAAATAATATGCCCCAAACCCTTTTCACATATTATTTTTTGCCTTCTGGCACTGGGGTCTATTCGTGTTGCACAGCCCTGTGCCACCTGCCCCTGGCCTGGCCTGGCTGTCCCGCAGGGAACGTGGTGCTCCTGGACTCTTTTTCTCTGCATGAAGCGTAGAGGAGTGTGTGCATGAGGCATGGGAAGGTAGTTCAGGAACGAGAGGCAGTCTGATATCTGCTGTCTCTCCCCTTGCTCTGCTGGAAGGGGTTAGGTCTCATCCATTCTAGTCATAAAATTACGATTTGTCTTGGAAAGCACTAATTTAACTGTTTGCATGCAGAACTGTTGCACTTCCAGCTCATCGAAGTCCTTACCCCAAAGGTCAGCCAGTGCTGGCATGCCACTGCACCAGCCTGAACATGCCTATTTAATGCCCATCATGTGTTCCTCCAAAAAAGACTCACAATTCCCAGCCAGGTCACTCGACCCCCGCTGGGCACCTTGCCTCCTGGCACTTAGATTCTCAAAAGCCCTCAGTGAAAGGCATAGAACTGCTGTGTAAACCTCAGTATAAGCCATCTGTGTCACATCTAAGCCCCACCACGGGGGGTGCAGCATTGCCCAAAGGGTCTTCAGGACCTGGAGTGTGTTCAGAACTCTTGGTCAGACCTGTCAATGCCTGTCCCCCAAACCCAAGCAGCAGGATCCACCCCCTGGAAGGTGAGTCGCTTGTGTTTGTTGCTGAGCCTGAGATGTGTGATTTCAGGAGAACGTTTGAGGGGGTTCTCTCACATGCCATGCAGGGTGTGAAACCCTGGGGTGCTCTGACACCTGCAGCAAAGCACCCAGGAGCACGTGAACAAGTGATACTTGGCACCTACCAAAGCAGTGCGCTGAAGGCAGGACTACATCCGTGCTCTGCTATTTCCCGGGGTGGATTTGTCTGGCATCTCAGCAGCTGAATCTGTTCCCATCTGCATGTGTGATTTCATGAGCAGTGAAGTACAGACAAGCCCTTGATTTCCCTCACCTGTCCTGCTGAGTACCTGACCCACCGAGTCACAGCTTGTCTCTGGGATCCAGTCATTTTAAACAGCAGAAGAAGCAGGTGATCATCTGAATTTCAGAATAAATTCTTTAAAGCTTGCTTGAGGTTCATGCTCCAAATCAAGGCAAGTATTTAAACCTGGAGGGAAAGGACAAGAAAGCTTTCTCTAAGAAGCAGAAAAAAGACAAAACTTTAACTTACTCTGGACTGCTGGCTGTGAATCTCAGAAACATCAGGACCCTGAGCCCTTCAGGGAAGGCAGTTAAATCACACTGTATTTCTGACCAGTTTTTCCTCATAAATAGAGGACAGGCTACTCAGGGAAGGTTGGGAAACAGGGTAATGCCTCAGCATGCTCACCTCCAGCAACCCAGCCAGGCATACAGGACTTTTTGGGACAGTGGGACTAGGAGCGTGGCAAGGCTATACTGATCCTGGGAAGCCTAAGGAGCCCTTCTCTGCTCTTGACATTATGGGCTTGAGACAGCACCAGCAGGACATCAGGTCCTGGGGGATTCATGGGTAAAGACCAAGCTGAGTAGGGGGAAAAAGACGGAGGAGTGTTTGCTGTGTTTCTCCTCCCTGCGAGAAGCAGCAGGAGTGCGAGGAGTACCCTTTCATTGATCAGCTGGAAGCCAGCAATGGCACCCGGGAGCTGACCAGGGAATGGGGCACGTAAATGAGGAGGTACAAGTTGTCTGAGGAGAGTCAAAAAACCTGCCTGCGCACTCCTAGGGAGGGACAGGACCTAGCTGAGGTTGGTGTTGGCTCTTGTCAGCCAGCACAGTGACTGCTGGACAGCCCCTCGCTGCCCACTCGTGCCACCTCTGCCAGCGCTCCCGCCTCTCCGTTGTCCTGGAGCACTGTAACAGTGTTTTCCTTGTCACTTGTACTGTACTCGTACACCACTGCACGGATCCTGCCTGTGGCCTCCCTGCTCTCAGCAGCTGAAGAACTTGATGGTAATTGAAAGGATTTTTCCTTTTAGCTCATTTGGTTGAAGCTCTGTGTTTTGTCTCCCTGCAGGCATTTAAACCCTGGCGGTGTCAGCCTGGGCTGCGTTTGTCCAGCTGCACCTGAGGCTGCTGAGCTGCTGAATAAGATCGTCCACGTACGCAGGCTCTCAAAAGGCCAAGTGCTACTGCAGCAAAACACCTCAGAACCTGTGCTCCTTGTTTTCTCACACTCTTTGGGGGATACTCAGAACTTTTTCCTGATACAGGTTTTGCATGAATTGCCATTCATGTGATCAAATTGACAGCTACATCTTCTGCGTAATCAAATGAAATCTTGTGTGGTGTAATTTACCGTGAGTGTAACGGACAAGTAGAGTCAATGTTACCCTCTTCTATCCCATCAAAAAGGCAAAGAAAAAACTCACTCTGTAAATAATGTGGAAACTGTAACCAAAACTTTTCCCTTATGGCCACTCCTTCATGTTATCAGGATGGTTTGGGTTGGAAAGGACCTTAAAGATCCTCTAGCTCCAGCCCTCCTGCCATGAACTGGGACAAGTTCCACTAGACCAGGTTGCTCAAAGCCCCATCCAGCCTGACCTTGAACACTTCCAGCAATGGGGCATCCAAGCCTTTTCTGTCCGTGCATCTCATCACTTTTACAGTGAAAAATTTCCTCCTAATATCTAATCTAAACCTACCCACTTTCAGGTTAAAACCATTCCTCCTTGTCCTGTCACTACAGACCTTGATAAAAAGTCCCTCTCCATCTTTCCTATAAGCTCCCTTTAGGTACTGAAAGGCTGCAAGAGGGTCTCCCCATAATCTTCCCTTCCCCAGGCCGAACAACCTCTCAGCCTGCCTTCACTGGAGAGGTGCTTCAGCTCTCTGATCATCTCTGTGGCCCAAAAAACTTCCCAACCATTTTGCAACAACAAAATACTCCTCTAAACACCATATTCTGGGCACGTCTTAGTTTGATGTAAGGTGTAGCTCTTTGGTAGTTTTGCTGCAAGACCAGTGACACCATTTGGTGCTGTGGGTGTCTGCCAGGGTGTGAGCTTTCCGTGTGGGTGCCATTTCTTACAGGCAGCATAACTTAAAAATGAAATCTTTAAAGCCCATGTGATTTCCAAATGAGGCACAGTATTAATGAAGTGACTCGTCAGACCCTCATCCGTGGGGAAAAATAAGTTTTAAAGCAGAGGTAATAAATCCTTATCCTTGATTTTGAAAAACAAGAATTTTGTGGAGAAGTGTCTCTATATATAAATGCTTACTTTTGGAAGCAGCTGGCCAAACCCATAAGTGACACCAGAAGAGCTGTAGGAAATTCCTTATTCCGTGTCTGAATACGAGCCAAATTCATTGTTTTTGTGGAAAGCTCATAGGCTCCTTCCTGTGCCCAAATGTGTGCTGGTGCTGTACCACCTCTCAGCCACAGAGACCTCAAGATAATATTTAAACTGAGAGGCAGTGGTGGGGACTAAGGGGGAAAGTCCTGAGCATGAGAAGCAGCATGCAGGAACCCCTCTTATCAGCTGGGAAAGGATACTGTAGGCTGCAGTTCCAGAGCTTTCCTCTGGATTCAGCAGTACTGTTATTCTTAGCTAGAGGGAAATTATAAGGTTGGCAGGGATGGTAAGGATTAGCTTAAACACGGTATCATTCCATACACTCAGAAAAAGCTAGTGAGAATATATGCTAATGTTTTACATAACTTTTTAGATGCAACTAATGGATTTCCAGATATAGTGCCCAACCATCTGGTTATTTAATCTGAGAAGGAAATACTCTGCTGTACTTGTGAATAGTTCCAAGTTTTGTTTTACATCATGAGACCTGATGCAGTCTCTGACTCTCATCCTCACATCATCTTACTCTTTTCTGGAAGCACAGAGCACAGCGACTTGAGATTTGCATTGTGTCAGTACCTTCCTTGCTGCTTCACAGGCTGGCTCCAGCCTTTCCATTTAGCTGCTGCGTCTGACTGAGAGCAGCCAGGACTGGGGACAGCAGCTGCCATTCACATGTGTTGGAGGTTATTTCCAGGGCCATTCAGCTTCATGGTGAAAGCTCCCTAAAGAAAGTTAGGGAAACTCCACTTGCTCTGCACAGGATGTGTTGAAGACCCAGCAGCCTCATGCTTTGCACCTCAGCTGACACATGAGCTTGACACACACGTGACTAACGAGGGCTGATGTAGCCGAGGCTTCCTACTATTGTGCTTATTCCAGGGCCAAAATGGAGCTTTCAACTATTTAAAGTGTCATGAACATGTTCTAAGGCCGTGTCCCTTTAGCCTGTCTCACAGGCTTTCACCCCCAGCCTGAGGGCCTTTCGCTGTGGACTCCAGGGAGCAGAGAGCACGAGGCAGTGACCCCCAGTCCCTCTCCTCACCCATGGAAGAGCCAGGCTGCACTCCAATGCCTCTTCCCAAAGGCCAAGGAGGGAGCCCTGCTGTGCACAAACATCTGCTGTTGCTGAGGACAACAAAAGTCCTACAAGAAGAGCCTCGTTAAAGTATAAACCTAAACTTTGTCCTCCACGGTGCAGGTCAAAGTACCCAGGAACTATCTGAGGTATGTGCCAGAAGTGCCATTAAACACCTCGTACACCCAGCCACTTGATTTCTAAATGTCCCCTGCCTTTTCATGTTGCCTTTTTTATTGTGCTTTAAACTTTCTTATATTTGTAGAGTGACAGCATGAAAGCCAGGGTACCTCACCTGACCAAGTTTTAGTCACAAGGCTGCAGTCCTAATTGTTAGCAGGGATCAAAAGAACAAAACACCATGACAATCTTACTGAAGTGTATATAAAACCAGACTATATCAAACACTTTTATTAAAATAACCCCCACCTTAATGTCCACTAATTATCATCTCTATAAATGGGTCAATGTAGAAGCTTTCTGTGATTAAAGCACCCTGAATTAACTTTTGAAACGAGGTATACAGGTAAAAGTTCATTTTTATTTTTAAATATTTCCTCTACAACAATACACCCCAACAATATTTTTAATTAATAAAGTCTGATAAAAATGTTCTGAATTTCTTGATTTATAACAGTATTGACACAAACCATAGAGTATGTTTATTAAGAAGAAAGGTAACAAATAGTAATTGTTGCTGGAAAGTATTTGAAACAGAAAAACCCCTCCCCATTCTTTTACGCCTCAGCAATCTTCCTCATTGTTAGTTTTTCATGGAGTTGTATCCAGGAGGGAGATTTCTCTGCTCTCCAGCTGACAGGTTCATTTGAGACTGGTGCCAGCAGCAGACGTGGCCCTCAGCGAGACCAGAATTACCCCACTGCCACAGAGGCAGGAGGGAAATCTTGTAAGCAGTGAAAGGGCAAAGACTCATTTTTATTACACCCTTTATGATAATTATTAAAAGCCTCAATGGAAACTATATCCTACAGTGAATCTGGGTAATGAGCAACAGTAGTGTTTGAGAGAATTCTCTTTCTCCCTCACTGCCCATGCTGTAGTTTAACCCCAGCTGGGAGCTCAGCCCCACAGAGCCACTCCTCACTCCCTCCAGAGAGAACTGGAAAGCGAGAAAACTCGGGGGCTGAGACACAGACAGTGAAATAGGTTAAAGCAAAAGCTGTGCACACAAGCAAAGTAAAACAAGGAATTCATTCACCACTTCCCACGGCTACGCAGGTGGTCAGCCCTCCCCGGGAAAGCTGGGATAACGGTGACTTGGGAAGACAACCACCACCACTCTGAACATCTCCCCCTTTCTCCTTCTTCTCCCAGCTCTGCATGCTGAGTGTGCCATGCTATGGTGTGTGATATCCCTTGGGTCAGCTGGAGTCAGCTATCCTGGCTGTGCCCTCTCCCAGCTCCACGTGCACCCCCGGCCTCCTCACGGCGCGAGAGGCACAAGAGGCCTTGTCTCTGTGCAAGCCCTGCTCCGCAATAATGAAACATCCCTGTGTTACCAACAGCCTCCAGCACAAATCCAAACCACAGCTCCTCTCGACTCTGAAGAAAACAAACTCAAGCCCAGCCAAACCCAGCGCACCTGAGAATGGGCTGCTGGAGACGAAGAGCCACATCTGGCACAACCTCCAGGGTTTGGCATAAGCACATTCCAAAGTGCAGTAGCCATTCCTGTGCTGTGCTGCAGTTGTGGCAAGAAGCTTACAGTGCTCAGCTCTGTCAGCAGTGACTGCTTCTGGCTTGGGCCAAACAATAATTTGGAAATAACACAGTGTGAGCAGTGCAGACTTCCAAAGGACAAAGATAACAGGGTATAAGCTCTAGTTGCTAAAAACAGTCTCATCATTACTATCTCGTTATCCAGTAATGAAAAAGCTGTTCAGATACTTCAGGTGTTATCTAGAGCTAAGAGCTGTTTTCTGTTTAATTTCACCTGGTGGTTCACTGATACTATTGATACGAAAATCTTCTAGTTTTAACTACAAATAGTATGTGGCTGCAGAATGGTTTCAAGGTGTCTGCAGATTGTCATCAAGGTGTCTGCAAAAGAAAAGCACAGACTCACTACATCACTACACTGATGCCCACAAGTTTGCAGGGTATGAATTTGTGCTTTCCACTGAGGGATCTCAGTGCTTTTCAAATAAATCTTTAAGCTCTGTATCCCCTCCAGTTCTTTCTACACTGATTTTAACACAAAGACAATAAAGCTGCTTTGTTACAGAACCACACTCAAGAAAAATAATTTTTAAAAAAGAAGCAAAAAATCACTGTTTGAATACAGCTTTAATACAAAAAGTTTATTTTCTCTAATAGTCAAGTTGACCGGTGATAAAAGTAGTTAAGAGTTCTTTTACTTTTTGGCCTCAAAATTCCCATCTAGTTGCAGCTGTGTTTTAGGGTACAGGTCCCTTGGCAGACAGGGTTGTAGAGGGCAGCTCCTCACATCCAGGGTTCCCATCCTTCCCAGACTCTGCCAAGAATATTGGGGTCTGTCGCTTGATCGATGAGGCATCTCACTTGGGTCTCCTCTGAAAGTCCATCCTCTGGCTCTTTGGCTCTGATATCATGATGAGAGTTACCACGAGCCACAGCTGCAAAATCATTATAAGCAGCCGACTTCTCATGGCCCAGGCGCAGCTCATCGCTGAAATTGAGAACACGAAAATAAGCTCTTACTAAAAGAAACAAGCAAAAAATCCCAGATGGATTTTTAAATACAAAACGGCACTTGAAAAATAAAGCTTGAATTGCGATCAAGATGTGGAGGCTGCTCAAGAGCTGCAGAAGGCTTGGCCAGTGAAGACTGGTGATTTCAGGTGTCCTTTACTAAGGGGAATTTGCCATGAATATGCCAATCTTGTCAAAGGTCTCTAGCTGAAAGAAGGATGCAGCAGTTCACATCCAAGCTGTTGATCTCTTTACCTGCCCTCCTGATTTGTGCCTATAATAAGTATTTTGCTGCCTTTTCCAGTTCAGCCTTGACCGCAAAAGGGACTCCTCCCAAGCCCTGCACTTTTCAATATTTGTATGGTTTTAAAACAGGCTTGCTTTCTTTGCTTTTCTGTCTTTCCCCTGATTAATCCAAAATGACTTTTTAAGAGGGGATGGAAGGGATTAATTGTACTTTTAACTGAACTTTAAAGACATTCTAGCTTGAGCCAGACTTGACTAGACTGACATAAATAACCTGAGAATGCCACCAGATTTGAATTCGCTGTTTCTCGTAAGCAACTTTCCTCCATGCCTCCCCTACAGCTGGTTCAGGTTCCATTTCAAGCAATCCTCCATCAGAAGCATGTATTAATTTAAGTATTATCCCTACCCTAAAAGCAGCAGAGACAAACATAAAGAACAGTGGAGCTGAGGAGTATGAGATTATGCAGCCTGACAGGGAGGGGAGGCATGTGTTGCCAGGAGCAGTAAAACTGCTCAGAAGGCCTGAGCTGGAGCAAGAAAACTCAAGAGGGAGATATCTGGTGTTTTGGCTGGCAGGGTGATTCAGAGAGATTGTATGTGGACCAAAATGATTCTGACAGAAGGCTTGTGGAAATTTTGCCCTGTCTGTCTCTCCTCTTTTCCTAGCTGCCATTCTATCCAAAGGGAGCAAGATCTGACACAGGAGCCTTCCAAAGCTCTTAGTGGAGCAGTTTAAAGCATAAGGAGAGCATCTTACCAAGTGAGTATTGCTGGATTGGCACCTGTAAGCTTTCTTCTGACATAGCGGACTTTTTGCAAAGGGTACCAGTTTACTTCAGATGTGTTTATTTCCTTAATCCACGTGCCTCCTTTTTTCAGCTGTCTTTGTTCAAAGTTCTGAGGAGAAAACAAATTTGCCCTGTTTATCATAAATCACACACTTTAAAAAGGCTTTTAAGCTGCAGATGATAGCAAGTCAAGCCAGTATCTTAACTGCAGATGCAGTGGAGGACAAAGCAGTGAGATAATATCTATGACTTTAATTTACAACTCAAGTTACTGCAGTGCAACTAGTTTCAGACTTTTTTCTCTGTAACTATTAGTTTGATATACACAGTACTGTTATGTAAATTTAAGAAGTTCGGTGCAAAAAGTTGAAAATATTTATGCTGGTGCCATAAGTGACAAAGTGATCAAGGGTTACCCACGTCTTTAGGATTACCATGAAAGATAAAGAACAGTACACTGATAACACAGACACACGCTACTATTTTTTGTGCATCAATGTAGTTTTGTCATTTTAAAACACTTTCTTAAAACTTAAAATACTTTTAAGTTCAGTTTTTCTGAGAACATAATGAAACAAAGAAAGATAAAAGCAGTACTGAGAGCGAGCCTACTTCCTTTTTCATCAGTTTTATTCTTATTGCAGTTGAAGAATTTTCACATGAAGAAAAAGGAAAGAGGACAAACCCCCACCTTCCAGTCCAAAGAAGGCTCTTTTACAAACACATCCATGGTGCTGATGAGGAGGTCTGGATCTGAACGGTAAGCCCTCAGGGCATGCACCATCACGCTGTAAATGAGTCCCCACTCTTTCACTGGCATCATCAGATTAACAAACTGGCGAGTCAGGCGAAAGGGCATCAACTCTGGCACAGGCAAAAACTAGCCAAGGGGAAGGACAGTCAAAAAGAAAACAAGAAGTAAGAAGCCTTGGAACAGAAGGATTCGACGGGAATATTTTGTTATTTTTAAGCCTTGAAACCCTCTTTGTCACTTAACTGAAAATAACATGCAAAAGTAGAACTGAACCAAGTTGTGACATCAAAGCACTAGTCATGAATATTCAGGGATAGTGGTTGAAAGCATGGTTGAACTATGTAAAACACCACCATACTGACTCTGTGGAGCTCTATAGGTCACTGCTTGTCTGACAATACCTGGACTCAGATATTTTATTCAATTAACTAGAAATAACTTGTAAAGATTATTTTGCACCAGAACAATGGCGACTGAAGAGCATCAAATTTAGTACCTAGAACACACGTGGAATGGCACATAACAAATGCAAAAGCTGTGACAAGTTAGTTGAAAACAAATACCTGTGTGGCTGCACCAAAAGCGTATCCAAAGTCTATTCCCACCATGCCACCTGTCTCCTTGTTAATCATGAAGTTGGACAGATGCCTGTCTCCAATCCCAAGGATCCAGTGGCTGATGCACATCAGTGCGTGAGAGCTGGCAAAATGGGAGCGCAGCGCCAGGAAGGCCTCGGGAGATGTGCTCATTTTCACAAAGGCTCGCCTTAACAAAACACAACTCGCTTGTTGAATGCAGAGAAACACCAACATTTGTTTCACAACGTGCGGCCATCAGCAGCCACTTACCGCAGCAGGTCCGCTGGAACTCTGCTCTCCCTGCTTTTGAAGGCTGACACTGCTTCGGTACGGCTGGCAGTTCTGCAGAGTAGTGGAGAAATAAAGGTAGCTGCTGAAATAACAGCCCGCTGGAGGCTGAAAGTCAAGATATGCACAGGACGGCAGCAGTGTGCGGTGCTCACTCCAGTAAACACTACAGCAAAGCCACAAAGCGTTCATCCCCCAAATTTTATCTGATACTACAAATGCCTCATTCTCCCCCTTTCTCCTAACAGTTATTTCCAAGACTGACATTTCTAAACACAAAAGAGTATGTAGTTTTGTGTATTTTCCCCCGAATTAAGTAGAAGGGTTAAGTTTTAATACAGCAACACAATCGTGTTCTCTCTGGCTGGACAGTCCCTTCCAAGCAGAGGAATTTAGGCCCCAGTTAAATCCCCCAGCAGCAGGCTGAGGCTGTACTGACACTAGAAAGTAGTGAAGCAAAGGGGAACCAACAGAATTAAAGAACTGGTGCTGAAGGCACTCATGCCATGCAGATTTGGGGAAGGAGGCTTTGTCCTAGCCCATGTCCAGTTCTGAATGCTCGTAAGAGCTGAAATGTGCTGGGTGCTTTCCATCCAGTCTACTTCCCTCTGAAAGGAGCAGAGTTGAGAACTGGAGAACAGCTCTTTGGTGCAGCAGACAGAAGATGAGTGGGGACGATTGGGAAATACTTCAAAAGCACATTCTGGATTGGAATACAAGTATTAATTCAGTTAAATGAGTCAAAGTTTTCCTTTAAAAAGCAAGACACTTGCAGGTTATGAGCTTATCAGAAATGCTCCTCTGGACACTTCACCACCCACAGCACTAGATCTAGGTAGGTGTGGAAATTCCTCTGAGAGGATGCTCAAGTTGGGACCTAAACCACCAAATATTCTTAAATTCTCAGTGAATCATGGTGATTTTCTCTGTCCAACTCCAGCAGATGCTTGGGCTCTGAGGCAGCCTACCTAACTGCATAATCAGGAACAAGACGCCTAGAAAATAAAGTTGAAGAGCAGCATCTGCTTCTAGACACTTTCTAAAGGAAGTGAGCAAGCTTCTGGAAGCATTCCTGTGCTCTGGTAGGATTTTTGGCAAGAGGAATTTTGCACAGCATCTCCAGTAAGACAAAGCAGTAAAATGAGCAAAAATCAGGTCTAGCCATCATACTATAAACGCAGATCATACTTTTTTCCTGGAATTTCTACAACTCTGAGTGTGTGCACACTCCAGCTTCTAACATTTCACATGCAGTTCTCTTTTGAAACCTACCTGTACATAGCATGGTATCGAGAGATGCCCTGTGCTTTCCCACCCATCCTGGACAGCCACTCAGAATAGGTAGCACGAGGTCCTCTTGGGCTAGGGACAAAAAGAAGAAAAGCACTGATGATTGCCCTGTATGATCTCACCCCTCTCTGTTTGGTTATCCAGAGCCTGTGTGCTGCTCTGACCCATGAGATTTTTAAAAGAAGAGTCAGGAAGCTACAGCCTGCATTAATTTTAGCCTTGCTATGGAAATGAAGTTTATGCAGTCAGATATAGGCTGATCCATCCATCTCCTTCCCCCCAGCTTTGAACACACTTCAGTCATATCTGACAGAAGATAAGACACCTCAAAGGTGCTAATTTGTCAATAGGTACTGTGAAAATTAGACGCTGCCTTCAGAAGAAAGATCCAAAATCATTTCTCCAGGGAGGAAAAGGTAATTCTGACACAGTCTTGTAGCCTTTGAGAAGCATTATGTAATCCACCACAGCACATGCTGCCCTTTGTCCATCCAAGTGGGCAGGGAGTGCAGGAAGGGAGTTTGGTACCTCCTCAGTGTGCATAAGAGAGGAGGAATGAATGGGTGCTTGAACTTCGGGTACTAATCCATAAGAAGCCAGTATTCATTAGCTGCACTGCTTTTGGAATAATTTGGTATCTTTTTCCCATCTTAACAAATGCATCAGACATGAAACTTCTGTTCCAGAGAGGCAGCAACTTAGCAGAGCAGCCGCCTTCTCTTCCTTCCAAAGCATGTTTTGAGATAGAGAATGCCATTTCCATTTAAGAAGCATTTATCAGTTATAGACTGTAGCCCATCACTTCGGGATAAAGAAAATGATTTCAAAAATTCAGAAAGTTGTTCCCCCCACCCCAACCAAAATTTTCCTTTGTGAGTGCTGTCACTTAACCATAGCTTAATTAAAAATAAAATATAAATATATTTATAAAGAAATAATATTAAAATATAACTATATTTTAAATACAAAATAACTTAATATATAACTTTATATATATAAATATATAAAAATATATAACTTGAAATATATATTTAAATATATAAATATTTTAAATGTAAAATACCTTAATTGTCTTGACTGAATAACAGATGGGAAAATATTAAAGTCTATATGCACAATAAAGCAAAGGGGTTTTTTTTCATAAATTATGACCTGCTTTTAGAAGGACACTGATCTTCCACACTGAGTATATTATAAATTTCCTCCCCTCAAGAGATGGTTCCATGTGAGTCTTCCTTCACTTTCCCACTCAGTGAATTGAGACCAACATAATACCACTGCTGTTCACAACAGTGAATCAGACAGCAGTAACGCAGGGACAGTAGCAGCTCCTAAACTGCTCACAAATCAAATAACCATAGAAATAAAGACTCTTTGGAGTCCAACCTCCACGCTGGAGTTTCCTCCAACCTTCCCCATAAATGTTAACTAGTAAAAATAAATGGTGACAGCAACACTCAGACAAACCCAAACAGAGATTATGTAACTAAGAACCACATTTGTAAATTAAACCACATTTCTAAATTCAGGAAGTAGGCTGAAATGCTAGAATTAAATCAATTTACAAATATTCAACCTCCAATTACAATCACGAGAAAGCAATATGATTTATTCAAACCCAGCATTTGTATCACCCCAGAGAGAGTGCTCTTTTACAGTTGTGTTCTGTGCATTCGCTGCCAATTTCCACCCCCCATCACTGACTCACTGCTGAACTCAGGTTCTGAATAGCTCTGTCTCTGCTCCCTTCCCCTGCCCCCCATTGACCTAAGTCCATTTCCTGCCTGATCAAATCAAGAGATCAAAATCCTCTGCTTGTAAAAATCAATCTGCCGATAAGGAAATGGTGATGATAATGACGTCACACATGATTATAATTATAAGCCTCTTGTTTAAACAAGCTGGGTGGAGGATACTCCAGGTACAATGGCACTCATTAAACAAACAGTTGCCAATTACTAATTTGGGTCAGGAAGTACAAACTGCCTCCCTGCTTATAAGTGGTTTTATTTCACTCTTTAATTAAAAAAAAAAAAAAGAAAAGAAAAAGGAAAATCCTGCCACAAGACCGTCAGTTATCCAAAACCCCATTAGTAGTGCTCTGTTAGAGCAGACAGCTAAAGCAAGCATCACCTGTAATAGCTGGTATTTTCCTCTTCAGACATGCTATTCTTAAGGAATTCTTTTAAGGTACAGGTATTTTCCAGCCACTTGATGAGTCCCAGTCTGGAACAAAGTAAGTCAGAGATAAGAACAAGTAGCTCAGAGTGAACTTTAGAGGAACACCACAAATGGGAAGCAACACATTCTAGTGCCTGCTAAAAGAAGGTTAAAAGCTACCAATTTAAATATAGCCTGAAAAAGTTTCCGGGCAAAGCAATGTCAATGTTGTTTAAAAGGAAAAAAATACAAATTAAGCCAAGGCATGAAACACTCTCAATCTGAACCTTGCACACAAAATTCCCGCTTTCCAACATCCCAAAAGTAACGGATGTTAATGTAAGGATTTCTGTCCCTTCAAGATAAACGCCTACCTTGTTGTCATGGGGATGACCTGGTAAGTTTTTAACTGCATATTTCTTTGGCTACATATAGCATCTTGGGAAAGGATAATGTTCATTACATCAAACAGCTGCTCAATGCGTTGGTCTTGTCGCAGGTCTTCACCACCTTTGACAAGAAAAGGATACTCCCGCTCATCGCTGCCTCGGATTGTTATCCGTTTTGGCTTCCTCAAGGATTCCATTACACTTATCTTGGAAAAAGACAGGAAAAAGCAGAATATTTGTGACAGAAGACTTGGTTTTACAGAATCATCACTGGAATTAAGCCTATCTGTCATTCCCAGATGACATAATCAAGTTACTCAATTATACTAGGAAAACAAATGCCCACTGGCAGCCCTTCCTTTGTATGCTGCAAGATGTGTAAATAAGCAATGACCCCGCTACTGCCAAATTCTTCAAATGGAATATGGACACAGATTTATACCACACAGGATTTTGACTCAATCTTAAAAACATACCCGTTCATCAAATCCAGAGATTTTTGCGTGGTACTCTGGCAGTGGCTTCCCTTTTCCATCGTACTGACCTGAAGTGATAGTGGAAAAAAAACACTAGAAAATAGTTACATAAACTGATGTTATTTTAAAGCGTGTTTAACACCAGAACACACATCCAAATGTTTTGTCAAATTGGTAGAATGACAGCTATGAAGAAAATACCTTTAAATGTGTAAAAAAGATCCAACATACACATAGTATGATTTTATCTGTGAATTACTGATACCCTTTCCTTAGGTGTTAGAATCGACCTCTTGATGGTTTCAGAAGACACAACCTTTTTTGAACTAGATTTAAACATGTATTATATTTATATTCAGATTTCCTGGAGTCAGGCCTTTAGAAAAATACTAAATTCCTAGGTAAGAGATACAAGTTTAGATAAAATTTTAAAAATCAGGACTACATCTTAAGAACAGATTTAAGAGATAGTGAGTGAACACAATTATTTCAAGTAAGGCCAGATAAGGCATAAGGCCAGAAAGAAGGGCCACACAGCCAATACAAGGAGCAAAGCTCAAGAGCAGCAACTTTCTTGTAAGGGACAGTTCACGATGAACACTGAAGGGGAACTTACCAGGAACCTCTAGTTCATTCCTCAAGAACTCAGCTTTGAATTCACTCATCCATGGTGAACATTCTTTGAGGTTCCCAGCTTCTTTATGGGTTTTGTTCATTTTTGAGTGGAGAGAAGTTGCAATCGCATCAAAGTCACTTATCTTCATATCCAACAGTTCTGAACCACCTCTGCCAAAATGATCATCCAGGTCCTTCCCAAAAGCCTAACAATCATTTATAGAAAGGAATCCTGTTTACACAGTGCTACACACCACCTAAGAGCACCAAAGCAGTACCTTCCTATCTACACACACAGCTCATTTAGATATTAGGAAGAAATGCTTAACATAAACCAGAACAGATTGCCCAGAGAAGCTGTAGATGCCCCATCCCTGAAGTGTTCAAGGCCAAGTTGGACAGGGCCCTGAGCAACCTGGTCTAGTGGGAGGTGCCCCTGCCCATGGCAGGGGTGTTGGAACCAGATGATATTTAAAGTTCCTTCCAACTCAAATCATTCTGTGACTCTATGAAATGTTTTAGATGTTTTATTTACTATCGGACTTATTATTTGTGGATTTATTACTGCCTAGCAATAATTTTGGACATAAAATATATAAACCTGTATTTAAAAGTATTTTAAATATCCTGATAAAGGAAAAGTGCAAATTAATTTCACATGGATCCATTTAATAAACAAAGTAAGCATTATCTACAAATAGTTAACTGAGCTGACTTTCTGTGTTCATAATTCAAGGTTCTAGAAAAACCAAATGTTCCTTCTTGGACCTGGTTTTAATGGCTTGGAAAGATATGTTTTTTTAATGCCTGATCATTTTTCTCTCAAGCTATGAAGACACAGCTATTTCACAGTAGTAAATAAAAATACAAAAACCATTATCCTTTTGAGGGTAGTGCTACAGTCAACAACATCTTTATCACTAAATCGATTTCCAGATTATGAGCCTGAAGTATTCCACATAGTAGAGCAATTTTATGTGTCAGTCAAGAGAGACAACTTTTTTTTCCCCAGCAAGAACACTAGAAATGATACAGTTATTCTCACAGCACACTTTATTTCTTCATAATATTTGTGAAAGCAAAGAATTCAGAGACTGTGCACCATCACCCTGACTCTCTTCTGCGGCTACTCTCCGCAGGAATACTGCTCTCTCTCTTCCCTTTAACAGAGGGGAACAACCCTGATATCCCTCTCCAGCATCTCCCTTGCTTTTTTCTCTGTATCCTCTACTACTGCACATTTCAGCTTTTTAAAGAGCCATGGATTTTTTTTGTGCAGGCACACAGATCATCCAAACAGCCTTTGTGCTTATGCCTGCCATGTCCCTTGCTGTGCATGTACCCTGTATAGCTGCTCCCCTCTCCCTCCCCCCACCCTGACATCCTGCACATTCTTATCCCCTACTCTTAAGTTTAAAGTCAGTATCATCAAAGACCCATCTTATCTCCCAGCAACACATTCAAAGGGCTAGTGTGCCCCTAAACTCCCGATTACCCTTTCTGCTTCATTATCACCTCACCTCCTCCCGACTCCACCTTACTCTCATCCTCCACCTTTCCCTGCTCATGGGGAAGGAATCTCCCTACAGACACCCAGGTTAGTTTATCTAATGCTAACCTGACATAGGACGGGAGAGAGCTGGATGCACCCCGCCCTGGCCACAGGGCTGTGCACATACAGTACAGGCACGCAGTCAGGATGCTCCTTCCACAGGAGTATCACTCTCCTGGCCTCAGCAATTTGCAGCTCAGGGATTTCTCGACCGGTAAGTGTGCATTTGTATGCAAAAGATCTCAAAGCATTTCCCCCTCTCCGTGCTATTGCCTGCTTGCTGTTTGAACCCACGAAAGCGCCCGTAATACCCTGGACCAGGATGTACTGAATGAGGAAACACTTCTCACTGGTCTGAACCCGCCACTTCCACAGAGTATTTACTTCACGTTTGGCATTCCTGATAGAATCACAGAATTGTTAGGGTTGGAACCTTTAAGTTCACCAAATCCAACCATGGGACTAATGTTAAGAGCTTTACTGTATCCGGCATCATTGCATCTTTTCCAACTGGAGGAATGCAAAAGTTGCTTGTGCAGTGGTTACTCTGTACCTCTGATTATTCTTGCCACTTTGACCCTCATCCAATTTTACTATATCTGTGTTGAGAATACTGCAGATGAGGACTACAATGTTCAAGAAGCAAGTCAGAAGGCATGCCAATGCACAAATCCATGTTTAGTTCTCTACTCTTAATAACGAACATTCGCTTTTTCTTGACTGCCCTTGAGTATTCACAGCTGATGTTTCCAAAGAACTATCACAAATCAAGATTTTGTTCTTGAACTGCAATTGTCAGCTAAAACCCAAAGAATTTCTATATGATACCAGGGCAATTATGTTTTCTTGCCACATGTGTCACTTCATTTTCTACACTGATTTTCACCACTTTAGAACTCAGTTAGTTTCGTAAAGTCTTTTCCACGATTCTTCATAGTTGTAACTCTTCTGTATAATGCTAAGTAACTTCGTATTGGCAGCAAATTTGAGTGGTATAATACAGCAAAACTCCCTAAGGTGCTCATAAATCCTTGGCAGCAGGGAACAAAAAACAAGGCCAGATTCCCACGGATGATTACAGGCTCAGGTCCTAAGAACCTGGCAGCTTGCAGGACAGTAGAGGCAGGAGCTGTGTGAGACAGAACACTTATTCCTGCAGGGCAGTCAGAAGTGGAAAGTGAACTACGTTAAGTCCATGGCTTCTAGCAAAGAAATCCCAGTCCTGTACTCCTGACCTGATCAAGTCTCATCAAGTCCTGCAGCACGTGTAAAAGCTGTGATCTGGTTCCCTCTTTTGACTTTCTTTTGTCTTCTAGAAAAGCACATGATGCCACCACTACTCAATAACCACATATACCTGAATAAACCTTTTCCTCATCAATCCAAGGCCAGGAGCCTCCAAATCTCCCAAATTCTTGTACATTCCTTCATACATTTCCTTAAGCTTCTTTTTGTTTCTCTGAGGTTTTGACAGTTCATTTTTGACATCCTCAGCCCAATCCTGCAAAGAGAAGAAAACAGATGAGTACTGAGAAAAGATTTACTGACCCTTGCTTTTCAGTAAACCACTCAGATTGCACTGGGGTTACTGTATTTACTAATAGTCAACTATTATGTGTCTTTTGACAACAAAATGAGCAACCAAAAGACTATGGAAATATTTTCCTTTCATTATGTGTCTTGATAAAATGTTTCTACTTTATTATGATAATTACGTTTACTACCATAGTGTTTAGTGCTAACTAAGAAAGCCTCTGTGGGGGCAGGAGTGGCACCAAACAGAGGACAAGAAGTCTTTGGAAAAACAAGTCAGAATGTAGACAGGAATGCCCAGCAGGGAAAGGGCATAAGAACACAAGTAGTTGAACACAAGTAGTCCAAAATTATAAAGATGGCCACAAATGATAATTCTGTTAGACTTTCAGAACGATTAAGGAAGACTGACCATGGGGCAGGGCACAGACCCTGAAGGGGAAAGCTGGAAAGGGCTGCAGTAGAACATCCAGCTGACACAAAGGAGGGACTCCATCACCAGTGAAAGCCGCTGACAGGACCTCATCATCATCATCATCATCCTGAGTTGGTGCTGGGTTGAACCACTTCCTGTGGCTGTGGTGTCAACTGAACTCTGTCAGGCTCCACCCAGCACCTGGTCTTGTGAACAGAGGGAGAGGATCGAAGGGGAAGGGGGAAAAAAACCACACTTTACCTTGAAAATCATTACAGGATTAGAGAGCTGCTCCAGGGAGTGAACAAAATCTTGAACTACTCCTCCTCTATCCAACTTATTCTTGATCCTTTTAAAGAAGAGACAAATGCATCACAATGCAACAGGAACTACCATCACCACCTCACCTGCAGATAAAAAATGATCTAGACTGCTATATACAAGAATCTGGTAAAATAATTCAGGTGTAGGTAGGTAAGACTCCCTCGGAATTCCCTCTTGGGCTGCATGACTGTTTATGTGTTGACTAAACATGCCACACAACTCCCAGTTTTTTAGTTGTGTGTCCCACTATGAAAATAGGAACTTGGTGGGTGAGTGGAAAGCAACTCTGAAAGAGACACAGGCATTGACCAGACTATACACCCTGTCACAACAGGTATTGAAGGGTGATACTGTCTGTGAAACACAAGGCTTTATATTTTTATTTTAAGCAAAGATTTATTCAGCAAATGTATCAAATTTGAGAAAAAGGCAAAAAGACATTCAAAACTGTAAGACTGGTTCTGCAGCATTGTGTCATAGAAACTGATTTTTGCCTGGGTATTATCCCAAGTGTTACTGCATGGCAAAATGGGCAAGGGAAGGCTTGTAGGAGAAACTGCACGTGGCACACTGAAAAAGCAGAGAACACCACAGCCAAGAGCTGTCATTCCCCAAGATAACATGCATCCATTTCAGTGCCCTCTCTGAAGTCTGGTATGAGCATATATTCTATTTAAACATAGTTGCTTCCTCTTGGTATTAGAAGGATTGTAAATGTTCAATACCACAGAATTACAAGGAAACGGGTTGCCTCTCTGTGGTCTTTTTGTTTCATCTTGGAAAACTTCTAACTTCCAACAGCCTGGGGACTATATGTACCCAACACTTTATTACATAAAGTATTCATGCCACCAATCTGAGTATGACTGACACTGACAGAGCTGATGTGTTGCATTTCTCTGTGCCTTTAAATGAAAACTCAAGGCTACCCTCTAATATTTCTTGTACTCGCAGAAGAAAAGAGTTTGCATAGGAAAAATAAACAGATCTGTCCACTCCTGAATAAAAAAACATACAAAAGAGCTACTCTGATTGCAAATTCACCTTTCTACAAACTCCTTATTCTTGCAGCCAGCTGCAGTATCTTTGAAGCAGTAACTTTCACTGCTGATCATGAAAGGGTAGACGAGTGCCTGGGGATAGGTATTCGCAATCTCTTCAACAGTATGTTGTACAGCTACTGCTTCATCCTTGTCCAGTAGTGCCATCATCTGGCTGATCCAACCAATGAACTGCCAACAGGGAACTGAAGAAAGCTGCAAAAACACAGACACTGCTTTCAACTTTGGTCCTCCTCAAAAATACCAAACAAATGAAACTGCTCCGTGGCACAGCCTGACAGAGAGAAACGTGAGAAGGAAACAGAGAATGTCAGCTAGGTGTGCAAAACATCCCCTGATGCAGCACAGATTTGATTGTTACTATCACTACTACCACCACCACCACTATTATAAAGATCTGCAGCTTGTTGATCAATATGAGGCTTTACACTCAAACTTGTGGCTTTTGTCTCTGGATGCAACACAATAATTTTTGATCATCACATATAAACAACTCAAAAATGTGAAGGAATTCAGTTCCAACACCATTGAGTTGAAGTCTTGATTTGAGTAAAAAAATACCAGGAAGAGGAACTGTGAAACTCCTATCACAGATTTGTCCTTTGTTCATCTTTAAGCATTTCTAATGGAATTTAAGGTCAGATTGCCAGTATTTATCTCACAGAAAGACAGAAGATAGGATAAATAAATGCCTGGTGAACTCCCTTTCTGGATGAGATTTGTCAACTGGACCAGGTATCAGGTTGTTTGAACTATTGGTGTTTCACTGTGGCCACACCTTGTGCATCTCAGCCATTTCTGCTATTTTCTCAGTTCCCTGGGATAGCTAACCCAAGTTTCTGCCTCACTCGAGTTCCTTCTCTGACAGGGCCTGTTGCTCTGGGAGCAGCAGCACAATGACATGGGCTTGAAAAGGCGGGCAGGCCAGGGCAGGAACACGCATGAGTCACAGAGAAGGTCTCAGCTTATCTGTCCCACAGCAGCAGGGAAGGCTTGTGGTATCCTGCCATGGAATGGCAATGGAAAGTCAGGTTGTAGAAGGAAGGAAGGAAGTGGGACATACAAAGGAAAACAAAGCTTCAGAGGTAGCAAACTCTGAAGTGAAGAAGGATAGGGCAAGGTGGGAGACGTGGAATGAATCTGGAAAAGCTGCTGGCTTCCTGCATACAGGAAACTCAGCCTACAGGAATAAGATACATTCCTCACCCTAATACTAACCACTTTTGTCAGCTCATTTATATTGTTCTGAAAGAAAAAAAAGCCCAAAACACAGCAGAGTTGTTCTCCAGCAACTCTCAAACTAACATTTGGTGTCAGAATAATGATAAAAAGTTAAACTTTTTTCTTAAAAGTTTCTGTCCACACGAATTAGACTCAGCAAGTTACAGAAAAGAAAAGGAACAATGATGGGATAAAATTTATCTGATTTCCCTGAAGCAAAACTTACCAGTCTAACCTCTCTATGTATCCAACCTCCACCCCCACCTTTAAAATTTGATTTATAGCAACATTTGCTGCCAGAAAAATTGAAGCAACTAACCTCTCGTGTCACTAGACCCAATGTCTCTGCTGGATATCTTTCAATTATTTGGAGCAGTCTAGGAAATCTCAGCCTGGCTTCTCTGGAATTCAGTTTTAAAGCTTTTATCATTTTCTCCACCACAATAGCTGGGAACTGCTGCAGATCCACAGTGTTAATTTCTGCCAAGAGACATTAAACAAGAATTATCAGAAACACCATTACTTGTTCCATGTCTTTGATCATCTGAAACATTCATCTTTACAATTTGGTATTTTTTTTCAAGGGTATTTTGGTTTTTTACTTTGTTCTCCTTCCCATCTGTTTGAACTGCACACATCTGCAACACATGTACTTGGGGACTGTAAGGATTAGCTTTATCAGGAAGCTGCATCACTGCTGGTATCTTGCCTGCTTTAAATACAAGGCTGCTGTGGTCTGGGAAGGAACAAGGGAAGCATCTGCTGGATGTGATATATTTCTCACAAGTAAGAGGGACACTACAAGTGATGCACTAGTACCAAAGCTAGCAGTAACAGTGGAGGTGAAAAAAGGAATACAAATACTGCTGAACTGGAGGTCAAACTGCTCCATTTGAAGTCAAGCTGTGCTGCTCACGGACATCTCCTGGGTATAGCAGAAGCTCACGGATCACAGATAAATACACCTCACAAGCTTAGGAGAAATCCTGACTAACCAAGCAAGGCTTCCTCTTCCCTGCGCAGATGCTGGTCACAGAAACTGACCAAAGTCATGTATGCATCGACCACTCCCACCACGTCCACATGGTCCATGGAGTGGGACTGCACCTCCTCTTCCGCCTTCCTCACGGCACAGCTGAAACACTGAAAAGCCTTCTTGTTCAGACCCGCCAGCACCTGAAATTTAACCATAAGAGGAAAAAAACCACACATCAGAGCAAGTAGCATTGAACAATCTTTTCTGAAACTGGAGCGTCGTTGCAAGTCTTGAGTAGATAAAACTTGAACTGTTTTAAGGTGTTCTGAGCAGCTGATACAAAAGAAAAAAATTGGGGTGCTATTTCTAGCAGTGATCTCCACAACTTTAGTTTCCACAGTTTTCAACAGAAATATATAAACCACAATTTAAACTTGAATTAGTCTTTGGACATGTTAAGTGGAATTTTTGTCACTGCAAAAAAGTTAATGTTGCAAAAGTTTTTGGAAACAGTTAACAGAAAATAAAATAAAACTTTCAGAGCTTTTTCCTATTAAGATATATCTGCAACATCTGCATAACAGTTACACTTGGAATTTGTGTTAAAAAAAGCATGCATCAAACTATTTTGAATCTGATGCCTTTTTCCCTATTATAAATAGAGTAATATTCATGATACATTTCTAATGCAGCTCATGCAGTGGGTGACTTGACAAGATTCTTTATACAATCACAGAATCACCAAGGTTGAAAGAGACCTTCAAGATCATCTGTCCAACTCAGCACCACCACAATCACCCCTAATCCATATCCCTAAGTGCCATATCTAGATGCCTCTTGAACACTTCCAGAGATGGTGACCCCAACACTGCCCTGGACAACTTAGAATTTTTTTTTTTTTTTAATGAAAGAGTGGTCGGGCATTGGACTAATATCCAATCTGAACCTACCTGGCACAATTTAAGGACATTTCATCTCACCCTCTCACTTGGGACATGGCAGAAGAGACCAACCCTCACCTCACTACAATCTCCTCTCAGGTGGTTGTAGAGAGCAGTGAGGTCTTTCCTGACCCTCCTTTTCTCCAGGCTAAAAAATCCCAGTTCCCTCAGCTGCTCCTCATGGGACCTGTGCTCCAGACCCTTCCTCAGCTCTGTTCCCTTCTCTGGACACGTCCCAGCACCTCAATGTCTTTCTTGTAGTGAGGTGCCCAGAACTGAACACAGGATTCAAGGTACAGTCTCACCACTGCCAAGCACAGCAGGACAATCACTTCCCTGGCCCTTCTGGTCACGCTAAATTCTGTAACTGAAATTAAATAGTCCAGTAGGTAGAAGGAGACTACCAGAGTCAGAGTACTGCTTAATACTAAGCTAAAATAAGGCTAAGCTTCTTAATCTTAGCGAGATACCTGGTATGGCAATCTCACCTGACACAGAAGAGCTTTTATGCTCATCCTCTAAATTGCCTAAAGAAAAATGCTCTTAAGAACCAGCTAATAAATGAAGCTCAAGCTTTTGCTCAAGTTTCTACACATCGGAAAATTTAAAACCTCTTTTTGCAGGAATTTCTTCTTGGTCTGCTTTACTTTTCACAACCATAAAACACAAATTAAAAACATTCATTTTGTTTTATACTAATACGGTTCATATTCCCTGAAGTGATACTGCAAGAAAGATGGAGAGGGACTTTTTACAAGAGCATATAGTGACAGGATGAAGAGCAATTGCTTCAAACTGAAAGAGAGTAGGTTTAGACTGGATATTGGGCGGAAGCTCTTTGCTGTGAGGGTGGTGAGACACTGGAACAGGTTGCCCAGGGAGGTTTGGTTACCCCATCCCTGGAGGTGTTCAAGGCCAGGCTGGATGGAGCTCTGAGCAATCTGATTGAGTGGAAGGTGTCCCTGGCAATGGCAAGGGGGTTGGAGCTAGGTGATCTTTAAGGTCCCTTTCAACCCAAATCATTCTATGATTCTATACATTAGGGTCTTCATGGTGGCTTCAGAAATTAGTAGAAATAAGCCAGCAGTGGCACTTCAAATTCTTTATCCATTTGACAGACAAGAAGTCAATGCCACCACTGTCATGGTGGGACACCATGTCCCCAGCACAGCTGACAGCAAATATAATTTTAGTTGCAGCACAGTCTGGTACTGTATTCTTCAAATGCACACCTACCCAAAATAGGCAAAGACGACCTGCATGTGCTCTGCCTCGAAAATCCCTCTTCTCTCTTCCATTAAAATTACTTAGATAAAAATAAGCGTGTCCGTATTATCATCAGTATTATAAATATCTCTTTATCAAAGAGAACAGTCTGGGAGCATGAAGCAGGTCACAAATGCCCAGCTGAAATCAAGGCATTCTTTGAGGATGCCAAGCCTTGTCTGGCCACTGTGCATGCAGCTGCTGTGACCATGTCTTTCCCCTCCACTCAAAATGCAGGTACAGAGAAACACAAGACCATTCTCCCAGTTAGAAAGGCTAGAGTGATGCAGAACTCCAGGAAAGCAAAACCTCGAAGAAACAGCAACCACAGCTTTTTTCGCTTTTTTTTCTCCTTTCTTTCTCTATCTGGTGTTGCTGGACAAATCACTGCTAACAGCAGACAGGTTTCACACGCTCTGTATCTATCCATAGCCACCACTACCTCCTGAAGCAGTAATGTGCAGTAATAACGACACTGAAATAGCTAAAAGATCTTCCCCTCTTGTTTACCTTTTTAGGATTCTCAATACTTTCTCCTGATATTAGTGATATCTTTCCAGCCTTTTCTTTCTCAATTTGCTCAAGACATCTTGGGTCCTGACTAAGAGCGTTGGCCATGATGTGATACGTAGTACCCAGGAGAAGATTCTGGTTTCGGAATGCCATTATGTTCTTGCTGAGATAGTCAGATTTGGTATCTTCTGTCGGAATTCAAAAACAAAAGTCGGTAACTGGATGACAAAGCAACTTTGTAAAATAAACAAGGTGGAGCAAAGAGAAGGCTGTTACCAAGCAGGGAGATGGTTTTCAACACGGAGAGCACGCGTTCAGGAGAGCTCAGGCTGCGGCTGCTACTGTGAGTGAAGCGGCAATAGGTGCAATTCCATCTCACTAGCCAGTCCTCCCGCGCTCTGGCTTCTTTGCGCACGTCTTTCAGGAGCTTCTTGGCAACTGCAAAGCTGTTCTGTATTCGGATCAAGAGAATTTTCACACAATATATCTGAAGAGGAACTAAAACCTGCCTACAACCAAATTAGGGGTGAGAAGATTAAAGTAACACAAGTAAAGTTAGAGTAAGGCAAAGAGATGTTCACTGCTTGCCGGGTCTCATATTCAGAACCAGTTTTGTGCTAATGGAGAAGTTTGAAAAGCAAAAAAGAAGAACAGAGGTTTAAAAAACTGAGAAAATAACTATAGCTGCATGATTCAACAAGCATTTAACTTCTCTGTAGTACAAACACATATGGGAAATGCAACTTGATTTAAGATATCATTAAGAAAATCACTTATGTTTGTGTTTTGATGAGAAGTTTCATAGAAGTAACATTAAAGGAAATCTTATTTTTGACTTACTCCTTCGAGAGTGCATAGTCAACAAAGAAACAATGTTATATTTGCTTGTCACATTGCTTAAAATAAACTCTTGTTAATGACTGCAGACTTCTGCAGCATCTCAGAAGATGGGAGACCTTGACTCAGTTATTCATCTTGTCTCAAGCTTGAAATACCAAAGGCCCATCATCAAAAAGGCTGTTTCAGTCATTTCAACAGCCAGATTCAACCCAAAATTTCTAAGTCACTTAACTTTAGTTGTTTGTTAGTGTTAACTAACAGCAGTAATGAAAACTATGAAAAAAAGAAATTCTGATTGAAGTAAATTACAGTAATTCAATTTGTTTTCTTATACAGAAGAAATTATTTGTAAATAAGAAAGCATAATGCCTGATTGCAAGCATCCCTTCCATTAAAGACTGAAGCATTTCAGATACTTTATCTGCCCTTTAGAGTGTCCAAAACCATCTGTGGATCAAAGGGGACGTCAGGCACATTTCCAGTAATGCCAAATTATCATCAACTTTGTAATTAACATTTATCCTTTTGTTTTCTTTCATTGTGGAACTGACTTTCTTTAGCTTTCAAAATGTCCTAGACAGCAGGGTCAAAAAGAGACAAGGTTTGCCCTGGCAAAAGGGTACCAAAGACCACCTAAAAGGCTTTTCCAGCTTTTTCTGTGTATTTTCTCACCAAATGGGAAGCTATCAGACAGTAAATTCACCTGTTTCCTGGCACTTTCTATCATCTTCATTTTCATATTAAATTTGCAGCTTTTAATCATTGAGTAAATGTTTTCGCTCTGCTGATCCACTTCCATTTGGTCACCAGCACCATATTCTCCGTCCACCTCCATACTGTCGTTGGCCTGGTCAGAGGGAAGTTTCTCCTGCAGTTTGTCAAGAAAGAAGCACCTGCACAACAATAACAGGGGTGTAGATCACTCTGGTATACATTCAAGATATATATATACACATGAATGTTCAAAAGTGTTGATCTGCCTAACAGCAAACAAAACTAATAAAAAATGTCAAACTACAGCTATCACCTTCAGCAGGGCTAAACACAGGCCTCAGAGTCTGGACCCTCCTTACAGGGGCCAGGTTGACCCTGAGAGCATTCAGGATCTTGAACTGACAAGATTAGCATTAGAAAATGTCCATTATAGAGTGGGAATTTTTGTTTGTTAGTTCCTTTGTGCAAGCTACACTCCCTAAGTTCACCAAGCCTAACTTGCATTCCAACCTGACGGAAGTGCAAACAAACAGGAGTCTCAATTATTTAGTGTGAGTGCCAGGCTGTGTTTCATGTCAACCTGTAGTTCAAATGTTTATCACATCAACACGTGCCAGCATCAAAACCTGTGTTGCAGACCAGATCAGCAATCACACTCAGCTTTTGAAAGGGAATTGCCATGAATCAGTGCTGAATCCTGTCACTCCACAACTAGTCCTATCTAATTTAACAGCACATCTCATTATGTAGACTGTAACTCAAAGCAGAGGACAGCACTATAGCCTGAAGTGGCACTTGGCACATCCTTTGTTACTAATTTAAGATGAGACAAAGGTTTTCTAAAAGCACATGAAGTGTTTAAGACCCTGACAACCCTTTAAGTCATAAATGTTTCGGGACTTTTTTCAAAAGTAAGCCATGCCATGTATTCTGTCATGCCGTGTATATTGAACTGCAATAAGCTCTTCTGCAGCCATGCTTTCCTGACACCAAGAGATAATAAAATAAATTACAGAGCACAGTATGTATCAGCAGAGCTACTGAAGAAGTTATTGCACAGGAAAGGAGGACTAATCTATATTTGCACTGGAAGAATGAATTGGGATGAAGACAGACACTATGGCAAGGACAGGAAACTTTCAAATTTGAAAAAGTATTCCAGTTTCTTCAGAGCTAATCCAAAGGAGTCTCCAGAGAGCCTTTGTTCTTTCTAGCAACAGTTGCACAACAGAAGCCTCCAATTAAAGCAGTGGTCATTAACTTTCCCATAAACAGGTGGAGCACTGAGAGTGAAAGGGCTGGGCTTGTTTTGTATGCTCCCTCATTTTGGAACTGCCTACAAAGTAGGCAAGTATTTTTACTCATAACAGATTGGCCTTTTGGGTGGTGTTTTATCGAGCTAAATGCAGCTAATCTACACAATTACAAGTAAATATGTTTAAGTGCTGCTGAAATGAGCCAGCTTACCCAGTGCATGTAGTCACTGATGCAAGAAAATCACTAAACTAACATCTATGTTTCCCTATTAAAATACAGTTTATTCTCAACCTCCTTTTGCTCCTCACCCCAGGTTAGTCACACGAACTCCCCAGTATTGAGAAAGCTACCACCACAGTTAAAAAAGAAAAAAAAAGTCGTACATTGGATAAAAACCCTCCCACGTGAAAACAAGCAGCATTAGGAAAAGCACTTCCTGGAACTCCACAGGCAGACAGAACTTCAGCTAACCCAAGAATGCAATTTTACCGATTTGTAATGATATCATCCCAGATGTTCATAGGATCCATTTTAGCATCTGGATATCTGCTTGTCCAAGTCCTGAGAAGTCTCTTAAGGGAAGCCTCTGAAGCTAAGTTACCTAGAAATCAATTAAGAACATTTTAAATGCATCTGAAGCCAAACAGCATGAAAATGGGCTAAACAAAACATAGTCTAACATTCAAACCAGAAAAACTGCAATTAAGCAACCCACTTGCATTTCTGAGATTGCATTAAAAACGCTACTTAGTGACCACCATATTACTTTAGTTTACTGCTGAGGCATAGGAGATTCCATAAGGCCACCTGAGTCAACTGCCACCGGGGATCACCACCAGGCAGTTTCCTTTCCATACAGGAACATGCTGGAATACAGGGGAACTGTTAACTAAATTTATTATCCAATTTGGTTTATCCACATAAATTTGGACTGCAGGCCTGCGTCAGTAGGTACAACTTACATACCACATCCATTTTTGTATCTCTGCTAACTGCTATTTACTACTGAAAGTTACTCCAACAAAAAAAGCTTAGTTTAAAACTTTACCTGACACTTTTAAAAGAGATGCTTAACTCTTATCACAAGAATTATGTTGATTAAACTTTGCAATAGAACATAAAGTTATGTTCAATCCTATCTCACAAAACTGTCATAGGTCTTACTGTCAAGAAGACAGTAAGAAGTAATTCCAGACTTATGCTCCTTCAAACAGCAGTTCAGAAATTCAAAGTTCAGGAAACCACAATTACTGAATACAAAAAGAAAACTGGAAAAAAAAAGGAAAAAAAATCTTTACTTCTCTTGGTCATAAAATTGATGAAATCCTGTATTTCTGTCAAAGCTTGTACAGACTGCAGTTTGGTCATTCGACTTTGGTATAACAAGGAATCAATACTGGAGTAGCTCTGAAAAGAAAGAGAGAGAATCAAAGACAGACTTTAAAGCATGGTTCTGTTCACTGTTCAACGAACTATTGATCTGATGCTGCTATATATTATGCTTTAGAACCCAACCTCTTACAAGTAATTTAATAGCCCATAATCAGAGAGCAACTCTGCTTTGGACAAGCAAAGAGGCACAGTCTAGTTGCAATTCCTATCCTAGGTTTTAGCAAAGCCCTACAGTCTGATCAGAACTTGGTAATGGATGGAACTTGTAACTTCTCAATGCAATACTCTTTGCAAGCTTGTTCTGGGGACAGGACGCCCCTGAAAAGATGAATAAAATAAAACTTTTATTATCTGCACAAACAGTGCCTCTGAAAAATGTATAAAATATTAAATTAGCAAAACAAAACTAACTAAAACAGGAGGATGCACTCCACTGGCTCACTCAACATTTCATCATTGCAAGCAGTGAATTCAAAAGAAGTTTTGTCACATGACATGGAAGGCAACTAAATTTCATTGTATTTGAGTGTTTCTCCTGAGAGTATAATCTAGCAGCAGTAATAGTAACAGCGGTTTCATTGTTCCAGTTTACACATAAAAACCACACCAGAGATAGAAGACGTTATTACCTGCATGAAGATCTGCAAGCCATTGCTAATGTAATATTTGGCTCTGTCAAAATCATCTTGCAGGATGTACAGGAGACTAAGTTCTTGGCTGTAGTGCATTTCTATAATGGCTTTCTTCTGTTCTGTCTTCATTGCCTCATCAATAAAGGTTAGCAAAGTCTGGTCATTCTCCCCACTGAGCAGTAACTTCAACTTACTGCGTATTATATAGGGCAGATATGTCTCCTACAAGATGAAAACAGTCTTTATTTATAGGAATGGAATATTAGATGATCATATATTTTGTTATCAGTGGCAGATCAAATAAATATAAAAACATTTTGAATGTTTTTTAAAAATGTTTTCTATTTAGACAAATTCCTATTTGCTAACAAATCACAGCAGCCTTTTCCTGTAGCTGAAGAAGTTGTTAGTAAATTCTAACAGTTTCAAAATCCATGGTTTGGTAACTCTTAAAACAGGAAACAAATAAAAGCGAGAAAAGCAACAAAAAAGACTTGCAAAAGGAAGAGGAGATGATAAAGCCAGTCCTACAGGATCTGCCAGAGACTTGAGGTAAAAAGTAAGCATCAACAAGAACAAGCAGAAGTAATTATTTCAATTTGTTTAATATATCGGACTCTCCACTTTCCATAGTGAAGTAACCCACACAATGCAATTGCTTTTCACCCATAATCTCAATACTGTAGGACATCCCTGCAGAGATAAAAATGGTGCAGTATCAATGAAATAATTTCTAAAAACCTGAAAAAATGGATCATTCCATGTTTTGCTTAGGTCTGGAGGTTTTCCACTATCAATATTAACAGTAGCACAATACTCCAGAGACTTCCACATTGTGAGGTGGTCATAGCATTCCAGAGATGCAAGTTCCCAGAAGTCCTTCTCTGCTTCTGTTGGCTCTCCATCTTGCCAGCCTTCGTGGGAGAGTGCCTAGGGAATGAATTTGGAGGGGAGAATAGTGCCAGATTCCAGCCAAGAACCTGTTTCAATTCTAAGTCACCAGCAACTCAACTGTAATTCACTGTCTCATAAAAACATCTATCCATTTACCAGAGTGTGACAGCAACACTAAACGCAGAAAATTCAAGCTTGGCAGAGTTTATACAGAAATTAATTTCAGGTAGCTGTCTTCAGTAAACCTGCATTTCTGAAGAGTGAACATTTTAAAAGAAGGTTGGAAATCTTTCTTTGTTTTTACCCCCTGTAACTCATGCCATGAACACAAGCAATTTGCTCTCTTGGGGTTGTAGTGTGCCCATGTGTTTTTACTTGTCTGCCTAGGTAACTGCACTTGTGAAGCTTTGTAACAAACAGTAAGAGAAGCATCGTGCTTACTGCTCTGTTGTGATTGCTCATCTGTTCCTGGTGTCTTTACACAATGAACCATCAATCAAAGCACAAGGGCATTTTAGCCAATATGGTGCTCCTCAAAATTTAATTTTTTCTAATTTTATTAGTTTTAAGTCATGAGGGATTTATGAAACAAAAATAGCTTGCTGTCATTTTACCTGGTCATAATATTGAGCTGCTTCAGCGTAATCATTCCTTGCTTCTGCCAACAAAGCTTTCTGTGTAACTTCCTTAGTCCCAATCTTACCACTGAAAATGCCACGAAGGGCATCATAATCCCCAAGGGATCTGTAGAGCCTAGTAAAATTGAAAAGAAAAATCTTTTAAATAGCTCAGTAGATGTATATCAATGCAAACAGAAGCTATTAAAAAATAATAATTCAATAAGCAGTAATACTACTGGCTTGTAAGAGTGAATTTTTAGGAAGTACTTCTTACATAAGATCAGAAATACATACTTAACTATATAAACTTCATCTTGTAGGGTCATATCTGAACTATGGAAACTCCTGCAGTTGAAATGCTATGAACAAGATGTTTTTCAGCAGCCTGACAGCACCGTAAGAGTGTACAGTTTTAAAGTCTAACTGCTCTCACTGACAGTATTAACTGAGAAGAAATTAAAAGCATATCTAATTCTAAAAGACAAAAAGACTAAAAGAGAAATCCCACAAGCCATAAAGGCAGAGTTCTTCACAAGGAAAACCCAAGTGGGAGCAAATTGTCTCAAACAAGAATTTACTTAGCAAGTTCAATCCATCTGATCACATCTGGGGGCAGGTCTGTCCTCCCACGCATCCTTTTGGACGGGGGCTCCTCCACAGGGGACAGAGCCATGAGGGCACGCTCCAGAAGAAGGATGCCCACTGGCTGCTGCAAACTTGCAAGGCAGCTCGTGCTCACATTAGCTGGGTCCAGTTCCAGCAGCTCTCTGTGCTGGTAACTCATTTCCTGTAAAATAAAACAAAACAACAGGTGTCTACTTGGTGTAAAACTATACAGATCACTTATTTGGTATCCTTTTTCTTACAGTGCAACCTTTGGAAATCAGCCATTAGGTCTCCAGAAGTTCCCAGCTCAGGGAAAACTGGAATCTTTTCCTTCTGTGCTGTTGCTCTTTGGACAGAGAACAGTACAGAATAACCCCATATACTTTGGCTCCAGGACATGGGACAACTCTCTGGACAGAATCACGAGGAGACTGGGGGAGAGGTAGATGGACACATTGACAGACTGAACTTTTCCTTCTGTTTGTTGGCAGGATTTTGCCTGCTGCACAGCAGCTGTGCTTCACTTAACCTATTCAGTGGTGAATTCCTGCCATAAGCCAAAAGCACGATTTACCATGATGTCTTGTCTGAGTTGGAGGCTTTCTGTCCACACACTCAGCCAGTTTTAGTACATCATAGCTTCCTGTTAGACTCTTCTAGTACTGTACTCATCTACTCCTGCCTGATTTAAAGACATATCAATATTTCTCTTTATCATATTTAACATTAGTCCAATAATAATAATAATACAGAATAATCTCATCTTCAGGGATAAACATTCTTGTTTACTTGAAGGAGTTTTTAAAATACTTACATCGCTATTCTAAACACAGGTAAATATATCAAGAAAGCAGCATGTTTATTAAAGCCAGTGTTGGGTTTTCTTTGTTTTCTTTTCCACTAAAGAAAAGTTGCAATAGTATCTTAAACAAATGTAAGAAAAAATTCACAGCACGGAGGAGGTGCAGTATAGCTTTCATTACAAGAAACAGCACCACATTTTATAACAAAAATTAAAATCTGATGCTTGCAACACAGTATGTTCAAGAATGCTACGAGAAAAGAACCCACTATTTGGAAATTGCAACAGGAGACTGAGAACAACCAGGCTACACTTCTTTGATAAATGACAACCACCACAAAAACCACAGAGGAGGCACCTGGCACAAGCAAACTCATGATACAATTTGTAGAATTGAGACTCTCACACTAATGAATTTGTGCTCAATAAAGAAAGAGGAAAAAAACCACAGCCTCTTGTAGCTTCCTGAGTTAGAGACCAGGCAGATCCCAATGACAGCTTAGCATATCTATTTCAACTACTATTAAGGCAATTTAAATTAGCTGCACACATGCCCCAGACACATTCCTTCACCGCCAACTTTTAGGGGTTACGTCAGGAACACAGAGACAACTGCACAATCTAAAACCTTAAGAACAACTTTCCTAAGGTACAGCAAAAAGCCCTTTCTCACAGCACAAGAAAAAGGGTAAGAACTGTGCAAATATAATGGTATGTCCCAAGAATGAATATCCTCCCGAACTTCAAATTTACAGACATCATCCGACATCAAAGGAGGTATCTTTCTATTTAGTGCATTTTGGTGACTATTTGATCACTTATCTTCTGAAAGCAGAGGGAATGTTCCCTGCTCCATAGGCAACGAGTGCTGTCTTTACTTGCACCGTATGTTCAAAGATTAGGGAGAATGGCATCCAAGCTGGCCTGGCAGCTAAAGTATTTCTAAGGCAATTATATGTTCTTCAGAGGCCAAGCATCTCTTTGGAGGCTATGTAAACTTTTGTCATGGACATAACCTCTTTCAGTATTTCAGCTGGTTCTTAACCTGCCCTGAAAGTGAATCTTAGAGCTTCACAGTCAATTTTAAGAATATATGTGTAGACAAAAGCAGCTCTTTTTACCCACCAAGTTACTCTCCTGATGGGATGTGAACCTGTAGAAGATTAAAAAGTCAAACAGCCAGAAGGAAACAGCAGTTAAGTAGGAAGCCTTTCTGAAACCAGCCAGTATTTATTATGCTGTTGGTATACAGGAAAGAGAAGCAGTATTTCCAAATGGCCAAGCCACCAGGACAGTTTTTTTGAGCCAGATGAAAGCCTTGACACTGCTGTGCTCTTGCTCACACTCTCCTAGCTCGCTCCCTTGATCAACGTGAATTCAATTCCCTACTGGGAAAAAAATGTCCCCTCACTGCTTGCAGGCTGTTCGTACTTCATGCTATTGTACTTTTGTTATTGATGAGGACGGCAAGGAGATGCTCTTACTGCTCTTACAAAGTCTGTATTTTTGATTAATTTTAACTTACCTACTTTTTGAGTCTTCATTTTATGAATATTCAGAAAAAAAAATGCAACAGTGTTATTAGCAGGGTCTAGACAGCATAATTCAACACAAATATTATCATCAAAACAGAGAACCAACAAATGCAGTGTCAAGAGGGAATATTAACAGATAGCTATTGTGAGACGCTGGCTCAAAAAATGCCAATATAGCCCAGAAAAATCCCCATAGTATTTGACCTTTTATGCAGCTGCACAGAAAAAAGTAAACAAGCAATTACATTTTTCAGATGTGTAATTACAAGTACTAAGAAGCAAAGTTTGTCATTGTTTACAAAGCTAGTCCAAACTAGATGGTTCTCCCGTATTTGGAATGACACCTACTGTCACAGAGTATTTAAATTTCCATAACAAAAAAGAAGGCATTAGCTGCCACTCAGAGAAAGATTCTTTTGAGAGCTAGGAATCAAGACAGAACATCAATACAGTTGATAAGAATCATTAAATACAGTGACAATGGGTATGTAACAGGTGCTGGAACAAGGCTTTTTTATCTCCCTGAAAACTGTGTTAAAAGATGAAATTCATAATCTATTCTGGTTCAGTATATTCTCATAACAGAAAGGCTGGTGTTTCCTTTCCAGTGAAACAGCTGTGGTGTTGTTCACTCATCCCACTCAAATGCACTCATCCTTTGGTGAGCCCTTCCCTCATTACTGAAAATCCCCAGACAACTACTTCAGGGGACTAATTTGAAAAAATAAACAAGAGAGGCTAACAACAAACGGTCTGACAGCTCCTGATATCCTCAAGACATCAAAGAGTTCCTCACTAAGCACTTCCCAGAAACAGGAAGATAAGCACATTACACCCACATAACCCTTTCAATTGTTCTCAATTCCCACTTCAATTGAAATAGCTTTCATTTGTAATCAAAACTCTTCTTGTTACTGATGCAATTAAAACATTAAGAGGTGACTCAAACCATAGAGATCAGAAATCGTAGAAACCTTGAAAAATCAGTTCAGAGGCATGAATTACCTTGTTCACCTTAACAAGCGTCACTTGAAATACCCATCTGGTTAACAACTCTCCTTCCACCTCTGTCTAAACCTCAGTGACAGTATTTGACCCTCACTGCCACTCATCACACGTTCAGACAGAGACATTATATCCAGTTACTTTCCTGCCATGTATCAGGATTTACCTGGATGCACGCAATGAATGGTGGAAAGTATGACAGGCTCATGCTGAGGAAATTATTGAAGTTGTTCAGCAGCTTCTGGACAATGGCGTTTTTCTCAGAAGGGTTTTTAGATTTTTTTACCTCATGAAAAATTCCACTAAACAAACTGCTGAAAAGTTGCTTGGCAAACGTTGGATCTTTCTGTAAATTACAACAAAAGTGGTAAGGTCACTGAATTTTGCTGCGACACAATAGACTAATAAATAAAATTAGAAGACATGACCCACCCAGTACCTAATCCCTAGAGCTCTTCAGGAGTGGACTACTTAGTCTGGCATGCATCTCAGCTGTGCTGGCAATTACTGTACTGCCCACTCAAATCCCATTTTAATTCTTCTACTTAAAGAAACTCCAAGGCAATGCAGGTTTCAGGCCAGTGTTAGTGGAGAGGGTAGAATTTACAATTTTCACATATTCACAACTCCCATGACAGGAGCCAGACATCCGATATCATGTTAGGGACACCACAGTCCATGAAGTGAGTTTCAGGAAAAAAAAGAAGACATCAGTGTGTGAGGAGAGCTGGTCCTAAAAAATGAGGCAGCTAACACAGAGACAGACTGTCTGTACAGACAGACAGTCTCATCTGAGATTTAATGGCATTTTCTCAATGCAGAAACACACTGGTGTGTGTAACACAATCCTACACATCTTGCTCTATCATGGGTCTGGAATTTGGTCTAACTCTTTATCTAATGCTATTCAGATAACTTGTGAGTGTGCTACTTCTGCCCTTTACAGAGAGATAAGGGGCTATCAAAAGTAATGAAATACAAAGGTAATCAGGAAGACTGTGACTTCGCAAAAACTGTAAAATGGGATTCAGTCTACTGTTCAGTTCAGCCCATAGTTTCTACCACTATCATGCAGGACAACGAATATTCAATCAGCTTTACTGAGCAGTCTGAGTCCAGTCTTAGCCACACTAAGTTCATTTGTATTTTTACAAGTCTGTTACAGCCATATGCTAGAAGAGAAATGGCTGTTTTGTTACTGTACAGTGAGATGTCCTCTGCAATAATGTCTGCAGAGACCACCATCTGTTTCTCAAGCAGAGGAACCTGCAGGAAATGGACAACAGCTGATGTATCCAGTCCTCAACTGCTCAGGTGAGGCAAGCAACAAAGCCTCTTCTCCCAACACTGCACCAGCACAGGGGAAGGAGAAACACTCCCTCAAAACAGAGTCTTTAAATGTGTATCACAGTGGCTGACTGCAAAACTACAAATCAATTTTCAAAGTGGTTGCCCAGCTACATGACATTTTCCCTGCAGGACCAGACAAGTTCACAAATGACCTTTGAAAAGCAGACAGACCTGGGCAAGGCCCTGCAGAGGGGCAATGAGACTGCAGTATTCAATCTGGATGTCAGGAAGGTCTCCCACGCGGTAACTTCTGTACAAGGTAACCTGGGCATCATACTTCATCTTCAGCTCGGATTTCATCTCCTGAAATGCATTAATCACGTTAAAAAATAGTTAGGAAATGGCCTCAAGCTGTGCCAGGAGAGGTTTAAAATAGATATTATAAAAAATTTTTCACTGAAGGAGTGGTCAGGCATTGGAACAAGCCTCCCACAGAAGTGGGGGAAACACCATCATTGGAAGTGTTTAAAAGACAGGGGATTTTGTTGGTCGTATTTTGGACTGCCATACAAACCATATTTACAGGTTCTTTCTTTTAGGGTGGGAGGAAACCGTAGCTTTAGCCTGCAAGTAAACATAAATGGGCTAAAATAGGTGTTTGTGTGGTTCTTCCAGACAAAAGTTCTGTTTACACAGTTGTCTGCATCTGCAGGGTATTGCAGGAGTGTCTCAAACTGGTAGCTCTCAGTCCTAGGTTCCTTTGCTCTTGGGACTAAATGCTATCATTTTTGACGATAATGTATGTTATTTTTAGTAACAGGAACCTCTGAAACACTGCTACAGAGCTTAAAAATACTTAGATTTATTTTAAGTATGTAACACAACCAGGAAACCCACAAAGTAGTAAGTTTCTGGCCTTGATAAACACTCAGCAACTGATTATTACTGACATTCCTTCAGGTTAAAAGTTCAAACCAGTTCTGGTTAGTCCATCAGCTGTACCGTGTTTTTGAGTTCACCCTCAGACACTTGATAATGTTCTCCAACTACTTCTGCAGCGTATTGTAGCTCCAAGGCTCCTAGTTTCCACAATGACAACTATAAAGGGCTTCCCATTGGTGTTAGGGACTCCAGCACATAACATCATTTCAAGCACCTTAAGTGGTAGACTGGAAGTGTTATCATCCAGCTCTTTTCTTGCCTATGCTAAGTAACATAATTTAGCTTTAAGGCCATAAATAGCATTATTTCCAAATCAAACCTTCTGAAGCTCTTAAAGTAGCAAAAAGTACCTTATACTTTCACAAAGTTACCATGAGAGTTGAAGTACAAGACTGTAAATGGCATTAAGACTTAAAGTTTTAAACCCATTTGGATTGACAAACCTGTTCTCTTTTTTGTTCAGCCAGACTTTTTCTGGCATAAATCAGACTGAGTTTGTCTTGGTCCTTCAAGAAACGCCTCCGCAGTCTTAGAATTTCTGCTCGTTCTTCTATACCTAGGGAACATATGATCATGTCCACAGCTTTTCCTTTCCCAAGCAAACTTTGGATTTAAGGCAAAAGCATCATATAAAAATGAACATCATCTTTGTATTTACTAGCTTACTAGCTAGTCTCCTAAATTTCCCAGCAAACAACTCAGTGCAAGGCCTTTCGACAAGATAGCCAATGATAACAAACTAAGTTGCTCCTAGGAGAAGAGGTAATAAGCATTTATATAGAGACTTCAAGTGCATGGGTGAAGTATAAAGATCTTCATAGATAAAACTATTTTACTGGGAAAGACACTAAAACCCATGAACAAATATGCCCCATATGCCAGATTTATTTTAAGCTCTCAAAGCTTAAAACAGCATTTGCACTATATTCCAGAAAGTATATAACTCCCTACATAAAAGAGGTGCTAAAACTATTCAAATATTGGGTAGTAAGAATATTTATTGTACTGTATTTTTTAAGTGACGATTACAGCACTGCCACTGGATCAACTCCTGCTCAGGACAGTCATGGGGAAAGGCCACTTAACAGACTGTCAGTTCAGTCCATTTCCTAGAAAAGGAGAGTGAGCAAACGAAAACATACCACTGTAACTGGTATTTTCCTGAGTAGAAGACCAGAGACTAACTGAAAGGTAGACTAACCTCTCTATTTCTGCAGTTCTGCATGAACTACAGTCCATTCATAACTGCCCTGAAACACCTCTCAGGTACTGAAAAGGCTGATCTTTATAGCTCTATGCCTGAACTCCAAATGTCATCCTTTTGGTCAAAATTTTAATGACAAAGTAGAGAAGAGTTAAAGAGGGAGAAGGATCCTAAGTCACTTCAGAGCTGCACTGATATTTTTCACTTATTGACCGGGTAGATGAAGGAGCACTCTCAGAAAAAAGCAAGGACTTCTAAAGACAGATTGCAAAATGTTGGAGATCATGTCAGCACAGCTGAAATGGTTTAGAAAATATGTTTAAAGAAATCTCTTCTTTAAAGAGTCACATTTAAAACAGAAGGGACAGAACTGTCTGACATTCATGCTCTGATCATCTCAGGGAGAGGTAGGAATGCAGAGATCACACCGACTGGTTTCTCATCCAGTCAGTTCTTTCAATCAGCAGTATATGATTTTACAATTCCTAGCACAGTCTTAGCTTTCTGCCAAATGTTATGTATCATCATACACTCCTGGAAAAAAAACCTCTCAAGGTGAACCTCAATTAGACTGTCTAAAAGATAATGGACTGCCGGCCAAATAACTGACAAGGATGGTTTATAAAAGTGTACTAATTACATAAAAATTGCACAGTAAGGCTTACAGACCTTTAGTTTTGCTGTCCACTTCATCTCCAGGCAAACCCAACCTTTTTTTCCCAAAATCCGGCCCCACTGATTTAAAAGTTCCTTGTTTAAATTTTTCACTCCGTTTGCTAACCAACAGCATGGATGAAGACAAGGATTCAGAGGAAGAAGGAGCTGCATACTCTGCCAAAGTGTCAATGCTACTTCCAGTTAGCCAATTAAAAGAACTTCTACCACCTGTAAAAAGAAATTGCAAAAAAGGTGTAACACACTCAGATAAATAAAGTGAAAGCATCTATGAAGCAGGTATTTTTTCTCTCCCAAAAATATCATTTCCTTGTGTTTACAAGCAGAACAGATTTTAAGCTGTTAGGTAAGACAGTGCTTCTTTTACATTAGGCAGAACACAAAATATGTATGAGACTAATAAAAATGTGATGTTTTTTCTCATAACACACAAAAAAGAATTCCTTGAAAACAAAATACAAAGCATATTTACATGTTTACATTAAAAAATCACACGCAACAGAAATGACATCATTCCTACATCAAACAAGAACATTTCAGAAGACACTGGTCTGGACTTACTGCCATGCTGTGTAGGTGTAAATTCATATTGCCTTTGGGTAGCCCTCACTTGCCCACCAACTGACCCAGAAGGAGAAAGGGATCTTTCCTGTGACAAATTCCTGTGGATGCTCTGAGAAGCCTGAGTCTCCACAAACATTGGTGTGAGTACAGTACTTCGGTAGCGCCAGCTGGAATCAATTACAAAGTCCTATGAACAAAGAAAGATTTTAAGTAGAACAATAAGGATGGAGGCTTTCTGCATTTCTTCATTGAGCAGGACAACAGAAATTACAGTCCAGAAATCAAAACACCCTCCCAGGTGTAGGGGCAGAACTTCACTATATACACAAAAATCCCCAACAAACCACAAACATGTAGAAGTTCTCCATGGCTCAGTACAAAAAAGCTCACTAATTTAGACTGGTCAGCTGATGACTGATTTACAGCTCCAGTATTCCTGTTTCTTGACAGTATTTCTCCAGTTGATAGTGCTGCTCTCCACTACCCCCTTTTCTAGTATTTCAGTAGTCTACAAATCAGTTATACTTGGTAGAATTATTTTAATTTTTTTTTGAAAAAAAGTAAAATTATTACCCCCACAAAACCAGCAAATTTCTGATACTGTGCATAACTCACAACTGCTGCACCTGCTAACTATGGAGCACAAAACACTTAAAAAAAATCTCCTTCATTATGCCCTTCTTTTCTAAGTGGTAACTACATTAAGGAATAGAATTTGTCACATAGTTGCATACAGGACAACACATTACAATTTACCTGAAATTTGCATTCAGACAGTGGATGCTCAAATATTTTTCTGGAATAATCTGGGCTCTTGCTAGTCATTTCAAGCAGAAAATTTGTGATTAGACTCAAGTACTGTGTTTCAATCTTGGTGGAATATAAAGAACTTAACAATGACAGCATGCGATCAAGCGTATTTGTGGGCAGCCTTGTCTCATGACTCCAAAAATTCCTAACAATTAATCTGTAAAGGCAAAGAATAAAGTTATTCTTGGTTATTTGCAAACAGAAAGAAAAACACTTCTAAAAATGTCAAGTTAAAAAGGAAAAAAACCCAAAAACCACACTAATAAAAAAGCTCCAGAACAATAAGCTTTTAAAGCCTTCAACTAACACTTTCATGCCATTAATCTTCCACTGAATTACACCGAATTCCTCATTCATCTACCACGTTCTGTGCCTGATGTTAAAAGTTTAATCTGAACAAAATATTTCTGTCAAGTTTTTCCTTCTTGAGAAGTGCTATGGATGGATAAGCACCATGATCTCCTCTTCTATCTTTTGCTTCACCAAAAGAAATTTTAAAAATCCAACATCCTCCAACGTTTAATCAACTGTTGTGTGTTTGTGTATAGCAGGTCTTCCTTGTTCAAAAACTCTAGAACATTAATGCAGAATTAGGTTTAACATAGTGAAACAACCTCCCCACGGCTTAGAAGTTCCTTCAAATGCTTCACTTACACTTGTAAGTAACATGGTGTAACACTATGGGACACAATTTTATCTCTTAACTTATAGAAGAAAAGGAAATGTTGTTATCTCAGTGTTACTCTTTTATACGGAAATACTTTAAAAAACTCTAAGGATCAACTCTTTGCTATAAACAAAGTAAGAGAAATGTAGGTATTTTTATTTCAGACAGTTATCACAACACTCTACTCACTGCAGTTCAGCATTCTCATCAATTAGTCCTTGAAGCAGCATTTCTTTTGCCACTTTGAGTATTTCCCGAGAATCATCATCTGTTTGACTTTCTGGATCACTGATGGTAGGAGAAAAAAAAATCTCTTAATGGCTCCTCTCAAACAATCCATGGCAAAATAAGAAGATGAGGGGACAAAAAGGAAGAATATGCTCTCTGATAAAAATCTCAACTTGGCATGACAACATAACATGAAGTCTTCCTTGCCAAAAATGCCTTGTGGAGATTCACTACTTGTAATCTAATAAGCTAAGTGATACATTAGGTATTTATTATGAAGTTTGTATGGTTGAATTTGAAAAAACAGGCAGAGAATGCTTTTCACAAGTGATGCTGGAGTAAATACTGACTGTACTTTTTCTTCACAGTAACTGTCCATTCAAAGAGTTATCTTGGGAAAAAGCACATAAAAACCCAACTAAGTTAGATAATTCGACAGCAACCCACTTGTCAAACTGAGTATGTGCCTGTTTCCTATTCTAAGGGGTCAAACAGAAAGACCATATTTATACTACCAGATTGAAGGGATCCAGATCATGCCCATGTGCTTTAATATACCTTCTACCTAAAAGCAAATTTTTTTAATGTATAATTCTCACTAGTTACAAATTCCAGCAACAAGAAAAAAAGCGGGAGCATCAAAATTAAGACCTCTTATACCATCCTGCTGTGGTGATGCAACATTCTAGTTCTGGTCCAAGTATTTCTCTCTTACTGGAAGTGATAAAATTGCCACCAAAGGCCAGAGCCAGTTATGCAAATCACACACTCTATTATTCTAACAACTGGAAAAATCCCTCACCAAGGGACAAGAAGTTGGAAGACTGCTACAAACACTTTCACTCTGCCTGTGACAAACTACTGAAAGACAACATCTTCAGGGAACACACACCTGTAATTATCATAAATCCACATCAGGATATCATACATTCGCTGTCGACATATTACAGAAGGGTGAGAAATGAACCCTGTCACTCCAGGCAGAAGTTCTTTAAGTTCTAGTGGCTTTAATTTGGATAGCATCTTGTGCACTATATCCAAACAAACCCTTTGTCTTTCATCATCCCTAAAAAAAGAGGGAGAAAAAAAAACCAGTTACATTGCTTTTCTCATCACTGCTACACACAGAACCAGAAGATCAGTTTACATTTTAGCAACAAGGCATTTAGGTAAATACTTCTGGATTCAACCTAAGAGTAAGAATATAAGTAAACTAATACAAACTACAGAAATTGACATCCCACTGGTGTTTCACCCTAAGGCTATTTTAGGGGCTTTTGTTTGTTTTTCCCAATGAGCTAACCATCTTAACTCTCAGATTACATTAGCTCAGATTAGGGGAGCAATGACCAAAAAGTGAAGGTGAATTATAAATGCTTCTGAATGTAAAAATGTTACGGGCAGCATAGAAAATGTTATCAAGAAACTTGAACTATCCATCATAATCACTCAACTACTTACCTATGATTCATGATCTGGATAAAGTCTTTACTCTTTAACTGCAAGTGGAGATCAGGAACTTCCTCAGCCCGGCACATTATTACTTCCAGACAATAGGTTTTCATCACACCATGAAGTTTGGGTATCAAAAAGAATACTGCATTCATAAACCTTAACATAGCCAGAAGCCCACAAAGAAAAGCAAGTTATTCTCTATTATTCCTCTAGATTTACAGTCAACATACCACATAAATCATGACATACCTGTCAGCAAGAGGTGGAAAATTCTTAACAACTTTATTCAAGCACTGAATAAACTTATCATGTTGGGTGTTCTGATGATGTTTTAATTGTCTTATGACACAATCATAAACTGGATCTTCAAGTATCTGAAAATGAGAAAAGACAGTAAGACAAGGATACCCACGAAACTCATAACCACCTTAATGACACATGGTTTTGTTGCTATACTGTTTGATTCTAGTGCATTTCACTAGGCAACATCCATCCAACTCATCTTCACCTTTACGGTGCTTCATGGGTCCTGTACAGATCTGCCTGGCTGAAACACATGACTGCGGCTTAAAAACCACATTTCTGAGCTTCCTTTGACTGATTTGGAACCAACATCTTAATTTTGTAGTACAAAAGTTGCTTAGTGTGTTTATATAAATATTTAGCAGCTTCTCATTCAGTACAGAAGATTTCCAATCAATGAATGTAAAAAAACCAAGACATTTTTAGTAAGAAGGTGAAAAACAACCAGCAACCTGCAATTAACATCAAAGAAATAAGCCTTTTTCAGGATAAAATTTACACCATCTTTGCTCATTTATTCAAAATACTGCTTATAATGGAACTTGGAAGACTATGAAAGACTTATGAAGATTTATGAAATATGCTCTACAAGCTGTGAAAGAACAACCAGAATGCAATTAAATGAGGAAAGAAGTAAGGATAATAAGGAGATAAGGAAGAATAACCTACAAGGTCAGGCCACTTAGCCTTAGCCAACAGCTTGGTATTTTTATTTTGAACAGCAGTTACAGAATTATACTGAGGGAGAGCACATGATCCTGGCTGCATTTTGTCTTCCTTTTCTCTTATACAACCCAACATGCATATGTCATTAGATTAGGGATCTTCGAGTGTACATTGTTGTCTGTTGTATTTAACCTGTCCATTCCATTTTTTTGTGCATGAATTTGACTAATTTCCCTCTGAACCTGCTGATCCACCTATCCCTAGAACCTCTTCTGGCACCAAACTCCAGAAGTTCACTAAGTATTGTGTAAAGTAGTACTCCTAGCATGTGTCTCAAACTGACTTGTGTGATCATCAAGCACAATCCCCTAGTTCTAGTACTGTAGGATTTGGTGAGTAACAGTTTTGCATCCACCTTACCCACTACCTATAAAATAACTGGATTCAGATACAGTTATTCAAAAGGTAGTTCCAAACCTCCCAGCTTGCTTTTTTTTTTCCTCCTAAAAACCCCCCGACTTTAAAGCATACCATGCTAGTGTTGCTGGCTGGCAAAAGCTGAACAAAGCCTCAGAAAAAGATCATTCACTGCCAGCTCCAAAAGAGCAAGGCAAAAATTCTGCACTTAGTCTGCCCTCAAAGTCTTTTCCTGTTGAGTTAGTAGTTTAAATCTCTAATTAATCTGTTCGATAAAGACTGTTGAGTTTTAAAAAACATTCATTTTTGGATCTGAATTGAGCAGTTATATAAAAGATGAATATAAAATTAAGACAGGAATGGTCAAACAAAATACAGTTCACTTACATTTTCTCTCTCAGCAATGTAGTGAAGAGCAAGTCCCAGCACTTCTGCTGCAGCTGCATAAACTTCTTTATACTTTAGTAAGCCCATGTTGCTGGTCAGAGCCTGAAAATACCTGGCACAAAAGATAGACCTGCTGTAAGCCACTACTCCAGCACACAAATTTAAACTGAAGAAAAAAATTCATCTGAGCTGCCTAGAGTAATAGTGACTGCTTTCAGGAGAGCTGAATACAGCATAACACAGATTTTCCACTTGCAGTATCTCAAATCCCAGCAATTCCTGACTCTATTAATTTCCACAAAACTGCAACTCTGGGGCCCACTGTAAAAAAGCGTACATCCTTCTAGATATTTCCCAAAATAAATGTGGTCTGCAATTTGTAGCTAGAATAGTATAACATCTGACAGATGGTAGCAAAGGGATGATGGGACAAAGGATTCCAAAGAACAAGCTCCCATACTTCATGCTGACAAATAAAACCTGCTCTCTTTGGCTTAAGATTTTTTCAAGATCATTCCCAAAAAACTGCATTTCTCACCTGACACGATCTATTTCACACTTTGGGTCAAACGGTGGCAAATTGTTAGCAAGAACAATTCCCAGCAGCTGAATTCCCACTGAATTGTCCTTTGTATCAGGCTCTCCACTAGAAAACTTTTCAAATATTAAACTGTTGGATAAAAACACAAAAGCAATGATATACATGAAAACCCCAAAATAGACACACCGTAAATCACTCATGTCTTTGTATACAGGGACATACACGCACACGTACAACCCACCAAAGGGATACTGTCAGAAAGAAGTAAATAGCTTCAATGAAGACATCTTTGCAAAGAAACCCAGCCCAAAACAACTCAAAAGAGATTGTAAGCCCACATAAATGCTTGACAAGTTCTGGAGCATGGCAGATAGCAGAATTCTTACTAAGAGGGCACCAACATTCAGTGATAATATCCAAAACTTCAAATAAAAAACATCTTTGCAGAGATTACTCCTGCTTTTGTTGCTGCTGTCATAATCCTTTACATGTTTTCCCATCTCTCTCCTTGTTATTTTTCAAATTAATTTACAATCTTTGGAGAGTTTAGTTCTGAAGTGCTACTGTCCACTCTAGGGACAAAATGTTTACTATTGCAGCTGAATTTACCTTCCCATGTCTTTTGTACCCTTCACTTATATTTCTGAAATATTGATAAAAGAAAGCAATTGTCCAAATGTTTACCTGTAAGGTATGGAGAGACAGTTCTTCCAACACTCTATAACTGTCTTTATGATTTCCAGATTGTGTCTGAACACAGCTCTTTTTGGGTGAAAGGCATTCTTCATCAAGAATTCAAGCAATCTGTTAGCTAAAATCTCATCCTTAATATTCCCCTACAAAGACCAGGAGCAAAAATAAACATAGAAGACATATATTGTTTTATGAAACCAAGTAAGTAAACAAGTTATGTTTGAAGTTCATATGTAAAACAATTGTAAAATGTAAAAGTGGACATTCTTTACCAAATAATCACAAGAACAATAAAAATGAATTTCATATTTCCTTACTTTGGGAGTGGCTACACTTGTCCAGGAAAGGACTGTAACTACTATTTCCACTACCATGTAATGAATCCCTTCACCTCCATTATTTCCAGAAACAACAAGTTGCAGCAATGGACCAAGCCAGTGCTTCGCATAAGGCCGGAATACCTACGGAGAATCAGTGATAAAGTACAAATTACCCAACTATTCAGCAACCTGCTGTTCAAAAAACATTACAGGTAAGACTGCTAGACCAACCTCTTTTAGCACTTTGCTCAACCCCTGAGGCAACAACCATAAAAATTTTAAAATAACAAGTATTCCTAACTATACTTCTCACTTTTGCTTAGAAACCTTTAACCACAGAAAGTTAATCACTTCCTTAGGGCACAGATAGTATGGCTCTCACATAGCAAATCTGTCTGTAAAGGATTTGAAAGAGCATGCCATTCATCTACCTTTCCAGTTCAGACAGCTCTACTACAAAAGTAGCATTAAATGGGTATAAAGTTTCTTGAAACATTTCTGAAATTCAGCATTTTTGGATTTGGACTATTCCAGACAGAACCATTATATTTTAAAATCATTGTATGAAATAAGTTGAGAATGTTTTACCCAAGAATGAGAGTTAGAAAATGTTTCTTCTTAAGCAAAGACATGTTATGCTATCTTAGGCTCAAAGTGTTTCTATAAGACTCATCTGTGACCAATAATAAAACACTGTATTTGCTCCTGTGAAGATGAAAAGATTAATCAGCCACACCTCTTGCCTAGTATCAATCAATACATAACTTGTGCTTTCCAGAAGACACATATGGTGGACACCCTCTACTTAAAGAGGTAGAGTATGGCAGAAAAAGTATTAATAATACATTGCACTATCTAGAATTTTGGGCCATAAATGCACTCCCTTTTATCACAGCAAGCTACTCAATTTGAATGCCCCAAAGGTCTCCGCTGATGAAGTATTTCACCCTGCAAGAATTACACAGTTGATATCATGAAGAAAAATTACTCACATCCTCAGTATTAACAATAAGTTTTGCTATGAAGAGGCGAATATTTAATGGTACTGATGGGTTTCCTAATTTGCCATGAAGAAATTTCATCCAAAGAGGAAGATCTACTGGAACTGTCCCCTGAAATTTAGAAGAGATGAGTAAAAATCAAATCACTTCTTGGACCAAACAGGCTTACCAAGCCCAAAAGCCCCAAGGTCAAATCACACAGGCTTCACTGTAACATGGCCAAGAAAACCAATAAATGAAGGGATTCAATCACAACTCTCCTTTCTTGGTAGCATTAATGGAAAAATGCCAGCTTTTTAGTTAATACTGGCCTCCTCCACTTTGGGTGTGATCTGGTTCCTCTGCATATGTTTAATCAGTGTAGTCATAGAAGCCATACATTCATGTTGGTTGAATTCATCCATTTCCAGTTCCATCTCATCGTTTAAAACCTTGTATTCTGTGGGCTCCTTAAAAAAAAAAAAAGGCGTTACTATGATTAATAACAACACGGCATTTTCTTTCAAATCCCAATCACGCCATGAGTCATCCTGATCTTATCTGTGCTGAGATTTGACTGCACACTCAGTGTGTGCAACAAGGAATACATCACATGTGCTGTTCAAACAGACACCTCCCAACTGCACGCACCAGATCTGCACATCCTCTACTTTTTGTGCCAACAGATGCCAACTTTATGTTACTCCGACTTCGCTACCTGCCAGGACAAGTGTGGCAAAGCAGGAGGAGTTAAGCTGAACCTCACAGGAATTATTTCATTTCATAGCTCAAAGAATATATTAACACTTTCCACAGAGGGAAAGCTCTACTTTGGGTGTGTTGTTTCACGTTGACTAGCATGTGCAGCAGCTCTCTTTTGCTACACAGAGTAAATCACTAAAGGAAATTGTTCAGTCAGAAATGATAACATTACTAGGCAAACTAGAAGCGTACTTTCTATCTTGCTTAACTTCCCTGCAGCTACAACACCTCCTTGCTCCAAAACATGGAACCAGTTTATCTTCACCAATGTTAACAATTATTTTGATAGATTGTGTCTTCAGTGTCTATGATACTTTTACACGCTTTCTGTTTCATAGCAGACATCCATTGTTATCAGCATTGCTGCTGGTGAGACATCTCTTGATTACGGAAGGAACACAACTTCAAGTCTTTAAAGAACAGCCTGTAATACCTTCCAAGAGCAACAGTCAAATACAAGGTGCCACAACACAAAAGCAAAAAATAATTGTTTGATTATTTATTCCATGCAATTGATACAGCCCGTTCTGTCACAGACCAAAAGAAGAGGAAAATGACGAAACCAGATGCCTAACAGCAAAACACAACCATCAGAAGATGTGCCTAAGTGCAGTCACAAGCCCTCTTTTTACAACTGAGGCTGGACTTCACTCACACTACTCAGCTTTAGAAACCCAATAGGGCATTGTTTTTCTCCAGCTGTAGACAGTGGAGACAGGAGAAAAGAAAAGTGACTGACAGAAAACAGTCAGTCCCTCATCTTCTGGAGGAACCCATTCTCAGTCAGGTAGAACAAACTAAGAAGACTAGAAATTTCTCTTTCTCAACCCCAATAAATGTATGCAATTTCTCAAAAGCATAAAACTTTTCTTTCTCCCAGCATACAAGCCACTAAATTACCTTTCTCCTGAAACGAGTGCTGCTAGCTGTAACATCCTGGGAGCTATAAGAAAAACCTTGGACTCCAGTAGAAAAATCAAACTGACTCATTTCCTCACTCAAACTGCTATCCATCATGTATGATGAAGAAGCTAAATACTTGGGTTCACCTAGACAGGAAAGAAGAACAGTCCATTAATCAAGGTAAGTACAAGAAACAAGCCTTTACTGCCTACTAAAACTTGAGGGTGGGTGGGAATTGATGGTTAGATGAAACACATTGAATGCTTTTATTCATTCCTGCTACCGTGGAAGCCAATTAAGAACACATCAAGAAACACTGTATGAAAGGTAAGAAAGCATTTTTTTTCATCGCCATAAATGACTTTCATACCCTGGCCGCTATTCCCTGCATCCCTGGCCTCCTTCCTAATAGCAATGTATCGCTTCTTCCTTTCCAGAGGCACCTAAACAGCAAGAAATAAAGTTCTAATTACTTAATTAAAAAAAAGTTAATTAATTTTTTAAAAATTTACAGATTATTTACACATATTTATTTACAGAGGTATCAAAAAATGGTTAAAACCATTTAACATTAATGGAAATCTCACGTTGTAAATGATTCTTATTAATGCTAAAGAAAAACAACTGAATTTTTTATTCCTACAGCCGTTCATTATCAAAGTAAATACACTAAAAAGCATGTTAAAAGTTAGGTGCACTGCAGGTGTATTCTCAATTTCAAGTCTGGATTTCTCTCAGAGAAATGTATTTTAAATCATTAGAGGAATACTCCATTTTTGTATCCACTACAGAATCCCAGCTGTCCATATGTGAGAATTGAGCTGGTCTTCAGCTTCTTTAACACATAGTTAAAGTACGCTTTTTTTAACTTAGAAACACTAAAGGCCAGAAATTTCACTCACCTCAATTTCAACAGGAAATGTATATTGATGCTTCAGGTCTATCAAATTTTCAAAAATCAGCAAGTTCTGCAAACCGAAGCATGTTTGGAAATAGCAAAATTACAATGCTGCACATAATAACAATTGCTTCAAACTTCTTTTATTTCTTCTTTAAGAAAATTCAACAGATCAATGTACAACATAGAAAGTATGGCATGTTTTCTCTTCCACATCAGTACTCTAAAAAGAATTTTGCTATTCAACTACTCAAGAATTCACAGCACTTAATGTGCTCTGTAAAAAGATCTCTCTTATTCAAGTATATTCCAAGCACTGGAGAACTTAAACAATAGGGGCTTTTTCCTCATATTTTAGAAAATTGATTGGGAGTGGAAGGAAAACAGTATCACTACTTCACCTGCTCCCAAACAGCTGGCAAAACTTTCATCAGCTACCACTCCTTCTATTGCCTCACTGGGTAGTTTGTTAGTATAATTGCATGTCATTCAGGTTTCATTTTTTGATTTATTGCAATCAGGTAAAATCACTTTGTGTCTCATGCTCTGGAAGCCTTCTAACAGCAACAAAAGCTTCTCACCTTTTCTGATTTTTCTGAAAAAAGAAAGCCTTGATAAAATTTACTTTCAGTGAAGACACAACTGATGACAGCAATAGCACAATTATACGCTGCACAGTGATACTGTCGCCTCTTCTCCAACAGCTGACTCTCTCCTGCCATGTTTTCTGTAAATGCATCATAGCATGACCTTAAAATACAAAAAGGCAAGAAAACACCATCTTTAATTAAGCAGTACAAGAAGGGTTCTGATCAGAGGCCAGTGAATCAACAGAATTTCAAGGGAGCAGTATCCGATTAAACCACTCAGACTTGTTCAAGTATTCTGCAGGTAAATGGAACCAAAATGGAACCATTCAGCAACGACAAAGAAAACTTCCCCAACTATTTACACAGGGGTCCTTAATGTCAGGAATGGGATGACAGGTAATGTTCAGCTAAGATGAATATACGTTTTGATGCATACATAAATTTTCTCTCATGGTCCTTTGCCAAGAATTATGAATGGACATGCATGCTAAGGTATTTTATGGATTAGCTGAAGAAAACCAGTTTAGATGTGATTTTTAAAGGTCTTTGGCAGAAAGCCATTTATAGATCTGCAAATCATAGCCAAGAAATTCTTTGAAGTCCTCATAGGACACAGTATTGTAAAACAAAAATGAAAACAAAACAAACAGCAATTCAGGCACCTTCTGCTTTTCTCTGAATATTTTAACATATTATTTTAACATATTTTAAATATGAACATAGATATCCAGTACTTCTCTTTTGTCCCTCTTTAGAGTGATGATTAAGCCATATTACTCCTACTGGGTGTGCTGCTGCATTATGAAATGTAAATGAAAATCCATCCCGTCTTCTCATCAATCATATAAATACCAATTTTGCAACACAGAACCATACTCCACATAGAAGTGTGAGTATACCGAAACTGAAGTTGTGAAAACACAAATTAAAGGCCAAGAATCATACTGAAAAGGTAAAATAAATGCACAAGCTTAACAAATTTTAAGAAAAAAAACCCAACAAAAGCAGGGGGCAAAAGTTATCCTGACACAGGACTGTAGTTTACACTACAGATCATTCTATCAATGCAAACTCAATATTGTGTACTTCATTTAAAATCAAAAGCTATGTAAGAGATTATGCTTACCCTTGAACAAATCCATCTTCTCCTTCATATGGCCTACTTAGAAAAAGCAAATCTGGCCCAAGCTTACTTAGAAATATAAAGTAAATAAAATAAACAATAGTCTTACTTTATTAGTGTCTTGGTAAGTTCATTTCCTTCTACACTCACGGAGCCACGGTAAGCTTGGTTAATTTTAGAGTCCTTGGAGTAAACTTCCTCTTTTGAAAGTCGCACATACATCACTTCTAGCAGCTTGTAATACCCCATTTTCTTGGTGACTTGTTTATCAAAAGTATATTCATGGGACTGGAAACAAAAAAGCAAAATTTGGATCTTGGCCCCTCTAAATGGTTACACAGTTGCTTTAAGTTTCTCTTAGACAGTCTTTAGCTTACTTCTAACCGGCTAAAACAGAGAAAAGAGCTGACGGTAATAAAAGACTGACAGCTTCTGAGTTCCTGTGTAGTACAGTTATTAAAATTGTGTTGACCCACATTTGTCTGGTGAGCTGTCTTTACTACAACTGGCCGAAATTATTATAAGGATACTGGAGGAAAATAAGCAGAGTACCAAGTGACAGCTCAGCCTCACAACACATGTGAGCAAAACACACACCTGTCACCATCCTTGGTGTCACTCATGAGTTTCTTCCTGCATCTCATTTTGGTGCCAACATTTACAGCAACAGGAACATGGTGGAGGTGACTCTACATAAATCTTAGTTTTAGCATTTTGTTTCAATAAGTATTACTAAACATGGGTCATTTCAGCATCTTGCTTGTCCTGCTGCCTTTGAATATCTGCACCAGCAAAACCATGGGAGTGAAGAACAGTCTTGCTATGCAAGAGCAGAGACCTCCACTGGCAACAAGATCATTGCATAGATTCTTAAATTGGAAGACAGCCTGTAAACAGAGAAAGGAAGAACTGTGCTCCTAATCCCTTGCCGAAGAATCTTTGCAATGATTACAGATGTATTTAAAAAGTACAGATGTACTCTAAAAGTAATGTTCCTAATTTCAGAGCTTTCATTATGGAGGTTGAAAACCTCTCCAACAATGTAGTAACAGGATACAATTTTATACAGCTTTTATATTTCAATGTTACAATGGGTTTTTGCTTTTGACAGAACTTCAGACCCCTTTAGATATATAACATTCCAACTTCAATTTTTATACACAGTAGATATGCAAACATGCATTAACTCCAAAGGAAGAGTGCACTGGGGAATAAACAAAAGGTTATCAGTAATAATCAAATTACGTAACTGGCACACGTTTCTGTTCCAGGATACAGAAAACTAGAAAGGAAACTGTTTTTATCAGTGTTTCATTCAAAGTTAAGAAAAATGTACATACCAACACCAACATGTTCTTAGACCTTCCCTAACCCTAAAAAAAAGATTTAAAAAAGTAATTCATACCTTTGTAAACCTGGAATTAAGTGTATCCATAGCCTGTACTATTATCTTGCCAAAGAATTCTCTCAGTGCCTCCAAGCTGCAGTGCCACAAGAGAGTGAGGAGGGACCGATCCACAAATGCTTGACGAGCAGTGTTTGAAAGAAGTTCTTCACTTTGGAACATTTTATGAACAGTGTCCAACAGTAGCACTTGTTTGTCAGTGATGCTCCTAAACAGGATGGAAATCTCAAGATGAAAACCCTTTCTCCAGACTTCACTTACATCTCAAATCCTTAGGACATCTAAATTTTTTATTGTCTGCATTCATACCCTCTTGGGTTATCCTGCAAGACATGCAAGATCAGGCTGAACCATCAAGTATTATGCAGCTCTCAATAAACCCACCTCAGCTTCTTAGGCTGCAAGAGATGGCAAACCTGTTTGTGTATCTTTAATAATTTAATCCTAAAGCAAACATTAACTTTCTCAGTTCCTTTTTACTGAACAACCTTAAAAAAAAAAATCATCTGGTACATGTGAAGGATGTAGGCAAACCAAAGGAAAAAAAGAGCTGTGGCTACCAAGCATTCCGCTACTAGATGGTCTGCTGTTCTGAATAATTTTATTAAAGCTAAAGTTTCAAAAATGGGATTTGGGCATAAGGTAAATGACTCTGTTCAGGAAATTACATGCTCCACAATAGTGGAGCCCATCAAAACTGGAATGTTGGTTTTGGAAGAGATACTGAATACCTCTTCTGTGGACAGAGCATGTTTGAGTCTACAACTTACCATCCCGGAAATATTCAATTAAATAAGTGCATTGTTGTACTTTCAAAGGTGTTGAACAAACGAATTCACTGTCAGTTTAAGTACTTGTCAACTTAAGTGATCATACAGGGATAGCAAATATATAACAAACAAGTACTGTTGTCAACTGGATGCTCTCAGACCAAGCTTATAATTTGCTGGTGTCACTAGTTCACACTTTGGAAATACTTTGAAAATGTGAAGACAAAAGCAAAATCTGAATTAAAACGATTATGTAAAACTTTATAGTGTAAATCATCACTATTATTAGGAAAATAAAATACAAGAAGCACATTTGCTTCAGCAAAAATTCAGTGAGAACAAGCACAAAATCCAGTGGACTAAACCCACCTTCTGGAAATTCTTTTGAAGCTGGCTTGAAATAAGTCCTCCATGAAATGTCTGTGATCCCTGCACAGGATTTCTGTCATCAGTTGCAACAACATTGGACTCTGAGACAATTCTAACGCATCTAAAAACTGAAGAACAAGCAACATGTAACATGAAGAGCCACACTGGATCAGGTCACTTCAATCTAATGATGTAATTTTTTTTTAATACTGATCAGAAGTGGATGCACAGAAGTGTGTGCCCATTTAATGTGCTTCTCTAGATTCAGCTTCTGGATAAAGACATAACCCAGAAACAGGCAAGCTGATCTCCTCATGTGAACTGAGAAAATCTCTCTTTAATTCCAGATCCTGTGAAATGCTGTTTCTAGACACAGTTCACTTTGGCTTCTAATTATGCATTTGTTAAAAATACTGACCTTCTTTGTGCAGTCTACATAGTTATTGTGCTTCAAGGTTCCTTTGGGAAACTCATCAGACCTCATGGGAAAATTGAACGCTACAAGTTGATCCAGAGCATTCTTAAGGTCATTAAGCTTTTCTCCTGTCAAATTAGTGAAGAACGGGAGAATTATCACTGCTTGGCCCTGAAGAAAAAAAAAACCAAACATAAAAAAGGTAAAGTTTCACACGAAAAAACAAGGTATTCCCTAAACATGAAGCAAGCTGAATAGGATCACAAAACAGCAGCAGTGGCTATTTTTACTGATTCAATGGCTCAGTGTACTAATAAAAATACGTTATGTAGCTGCTCATCTTTCCAGCTGCTGTTCAGAAAACAGCTTTTAACTGTCAGGTCGCTGCTGAGTGAGAGTTAAAAGCTAATTAATATCTCATGGCTGACATGGCTATGAATAATATCTCATTGTTGTTTTAAGCAACCATTCAGTGTCACGCAAGTCACTGATTTAATGCATCATCTTGCAGCCAAAGCAAAATCCCAAACTGTATTTCTTTTGAATGCATAGGAAAGTACAAAACTCTGCCTAATTAAAGGCAGGCTGATGAGAAGCAACTACGCAAAACTTTCGTAAGTATGAAATTTTTTATTATTCTAGTGCAACCTTTATGGTCCAGCATCTTTTTTAACCCCCACTTGCAGTCTGCATTACTTTAACTCCCTCTCCTGACCAAGCTGCACATAGCAGCTTCTCCATCTGTACTGGTCTCATACTTGCAGACATGGATGTTCAAATCATGACAAATGTTCATAATTTGAGCTGTAGGAAATGTCACTCCTTGCTAAAAGCCTGATTAGCTGCCATTTCTCAAAGTAACACTTGGGAGCTCAAGACAACTTGCAACTGATGCCAATTTTTTTTCCTGACAATTACAATCTTTTCTTCTGAGCAAGGGGAAAAAAAGAGCACCTTAAACCAAAACATGACATTTGTGATACTGCCTTCTGTCTGAAGAACAAAAAAGATGATTTAGAAGTTTTAGGATGTTGAACAGAAGAATAAAAACTCGGAAGTCCACGATAAAAATTAAGCCAAATAACAGAGAATTACATGAACAACTAACATTCTAATCTGGGGAGGGTAGGGAAGCTGATGAAGTGAGCAATTTACCTTAAGATTTAAGCCTAAATTCTGATCAATAAGTAGACTGGTATAGGTATTAAAAACAGCTGTAAATGCTTCATGATTGGTATTGAAAGAAACTGAAGAGTCTATCTGGAAAGATAAAAAAAATTTAAAAAATTAGTTTGGGGTTTTTTTTAACTAGTCAAAGAGATTTGTATTAAAGAATAAAAAAAGCCCTAGAGCTATAGAATTATTTATTTCCAAAACCACACTGAATTAACAGAAAGTACATACAGAGGAATTTTGGCTTTAAAAGAAGAACTAGAAAAGCTCCTACACAGTATAAACAAAATCATAATGTTGGATATTTTTCAATTAAAAAAAATACTAAGCTCCTTCTGAAAGCCAAATTTCCTACTGGTCAGTTCACTGCCAGCTAATACAGCAATACAGTCCACATTCTGTGTCCCAACACATACCTGTAAAACAATCCAAGTTTAAAATAATTATATAAAAAAAAATTATGCTCAGCAGTTGATCTTTGAGTACCTTTGTGTACAACTACTTTTACAAGTTCCTACAAAAATCCCAAAAGGATAAGTAAATAATTTTAAAATAATTTTATTTTAAATAAATAAATAAGTTTTCAAAATAGAGAAGAAGGAAAAAACCCAGACCAAAATCTCAACGTCACAGAAATTAAGTGTTTAAAATAAAGATAAATCTGCAGTCTATTAATATGCGTAGAACTCCTCCACTGTGACTTTCTGGATGCCAACATGACAAAGAATGTTATCAGAGGCTGCTCAGTGTTCACTCTCTCTATTTCTACCAATTCTCCAAAAGGAAAAGAGGCAGCTAAACCATGAGAACAACTTAAAAAAAATAAAAAAAGGGTGGTAGAGGGAAGAAGAGCAGTATTTCGTAATTTCCACCTGTCCCAAATTTTTTTGTCCTTTGCCAACAAAAACTCAGATTCTAACACAGTCCAACTTTTCCCTTTTTTCCTTTTTTCCCCAAACAGAACATTTGACTTAAACAGCTTTTCTTGAAAATACAACGCAATCCCTACAGAACTAGAAAGGCTTCCTGAATTTTATAATTCAGTGCATACCTGCAGAACTTTTGCCAGCAGGGTCAAGACTGCCACTTTGCTCTCGGCAGATGAACCTCTGGCCCACCAGCTGTCCAGTTTCTCCCAGTTTCTCAGTACAGCTGTCACCAGTTTTGCTCCTTGCTGCTTGCGCACAGCACGGTCCCTGAAACTCTGATCTAACATGCCATTCAAAATGCTACCAACCTGGAAGGAAAAGCAACAGGTAAGACTCTTGCATCCCAAATGAAAGGATGATAGGATCACCTCAGAGGTATGGGCAGTCAAAAAAAAGAAGCATCACAAAGCAATGCTAGATTTAAATCTCAGAAGGGTGCAGAAGAAAGGCCTCTGCAGGAAATTAAAAGCACACCGTTCTCAAAAAAAAAGACGCCTCTCCAATTTATTCCTGTTTCAGAGAACAGCGCAGCAACTAGTTCTGATACCTTTTGTGTATATATGGACAAATAAATAATCCAGAATAAAGATCAATACTTGATAATTTTAGTTAGTGTGAAGTTGAAAAATAGCACACATGCTAACTTACTCACATCCATTTTGAAAAGAAAAATAACCCTTGCATAGCAGGTATGAACTAAGTTGTCCTGGGCTGCAGCGTATTCTATTACCATCTTCATGAGCTGCTGAAACCAGGTGGGGCAGTGCTCCCTGCCTCCTCCCTCCGGACTATCTCCTGTTCACGGGCCCATCAGTGCCTTGCCTCATGATTCACTCTCCCACTGAGAGATGCTCTGCCCAGGAGGAGGAGCTGAGCGTTTCCCATCTGTATATACTTGGAGGTTTGAACACCACAGACAGCCTTTCCACTGGGTCCCCAGAGGACAGGAGCCACATAGCCACCACTGGATCTTCCAAGGAAGACCAGGCCCTTCTACAGGATCACTGCTTCAACAGAACCACACCCATCACTTCAGGAGGACTGCAGCCACCATTATTCAGACTGCTACCACCACCCTGACTGACAGGGTGTCAGGCTGTATCCTGACTCTGTCAGTTTAAACCAGTGTTTTCCGCCTTTATTTTTAATTTTCCTATTAAATTGTTATTCTGACTTGGTGTCTCCCACTGGTTTGTTTTCAAACTAGTACATAAGTAGGCCTGCAATCTCTTTTCTTCAAAAACTAATAGTCACTATCACCTATCAGATACACTTGAAAGAATTAATGTATTGTGGCAGGCTTCACACAGGAAACACTAGAAAGTCATCACGAGAAACAGCCTTTTAAAACATACACATTCCTCTACAATCTAATTAAAGAACTTTTGGTATCACCAAAAATGATGCTGCGAGCATTTTAAACTACTACTTATATGCAGCAAGTCTAAGCATAACATTTTGGATTCTAAAAGATCCAATTTGAAAGGATGGTTCTACTTTGCTGACCATCTTTTAAATCAAAAGGAAAAGCAGACTTTTGAACTGTCTTTTTGACCCTTCTGTTTATCAGAAGCACTGAAGGAAGGCTTCTCAGATCTAAGTTTCCTTCATGGCACTGAGTTCTGTAAGTGCTGTAGACAAACAGGAAGAAGTCTGTTGAGCCAAACAAGCAGTGCTGAGACTGAGCACATGACAAAGTATCCCATATTTATTTCAGCTCAGGAGGGTTGTGTGTGGGTATGTCTTTCTTATAAATACTCTGATCTAGCTCTACCCTGGCCCTGTGGACTAAATACCCGTTAGTAGTTGGAGTTTGTTTTTCTGTTCAGTTTTATCCAAAACAAATCCAAGCCATGTGCTCTGGGACCACTCTGCAATGAAAATCAAAGCACAGTGAATGGGTCCCTCCTTTGAAAGGACATTTTGGATCTGAAGTACTATGCAAAGACATCCTGAAATAGAGAGATTTCAGGATAGGTAATAGGTGAGCACTTTCCACTCAGTTTGATCTGAGATCACAGAGTAATGTCAGGCTCCAGAGATCATGAAGGTAGCGCCAGTAGGTCAAGACAAAAAAAAAACCCAAAAGCCAAACCAAGAACTATCAATGCACTGCTGTCTGCAATTCAACCCAATTCACTTTTTTCCCCTCACTACACACTCCACCTCTAACAATAACAATAAAATTGTTACTTCTAACATTCCCTTTTGACCTTGTCCTTTTAAAGAGTAAGTCAAATACCATTTGAGGATTGCTGACAGATGATTCCATAAGCTGGACTATGATCACATCCAGGTTTTTCAGCAGCTGTTGATTGATGGTTTCTGAGAACAGGCTGTAGAAATACTGTCCATGAGAGAAATTCATCAGGTGGTTCTCAGATGCTCCTGATAGTGGCACAGATAACTTTACTGTGTTCAATAGCAGACTTACTAGCTCCTCACACTGTGAAAATTAAGATATAGAGACAAGAGTTATCTCAAGGACATTACATTTCACTTAAAAATTTCTTAGAAAAGCACATGATTTTTTTTTCAAGCTCCCATCCCAAACTTTTTAATTTTGTTTATTTTATTTTGAGTATTGAAACTAGAGATCCACATCCTACCTGCTCATCAATAGCAAAGGCCAGCTGCAGGAGCCTATCAGCTAATTGCTTACTGCTGATGTCTAATGATGGAAGAGATATCCTTTCACCCCCAGGTGCAATGCCTTTATAAACGACTGAAAGAAGCTTGGAGCCAACTAAATGAGGCCCTTCATCCTATGGAAACCCAACAAAGAAGTGACAATCAATAAAAGCTGAAAAAAGGCCTTCCAATCCATCTGTATAGTTAATTAAAACACTTGAACTCCAGATAATTTCCTAAAGCAATGCAAATATACCATGACAAGACACCTTTCTAACTCAGGGATAAGATTTTAAGTGAGACAACCCTATTGTGCACAAAGTTCAGAACAAACTAACAGTAGTTTGAAAATCTTCACAATATTCTGATCCTCCTCCACCTTTTCAGGTTCACTTGACTACAGAAGTAAAATGAACAGCTAAGTCAGGATGGGTGGGACACAAATGGTAAACCATGCAGCTCCTTGATTATCACTATACTGCAATCAGAGGTCTAGCTTTTGTTGATAAAGAGAATGGATAGCACACAGAAATTAAATATTTTGTTACTTGTTAGCTTTGCTCAGCCTTGTTACAGCCTTATTCACAAATTCTCAGTCTTCGTGGCTCTTGCATAAACCTGATTTCCTTCAATTGCCCAAAGCAGAGATTTACTACAATCAGAAACTTAGTAGAAGGAATTTGAGTAATTTAGCCTACATCCTCCCACTTCAGAGGTCTCTATCCTGTTTCCCTGCAATTCAGACCCACTATATTGCTTCTGATCAGTCAGGAAATACTCCTTTTCTAATTTCCCTCATCACTTTGAATGGTCTCTGTGTAAAAGTTGTTAAAAAAATGCCTCCTTTATAGGATAGTTAATTCCAATTTTTTGAGCTTTCAGTCTTGTGAAGCTCACTAAAAGGAAGTCTGAGAATCTACATTCTGATTTCCAGAGTCTGGAGCCAACCAGAGAAAGGCTAACATAATTATAAAGGTTGTTCAAGATTTTTGTGCTATTCAGATTTGTAGAATGACCATAAAACATTTGTTTTTGATCCCATTCAACACTAGCTCTTCACTGTTGATCTCATTTTAAACAACTTCATCTGATCTGTTCTCTGTTTTTATCCTGGCCTTTTACACAGGAAAAGCTCTTTACAGTATACAAATGTTCACTATTATTTTCCGTATTAACAATTACCTGACCATGAAGAACAGAATGAAGCAGGCCAGATTTCTGGAGTTGCTTGCAGGCAGAAAGGACAGCACTAAACCTAACTTGATCAAAACGTGCCTCTGAATTAAAGAGATCAACAGAACAAAGGTCCTCAAGGCTAGAGAGGAAAGAGAAGCAATTAGTGCATCCACAGACAACATTATTTACTTTCCATTTCTCACGGTGAGTGTTTGTTCTGGACTTACCAGAAAGCCCCTACTTACCTCTGCGGTGTGATTCTTTTTTTCATGCATAGTATCAAAGACTCCTGATAGGGAGATTTCATCAGAGCTTTCATGAGTCTTACTGAGATATCTGGGAGGTTTTTCATGACTTGTACATCAGCTGTGTTAAAGCCTACATCTGATGGATCACACACTGTCATCACCACAACCTCTATAAAGCCAGCATTTAGCAGTTCCTTCTCAAGCAGCTGGAAGGAAAAAAATACATTAAATAAAAACTTGAAAAATTAATTTAGATTTCTCTATTTAATTCTTCAAAACTTACCATTAATCCTATCTAAAATGAAACCAAACATGAAACAGTACCTATTCTCACTGTTTTTCTCTGTTGAAATGTCTGATTTTCAATCATTTATGCCAATACACAGAAATTAGGTATCTATAAAAATAGACATAGGATATATGCTATCTCATCAAACTGCAAATAAGATCTTTCAAACCACATAGGCCTGTTTCAGTCCTGACCATACACCTGTAAATCCTGATGTACACCTCTGCACACACTATGAGAGATTTGCTGAAGAGACAATCACAGTCTCAGAACTAAACTTGGCAGTGTAAATTTCTTGAGAGACTCAGAAGTACTACACTTTATATAGTTAAATATGGTTTATATTGCATCAAATAGAGAGACCAATAGAGGGACAAATAGAGAAAGGGAAATAGAAAAACCTGAATATCTGTACTGAACTCAAGAAAGGCAAATTGTGTTCATTCTTTCTGCCTTTTAAGCATCTGCCACCTCCACACATTTAATGCCATCATACAGGAAATATTCACTGCAAGTACTCCATATGCAGAACACATATATTTAACGACATATAAAATTTTTATCTTTTATCCACTACAGACTTCAGAGCCTACCTTCCAGAAGTCCTGCTGGCACATTTCCAGGATCACGGTGACAAACTCCATGATCCGGACTATAATGGTACACTTGCAGTAGTTGTACATATCTCTCTCCTGTGGACTGAACACGCTGCCTTTCGAACTGCAATCAAAGCACTGCTCTGCTGCATGGATATCATGCAAAGCAATAGTGTCAAGGAAGAACTGCACAGCTTTCAAGAACGAGGAACTTTCATTTACACCTAGAAAGAATTACACTAAGTTGAAATGATACAGCAGCTCTCAATTTAAAAATATACTGTTTCATGCTTGGAAGAAAACAGTCAGACTGAGATGACAAACAGAAAGAGGCACATCTCACACCAGTGTTTTCTGAAAGCTCTATGCCAGTTCTAAATACTACCATTCTGGGCAACAGAATAGCAGGGCAGCATTGTACTTAGTGATCACTCCAGAAACTGACTACTACAAGCATTTATTAATGATGATGATGGTGATGATTTAGGCTTACGCAAAAAAACGGATAAAAATTTTAAATCCCTAGTTTTGAATGACTTAGCCCTATGCTAGCTGCACCCAACAATGATCTTAACACTGACAGACAGACCACCTGACAGACAGACCACCTGAAACTTGTACAAGACTATGAAACTGTACTATCGGTGAACAAAAGCATTTTGTTTAGACTCGCAAGAACAATTGAAAGAAAAACCTTTTGAGAGACCCAATGGCTACACAAGGTGCTATTATTTTACCTGATCAAAATTCTAACACAGGGCTTTTGGACCAGATGCAGTTGATGCATCAGGAACTGAAGAAAGGTAACATGTACAGGGCTTGAACGAAAAAGGTGACTTCTTTCATTGTTTTCTGGTCGCTTTGGACAGATTTAAAGAAAAATATGATAAAAATCTACTACTCTTCTGAGCAGAGGGAAATTAGTACGGAATAATTTTTGAAGATGAGATAGAGTAAAAGAAGTTGCTGATAAGTGGATGACACAGAAATGCAAAGATGTATCTCTAGGGCTAAAGGAAACATTTTAGGATACATAGTACTTCATTAAAAAAACCCCATCCCATCACAGCTGTCACTGGAAAACTTTGGGAGAGTTTGTAAAACCATCTATGCTACATTTGAGAAAAAAAGCTTGAAGTCCAAGTTAAGAACTCATCTTGGGTGGGCTTTGTGTAACACAAACGAATGAACCTAATGCAATGATTAATCACTCACCCAGTATTTCATGAGGTTTGATCATCTGCAGCTCAAAGAATGTATTGTAGCAATCCAGTGCTGCTAAGAACATGTCCATCCACTGCATGACAGCCTGTAAACTGAAGGGTTCCTGCACACCACGGAGAGTTGGCTGAGAAAGGATCCCAGATGGACTTTTGGCATCGGTGCCACCTCCTTCGAATTTGTTAATGAGGAAGGAAACATCTTTGTTTTTTAGAGTATCAGCCAGCCAAGAAGATGGAGACTTGTTTCCTGACAAAAACAGAAACAGAAATATAAATTCTCTAGGAAGAACACATTTCAAACTAGCAAGGAACCAGAGGAAAATAAACTAACATGCTCAAACCTTGTGATTGAAACTGTGTCTTCTAGCAGAGAACGTACTGGTTCTGCTTTAGCCTTGGTCACATTCCTAAAATTACCCATAAGGAAGAGGCCAATTCTTAAGACATTCACAGTTCCCCATCAGTAAATTTTGCTTTTATTAGCTGGATATGTCAGCAGTTTTGGGCCTGGAAGTAAGTCTGCAATAAAAGCTTCTTCTACACCCAAAACCATCCCACAAACCCTGAGTTCTCACAGCACCCGTATTTGCAATATAAGCAACTACTCAGTTTCTATGTAACAATGCTGAGTGAACAGATATGTACTTGTAATTGCTACCTTGCATAGAAAACACAGAGGGAAGGCGTGCACAGAATATAGAAAGCAAAGATAATAGTGCACTGTGACTTCAAAATACCTGGTAACAAAGGAACAAATTCATAGAAGAGCTCCATGGCTTTGTGCCGGCACTCAGTCTGAGGTCGTCCACACTGCACTAAGAGCCACATGACAATGTCCTGAAGACACACTGACTTAGTAGCTGGGAATCCTCTGCACAAAAATATTAGGGATTAACATCTCGACATCTACCAAGAAGCAATAGGCTTCCACTTGAAAAAATCAAAATGTTCCATGAGCACTATGAATCCCTTTTATCTATCCAACCACAAACCACCTGTACTAAAAGAAAGAGTTCTTCCTACTCTACTTGGGATCCCCAGAGCAAAGTCCTTGTGGAAAACAATTTAAAATGCAGAATCAGGTATCTTCCCTTCTCTTTGTGACTCAAAGAGGCAAAAACAGAGAATAAAGTTTAAATAAGCCTGCACAGTTTTTCTCCATCCCCACAGTTATCCAGTCTCATAGCTTATCAACTACCATACCACTGACACAAATCTAAACTCCACTTGCCAGTTTCTTGAAGATCTCATAATAATTTGGGTAAAAAGGGAACTAAGGAGGTCTCTAGTCCAATCTCCTGCTCGAAGCAGTTTCAGCTATGCCATGAGCTCAAAGCAAGGTCAGCTAGGTGACTCAGAGCTTCATCTATCCTGATACGGAATCCATTTTTGCTTCTTTTACCTTTTTTGCTACCCTTCTTTAATTGCTGATCATCCTGTTGCAGCTTGTACTACTTCTGGTGACATTTAACAACAGTAAGAAAGGCCTTGGAGGAGTTTCCAAGGAGGAGTTATTATATACACTGCTGTGAGGGAAACATGCACTTCTGTTCTGCTTCTTGCTAAACTAAATCAAGTTCACCCTGCTGGAATAAAGAATCACGCTCCTCTCATATTCTGTCCAGTGTTTTCTCACCAGTGGCTCCACAGACATATCACGAGGTCTGCATCAGCAGCTGTCATAGGATGAAACCCTCATTCAGAATCCCAAGCATTTAACGGAACTACTGATAATGTCTATTAAAATGCAATATGAAAATAAATGCAAATAGCTGACCGCGGTACCCGCCGTTTTCCTTCCTTGTTCAGAGAAGGTGCTTTATGCTTTATTATGCGCTTCAGGTGATTCACAGCATCACAGCATTGTTGGGCAGTACCTGTTGGAGAGAGAGAATTGACACCTATATATAAATGCCAGTAATTTGGTTAAATTAATTGAGATATTTGCACTGTAGATATGGTGCAAGAGACTTAGATGATAATGTTTACCAGCTCCACTGATGCCATGATGATTTTTTGCTTTTCTTTAATACCCCTTTTATACAGCTTTATATATTCCTTGTGCTTTTAGCTTACATAGTTATAATTCTTTAAGTTTGATAACTCCCCTTAGACCCAGTATTTAGTTAAGTTTAGAGACCAAACATTCTAAAAGCCCAAAGAAACCAAGGTCCTCTCCAGAACACATTCTATAAACAAAGATAGGCCCATCCAGGGGGAGGGTCCCTAGGGTGGGGGGTCTCACCCAAGTCCCTCACTGGGCAATCTTTGATAGATATGCTAATTTTTGCAAGGCCTGTAATTGTATACACATCACATCAGGGGTGGCCATTTTCTTTGGTGGGGACTTCGGGGTGCATTTCAATGTGCATTTCAGCGCACCTGAGGATCCTTAAATAAACACCAAGGTAAAACCCTTTTCCCTCTTAACTGTGTTCAGCTGTCTTAATTTTAAGACCAGGATAAGGCATCACCACTACTCTGTGCTTCTACAGTATATTTTTCAAAGGTGAAGAACAAAATCACAAAATACCAGACAGGTCAGCTTGGCCTGAGCCAAGCCTGAGGCCTTTGGTATAAAACTGTGCATTCTACTTTCTGTGATTATGCTTAGAGAAACTGTAAAATTTTCCCATGTGAGTAATTCTTCTGGGGACACTTTATCATATCCTGAACTGTTCCTCTGAAGGAAATAAAGTTTTGTTACACCAACTTTTGGTTTTATGTTCTAATTACTATTAGCCAATGAAAGTTAGAGCAAAAAAAAAAAAAAGGGAAGAGAGAAAAGTAGGTTTACTGAAGAATCATTAGTACTGTGAAAGAGGTCACAGATTCTTCATACAACTACATACTGTTGTAAAGAATGACAAGACAACGAGGAAAAGGTATCAGAAAATGGTCGAAATATTCCATAGAATATACAAAAAATGTCAATTTTTAGAGCATTTCATTTGTTATATAATAGTAGACTGATTCTCATCAAGCTACTGTTTTTTACACTGTGTAACTGCAAAACCATGACTCAAATCTGAAGCACCACCAGCATTTTTAGTGTTATTATAGAACTGTAAATCATCGTAAATATGAAAAGGTTCTTTCTCTTGAGCTCAAAATATTCCACCTTTATACACTGCAAGGAGTTGATTCAAAGAGCTCCTAACTAGATATCAAATGACCTCTCTACTGATAATGAAAAATAATTCTTTCTTTGTTGCAAAAGTAAGCAAATGTGCTTTTCTTACAGCTGAAGTTTTTCTTTTTTAACCCAAGATTCAACAAGGTAACTTTTTCTTCATTTCAGAGTTAATTAACTATAGCTCACCTAATGACTTCTCATCTGTATGGGCTAAAGCCAGACTTTCCAGAAAAACAACCAGGGCTTCAAATACAAACTGCTCCACCAGAGAATTTTCTTCCCTTTGAAAAAATCAGGAAAAAATTTCATGAGAAACATGAGTAGAAGAAACACTAAGTGTAAAATTCTAAACCCCACCAAACTAAATACTGTAGATATAAACTGCACAAGATGTTTGCACAAAAAAGTACATCTAAACCAGTTCAAAAATAGCAGTGATATTTGCTGAGCATCCTGAAAAGGCATAAAAAACTTCCCACAAACTTGTGATGAAAATTTATTTTTGTACATTTCCCACTGGCAGAAAGCCCAAACTACAAAATTATTGTTAAAAATTTAGAAGCTGAGTAACCGAATTTTACAGCTATCATATACATTAATAGAATGAGTGCCAGTGGATGACTACTTGAGTTCTACAACTAACTCTTTCTATCTCATTGAACCTTTAGTCCAAGTTAGCTACTGTTTCAAGCTCTGCTTGCTCACCTAAATTCTCTGTAGATACTGTTAAAAGCAAGTGCAGCACCCAGTCTCTTGAAAGCACTGGGGTGAAGAGCAAGACTGTACAACCGTTTAAAAAGAGACTTGGTGTTCGCTGGGCTTTCCTCCTGCTGTCTCGGTGTTGTCTGCTTGATAGACCATTTCAAAAATTCTCGTATGCACTGACCACAGAAATCTCTCAAAGTGCTGTCAACTGGATCCACTATGCCACTCTGAAATTACACAAGATTATTTCATTACAAGAATGAAAAAAACCCCACCACTGTCTCAGTGCAGTCTTAGAGCAAGCTTGTTTTACGTGGCATTATTTGCAAATTAAAAAACTGTACACACAGTTCCCCAGAAATCAACAAAGCTCATTCAAAATTGCCACTGTGTAAGGGAAGGGCAGCATTTTCAGCCCTCACAGCACTGAATTACACCTCAAAGATCTGGATTTCTTGTCCTGTCTCAGCTGTCAGTGTAGGAGTCTTGTCTAAGTCACTTCATTTTCTGATGATGGGTGAGTTTCCTGAGCTTAAGAAGTGGTTGACAACACTGACTTTCATTTAAAAAAACTACTCCAAACCTCTTGCCTCCAACCACTTCTCTTCAGTACAAAAGGTAGTTTTAAATGTAAAAGTTTTGCACCTGGTGAAAACAAAGATACTCAGAGAAAAAATAAGCATACAACAAAGGCATTCAGGGGTATGAATGGTGAATGTGCTTCAGTTGTTCCTAGTATACACTGATGATAAAGAGAGTTTAATTTATCTGAAGATGATATACCTGCATTTTGAGAATGCAAAAAAAAGAGAAATCCATCATCAAAATCTCAGTTAAGAAATATTAAATGGTTATTAAAAAATAAATAAATAAACCATCCATTTTCTCTCTTTCAAATAGTTAAGGGGTCATTCTATCTGTTCATGTGTTCCTGGTTGCTTCAGTAGTAAAATGATGCTAGTTAAAAATTAAGTCACATGGCACAGAGAAAAGAGAGGAAAGACTTATGACCTACCAGGATAGCTTCCAGGAATGCTACTGTATCTTGGCTCTCAAATTTTTTGTTGTTGGTAAACCAGTGAATGAGCTGCATGACTAAAGGCTCATACAACTGTCTTGCTACCTGAAAAGAGCAAACGTTAACTACATTTCTACAATTAATACAGTCTATGCTACCTTGCTATTCAAAATACATAAGAATAAATACCAGTACTTTGAAAAAGGGTCTATGAAATGAATAACCAATTTCATATCACATTCCCACATCAAGGACTAAAAAATAATTAAAATGGGTTAGGTGCTTTCTATTCAGCTAGTCTTAATGACCTCCAAGCTTATTTCCAGTAATATCTGAGACAAAGAACATTGCATGTCACAGACTGATGTGCCAACACACAGTCAGGGGAACTGGGAGGGTTGTTTCCTAATCTGTATTTCGATCTAAAAATCTATCTTTACCATTATTCTAACTTCCTAGATTTCAACAATTCTGCCTGCAAATTACCTGATTGAGTACTGTCATACTATAACATGAAGGGAAGAAACATTAAACACACTTATTTACACACGCTTCAAGTGCAGGGCATATGCCTGTGGTTTGTACCAATCCCGACATCATTTACCTATGGTTTATGTTCAGCCACATGCCAGCAAAAGAAGTTTCACCCAAATTGGTAACACAGCTTCCCATACATTTTAACAGAACACAAAATCCCTTTGATTTAAAAATAGATATGGATGCCAGGGTCCAAACAGCAGTCTCAAAAGGCATAAGATCCATAATTTCAGTGGAGATGAACCTATGCATCTGTTCTGTTTTGTGCAAAGGAGGAGAAATATCAAGTTCAAATGTTTGAATTAAATATATCATCTGTAGGTATCAAAGAGGCAGCTACAAATTCTCTCCCAAATGTTTTTTCTATGATTGTAGCTTTGTACACATTCAATATCGAAATAAGCAACTTCACCTCCCATAAAGTTATTACTGAAAAACTACAGACATTAAATATGGTGATAAAGAGTGTTACTGCCACAAATTCTGAGTTAACCTCGAAACTTGAATCTCTCTTTTACACTCCTCTGAGGTACTCTGAACTACACTGCATTACAGAAGTATTTGAAACCAGTACTTGAAAAGGCTTCGACCCCACTCTCAAAATCCAGACAATTAATCCCTAGAACAGAACTTCAGCTTACAAAACACACTGCATTTGGGAAAAAAACCAAACCCAACATGTTAGGAAAACTTCTAAATAAAACTATTAATTATTTCCCACATTTAAAGGTACTTGAACAAGCTAAAATGTGTAATAAATCTGTTTACCTGGTCTATGTCACAAGCAAGACGAAGCAGTACTGGAAATACTCGCTTATGTAAATGATACATAGGTGGGGGACCCTGATGTCCTTCTGGCATCTGAGAGGCTTTCCCCAACATATATGTGACTATGCCATGTAGCAGCTCACATGCTGCAACCTGAAATATAAAAATTCCTTTGGTTATGCATCCATTACTTTCACAGAGAAGACAAAATTGTGGGCAGCAGAGAATGAGTCACGTGAAAGGGTGTACTTGAGAAACCACTCCAATCTATGCTAAATCACTGCTCCAGGGCCAGATCATGACCATGGAAATAATTCATACCCATTGTAACTAGCCTTTTTCGTAATGTTTTAGTCTCTGTCATGGGTAGTCACATTTCAGCTGGAGAAAATTCATCATTGGATAAGTCACCCATAATGTTTTCAAGGATATTCTGGTCTGGACTCTCTGTGGGTATCAACACACCAATCCAGCATAGCACCAAAATATTTGCTAAAGTGCTCTGCTGGACTGGGCCCACAGGTTCATAGGCTGGGCACGAGAAGGAGGCCAAACAACACTAGTTTAAAAAGATCCACTAGTTTAACATATTCATTTTTATGTTAAATCAAGCACTATGCTGTCTGACAGAGCTTACAGCAACTTCTGCTCTTCACTCGAATAGTGTAATCATGAAAGAGCACCAAAGAAGCACAGTGCTACCTATGAATTAACTAAAACAGGTCTTTAGTAACAAGGAACACATTATTTTATGCAATGTTATCAGGTAGCATAAAACAAGATGCAGGAAAAAACATCAATACTTTTGTTTGCCTGTCACTTGCAGAAAGAGCCAGTTCAGTCACATGAGGCAAAAATAAGTCCAGGTAGATGACAGGCTTCATATCTGCAAATGGTACAGCAAAGCTCAGACGCTTTTCAGTGTCCCAGGATACACATTTCTTCATCATCTCTTCTGCAGATGTAGCTGATGCATTTGAAAAAAGATGAAAAACAAGCTTCATACAATATACATAGACCGAGTATTTACTTAGATCAGTCAAAAAATCTGGAACCTTCCAACTTCAGTTAGATTGCTATGCAATGTTAATGATTTATAAACTACAGAAAAAATTACAGCCAATGTTTCAGGTGAGAGATGCAGCAGCCTCCAGTTTCAATACAGGTTAAGTTAAGTGGAGACAATAAATCTGGAAGACATTGAATCACACTTGATTTAAAATACTTCTGTAAGACGTCCAATATAATGCTTTAGTCTTCTAATGTTACAGAAAATTCTTGAAGGACAATAAGACAAGAATTTCCAACATACTGACTCCTGCAATTGCACACAAAATGACCACATTTACAGCCATTTATAACTATCTCCTCCAAGGAAAACTGGCATACTTACACCCTTCTCTCCCCTGTAAATTTGGTTAACAAAGTCTGACCACACTTCGTATTTAATTTCCAGAGAATAAGGCTACTTTCCCACAGTATTTTTGAGTAAGTAACAGAGAAGTACTTGGCAGAAAGAAAATTGATTGTAAAGGCAGAAAAACCAAAAGTAAGCATGCAAAGAAAGGGAAAAAAATCCGTAATACTACATTAATTTTTAGACTAACTAGGTTTTGTGCTGAATTTATCCCTTGAATCTCATGGTCAGGTACTTACACTACTGTTTTCCATTTTTATTAGATTGTATGATATTGAAAATTTAAATTATAAAGCTTGTTCATAGACTGGATGGAGAAAAGGAGAAAACTTTGTCTTTTTTTCTGAGGAGCACCCAAATGGAACTCTACTATACCGCACATACATATGTATATTTGAAGGCATGATGTATATTAAAATATGTATATTTAAAGGCATGATGTACCTTAAAATCACAAGTGAAACAGTAAGCTTGCTGAGATTTACACAATTAATGACTGCAGTTCTTAAATACTGAGAACAGTAGTAGAGGTAGAAATAAGTACTAAGAAACTACAAACTGGGGCAAAGTTTTAAAATGGCTTTGGAGCCAGAGGGTGAAGGGGGAAATAAATAAAACCGTATACTCAGACGCATAATTTTTTACTTTTAACTGTAGTTTCCTAAACACTTTCTGTACTCCATATTAAGCTGGTGAATACTTTTGCTCCACTAAACTCCAGAACTGAAAAAAAGTAATTTTGCTTAAACATGAACAACAAAAAATAGGTATCCTTGAAAAGCTCATTCGTTCTCATAAAGTGATGCTGAGGCCTTAATGAAAGCTGCTTTCAAGAGAGACAGCAGAGGCATACAAACATTTTCATTTGCACTGCCAGGACACTCACCTGTAATTAAGTTGTGGTTAATCTGCCCTCCCAAGGATCCAAGAAGGTGTGCCACTCTGGTCCTTACTGCTTCCAAGGAGGGACTATTATCCTAAATAATTCAACAGATTAATATTAGTGTAAGAACAGTTATTTCTATATAGAAATAATTTGGTTTACAGAGGAAATGAAGGTCTTATGGCTCTTATTAAATACAGATGAAGAAGGTAAAATGGAAAACCCATGAGGAGAAGAATTGCATCAAACAAGAGAAGAGCTTGAGTTTAGTAAGCAAAAGAGGGCAAGACTGGAAAGCATTTTCATGGCATTTTGTGAGCTTTTAATTACTATTTCTCAAGTAAAATTTTATTATCACAGATAACACATACCTACAGAATAACATAACAGTGTAAAAAGCAGAAACAAATCTGAAGCAAAAATTGCTCTTTTCATTTGCTTTAATTCCAGAGCTTAAAGTTTAGATCCTGTACCTATATAGAATCACAGAATCATTTAGATTAGAAAAGATCTCTAAAGCCATCAAGTCCAACCATTAACCCAGCACTGCCATGCTCATCACTAAACCATGTCCTCAAGTACCACACCCACATGTTTTCTGAACACTTCAGGAAGGGTGATTCTACCACTTACCTTGGTAGCCTGTTCCAATGCTTGACAACTTTTTCCACGAAGAGATTTTTTCAAATATCCAATCTAAACCTCCCTGGCACAACCTGAGGCCACTTCCTCTTGTCCTGTCACTTGTTACCTGGGAGACCGATCCCCACCTGGCTACAACCTCCTTTCAGATAGCTGTAAAGAGCAGTAAGGTCTCCCCTGAGCCTCCTTTCTCCAGACTAAACAGTGCCTCTCCCATGCAACTGATTTTCAGATGTAGCCTGTATGGGATATAAAAGTCACTCATTTTGTTTCACAGAATCACAGAATGATTAAGGTTGGAAGGGGCCACTGGAGGTCATCTGGTCCAACCTCCCTTCTCAAGCAGGGTCATCCTAGAGCACATGGCACAGGATTGCATCCAGACAGTTCTAAAATATCTCCAGAGAGGGAGACTCCCCAAATTCTCTGGGAAATCTGTTCCAGTCCATGGTCACCTGCACAGTAAAGAGGTTCTTCCTCACATTCAGATGGAACTTCCTGTGCCTCAGTTTCTGCCTGCTGCCTCTTGTCCTATCGCCTGGCACCACCAAGAAGAGCCTGGCTCCATCCTCTTGACACCCTCCCTTCATATACTCATAGACATTGATGAGGTCTCCTCTCAGTCTTCACTTCTCCAGGCTAACAGGCTGAGCTCCCTCAGCCTTTCCCCAAAAGAGATGCTCCAGTCCTCTCATCATCTTTGTAGCTCTCCATCGGACTCACTCCAGGAGCATTATGTTTAAAGACAACCAGGCTGGAAAGTGTTCTATAACTAATAATTTCACACCTAAAAAGAGGTTTATTCCAAGCTAGTTTGTGCACTGGAATATACAAATAAAACTACACTTATATTTGAGAGGCCACTGGACAAAGTAATACATATGTTGGCCTCTAAAGACTCTAAGCCCATCCACAAGACAATTAAGAAAACCCCAAACACTTACACATTCACGAAACTGTATTGCATACTGCAAGGCTGCTAAGCTGGGACCTGATTTTGGGTGTTGGAGTTAAATTTTTGTTGCCATAATGTATCAGTCTAGAAGTGATACTGACTTACAGGATTTCTTCAGTCCCCTTTCCCTGCTTAATTCCCGTCATGTTCCTAGAATATGACATCTTTCCAGATGTGCTGATGTAACAGCTTCTTGAGCCACACTGTAGAATGGAATTCATTACACTGATCTAAGGTAGACATAGCCATCATAAAAATAAGAGTATGCATGCAAGAAAGGAAAAGAAGCAGTGGGAAAGAAGGATTAACATTTAACTCTAAAAAGGAAGAGGATTCTTACCACTGAAAATGTCTTTGCTTTTCTTATACGCTGTATCACAACTTTACTACGTCCTTTCTGGGCTGCTTGAGAAAGTTTCCTTACTTCCCAGTTATTCTGGGATTCAACTGAGGAACAAAAAAAACCAGCATATCAACACCAGTTTATTGTACCAGCATCTCATGCACCTACTCATACTTTCATTTAAAAAAAAAACCACTCTGGTTTTGCCCATTTTTACTTTTAAGATGTGACCATTATTCTTTCATTTAAAATCTTCATTAAGGAAAATAAGTCTCCTAGTGAAAACTAAGGTAATTTAGGCAAACAAAGGACATATCACACAGAAGTAACAAATACAATGGCAACAATTACTGATTCTTCAGCAGAAGCCAGTAAATCCTAGCTTAAGAAAAAAGTACATTTTGGAGTGTAAGGGAACTTACGTTGTTCCAAACACAGAAAGTGCACAATATAAATAAAAGGTATGGCATGTTCACATCTTTACAAAGAAATTATTTTTCTCTTCCTTAAGACTAGCAATTTTTTGCACGTACATACCTGTAGATGTAGAGCTTTTCAAGTAACCATCAAGAAGAGGCAGGACATCCTTGTAGTAGGGTTGCATCATATGCCTGGGGATGTGAGCTGACCAGTCTTCCAAAGCATCCAGGCCCAGATCAGCCATTGGGGTACAGCTAAGGCCCAGCTTAAATGCATTCTAAGTGTCAAGTACAAAACTATCAGCCTTTCACACTTATTGACTAGTGTTACTTCATGGTAAAAGAGACAAATTTAAAAGCATTTAGAGTATAATACATCTCCATTTGTAATAACTTTTCTCTCTTTAGCATCTCACTCAAGATCGGCACAGGAGATACATTTATATTGCAACACAAGCACTAAGAGAGTCTGCTTAGTGCAAAAGCAAGTTCCAACAATTTACTTGTTTATCCAAACAGTCAAGTCATTTGTAGTCTATCTTGCTGAAGACTGCTGAGAGCTTAACAGTTACCTTAATAGTACAAAAGGACACTGACTGTGCTACAGAATGTTTGTACTTATCCTAGGGGAAAAAATAGTGTTAGCTGCACATCAGTTTGACTCACCTGCAGTGCAGGAATATATGCTTTGATATCAAGCATGACGATGTCATGTGGTAAAGAGAGCAAAAAAATCAGACAAGATGCCAACAACTCATCCTTATACTGTTTCATTTTTGCTGCAACCTAAAATTCAGATAAACAGATCGAGAACAAACATAAACCTTTTGAAATCTTAACTTAGCTGTATCAATACCCATGTAAAATAGACAAGCCAAAAGCAATACTGGAATCTCATTCACCTGCAGACAGTTACCAGAAGTATTTATACTGTTATTTCTCAATTGTTATGAACTGGTGACCAACACACCTCTTCTGACATGAAGTAAAAAACAGACAGAAGAATATCTTAAAACCCCATTATGTTGCATAGCTCAAAAAGCAAGGATACTTCTACTGGATATGTAAGACTCTTCAGAAGATAAAATTTTGATTGAATCAGGTGTGTTTATATTCAGACTAAGAAAGTTAGTGAGCAAAATTCCTCACCTCTTTTCCAAATTTTACAAAGAGTGCAAAGCAAGAGCTTTTTTCTGGGTCTTCAGGACATCTTCTGAGGCTCTGTGGACTGACACCCTACCAAACAGAAACCAAAAGTCAACACTATTAAAATCACGTAGTACATAGTACAAATATGAATCACAAGTTCAACTCATTTACAATACATACATCACTGTCCGATATGAAACTGGTGACAGGGAAAACTTGAAACGTATCTTTGATCTTTCAAAGATGAGAAATTAACATTATCATGGTTCACCGAGGGTCAACTTGTTGGAATAGACTAAATATTATGCAAATAAACAAGGGATATATGACTGCAAAGTAACTTTTTAGCGATTTAATTTTCTCCGCCCACCCAACAAACCATAAAAAACCCAAACTTCCCTAACAGTGGATGTCCAGGTGGCAAGAGAGCTGGTGTAGTTAGAAAACAATTTTCAACAGTGCTCACAGTACAAGCATCTACACCAAGAAGTTTCCAAATGTGCTGGTGCCATCAGCAGCAGTGGCAGGGACAGCTCTGGGCTGTGTGGTGGGCTACACACCCTCGTGTTTTAGCCCAATAGCTTCCATACCACAAATGGTGCATCCACCAATGGGGCATCGTATTCCCTGCAGAAATCAGTGAGTGGAACAGGACTATACCCCAGAAGTTTAGTAATTAACCCATACATGACTCTGCTGTTCTGGTTAGATTGTTTCTATCCAAAATACCTTTTATACCACCTGCACTGCAAGGGTACCTTCCATTTCTCTGTTTACTCAGCTCAGGGTTTTGGGAAGAGCAAGGAGGGTGGCAGAGCACTGGAACAGCTGCCCAGGGACGTTGCGGGCTCTCCCTCTCTGAAGACATTCCAAACATGACTCGATGAGTTCCTGTGTCACCCACTCTAGGTGACACTACCTTGGCAGAGGAGTTGGACTGGATGAATTCCAAAGGTCCCTTCCAACCCTAACAATTCTGAGATTCTGTCATTACACATGGATGGTGTCTTTTCAGAAACTGGGCTTCTAGTCTAAATTTTGACTTCTAATGTGCTTCTAATTATGAAGGCATAGGAAGCTATAAACATTTGAAACAACCCAGTAACAGTTTCAATGAACTATTTCCCATAGTGCATAAAATACTATACATAAAGAATGGCAAAACCATTAATACAACATGTTACCTCTCCACTGGGTAAAAGATCTCACCTCAAAGTATTTTATCCTCTTGGCAATTTTCATTGTAACAGAGAGCAGCTTGTAGAATCCACTAATAAGAGGTAGTCTTGTGGAATGTATAATAAGCTCATAACCAAAGGAATATACCCAAGGGTGAAAGTATTCCATATGTTTCTCTGCAAGTATCTCGCTAAAACAGACACACAGAAAATATAAGAGGGGAAAAAAAAGAAAAATGAAATCAAATAAAATGTTTTATTTTTTAAACTTTCATCTCGGTACAAGAAAGAAATATTGCTGTAACAGAGCAGCTCCAAAGACAGACAGAGAATAAATGCATGCTGCCCTCTGAGAAGCACAGAAGATTTTCATTTTGTTTCAGAGTGCAAAGCCATTTCTCATTCTGTCTCATTATTGAATTTATACAAACACACATCCTCATATTTCACATTTCATTACTGGACCTCCACAGGCAATTAATGCTGTACCTTTCACTTAATGTCCCTCACTAGTCTGTGAAGACTGTATCTCTGGTCTCTGAAGTATTTAGGACATATGGTCAGTGTAATACTGAAAGTTACAACATATACTGAAAGACAACTACACCCAAATAATGAAAGTGAATGCTTGTCTCCTGTGCTCTCTAAAAACACCTGAGCTGATGAGCTAGTATGTTTACCTACGGCCCAGATGCCTGAAAAACTGTTCCTGTCTCCCTGCTAATAATCTCGTGCATTTTGAAATATGATCTATCAAGCTAACTCAGAAACAAGCATCTTAAATACATCTCAAGTCAAACTGCTTGCAACCACTTTGTAACTTTCAAATTACATAAAAACATTATCAATACCTGGAGAATTCCACTAGATTTATAAAGGCAATAAAATCTATTGGCTTCGTTGGCTGAAGGTTTGAAGCAGGGTCAGAAGAAGGCCCAATCAAAGCACTGTCACCTGCATTTTCATCCTGAAAATAAATATTGGAGAAAGAACACTGGATCTGTGACAACACAGAAACTTTTACACCCTTTTTTGCCACAGCAACAGTCTGTCTCTTCCCAGCTGTTACTAGATAGTCAACAGATGAAGGACTAACAATTGACACATCAGTAATTGAAAGGAAAAATAAGAGATGCCTGCTTCTAAGGAGAAAGCAAGTAGAAAAATAAAACCAGTACATTCCAGAGTAAAAAGCCTAAAATAACAGGTGCTGTGAACTTCTACTGATTCTGATGTTTTCATCTCCTAACACTGCAATGCAACACCCAGAAATATTAAGTAAAACACTTTATCTACAATAAATGTTACTTCAAGGACACTAAAGGGCGCTATCTAGGCATAATGAAAACAAAACTGGGAATATGATTTTGGTTCCCCTACAGCAGCAGGAGTTAATGGATAGGTCCTCAGGTCTCACCTGTTCACTAACATCCAGTTTCTGAACAGTCAGATCCAATTTCTCAATAATCTTCAAAATAGATTTTATAAGTTCATCATACAGCAAGCGACTCAGTGACTGCAGTTGTGCATTTTCAGTAAGAAAGTTGGCATCTTCAAAACCACATTCCTGTGTAGGACGAAAATGTTCATATTTCAAAACACAAATGAAAATAATTTCTTTAATTTACAAACTAACATTTAAATGATCCAGAGAATCCAGTTTTAGGTGTTTCTCAGCTATGAAAGCATAAATTAATCCCTGTTTAATTAATTTATCAGCCACAAAATCTAACTAAAACCAGGAAACAGTCCTTCTACAACATGACATTTGGAAAGAGTCTAGGGTTAGAAAACCAGTGATGAGAAGACTCAGAATTGTGTTTTCTTTTGTATTTCCATGTTAACTATGTTTTACCTTCATTGTGTCACAGCTCAGTAGACTTCTAAAGAGGTACAGATAGTCCTTATAAGTCGGTGCTTTTGATCTTCGTCTCCCAACTTCTCCAGTTTCAAAGGATTCTTCTGATCCAGAAGTTTCTTTTCCAAAAAAATCCTGAAGGGACACAATGTTTTTCAGAAACATTGCTCTGCTGGTTTGACCTTAGCTGCATGGCAGGTGCCCACCAGGCCACTCCACCACTCCCCTCCTCAGCAGGATGGGGATGGGGAAGGGGAAAGAAAGATGGAAAAAACTCACGGGTCAAGATAAAAGTTTAACAGCAAAGGACGACAAAAGACTTATTCTCTATTTCCCATCAGCAGGCAATGTCCAGCCACTTCCTTGGAAGTAGGGTTTTGGTAAATAGAGCAGATGTTCCAAAAGCCAAACATCTTAATAACCAATGCTGCCCACCTCCTTCTTTCTGCCAGCTTTTATTGCTGACCAGGCACCATATGGTATAATAGAATATCCCTCTGGTCAGTTTGGGTCAGCTCTCTTCCCTCCCAAGACCTTGTCCCCCCAGCCTACTGGTGAGGGGGGAATGTTGGAGAGCCAGCCTTGATGCTGTGCCAGTCCTGCTCAGCAGTAGCCAAAACACTGATGTGTTATCAACACATTTCCAGTTACAGATACAAGCACAGCTCTGTGAGGGCTGCTGAGGGAAAAATTTAACTCCATCTCAGTCAAATCCCACTACAACTGCCTATGGAACCACCTTGACTCATGCAACACAATGTAACATTACTGCTGCAGGTAGAAACATGAAATGTTTAGCTTTCTCCATCAATCTGAAAAGAGCACAAAACAACCACCTCCTTTAAAAAAAAAAATCTCCAAAGTTGCTCTCCTAGTGCTCAGTTATTATTTGAGAAATTCTATACTTATTCTGCTGCACAGCAGTAAAAAGCTCTAATATCCTTGCTTAATGCAAGCATTCAGTAAAACTTTAAAAATGTCCAAAATTTAACCTGGAAGAAAGCTGAATGACTTCAATTGCAGCCTACTTTATTACAGACAACCTGACCAGACAAAAGTCTATTTCCTGTAATTTTTTTTATTCAGTACAAGAGGCACATGCACATTATGCTGAGCACATGTGGGAACAAGAGACCAAGAACAAATGAGCCCATAACTAATAATAAAAATGGATTAATAACAAAAAGGATAGTATTAGTTTTGCTTCATTGGGCTATCCCTTGTTTACTGGGCTAGATTGCCAAGAACTGGAATGTACACTCTAGGAATCTAAATGAAATAAATGTGTTTAAACAGTTATTTTACCTCCGAAAATGCGATCGGCTTGGAGAAAATTCTGATTAATCCCTGATGCACTGAAACAAACAAAAAAACAAATTCCCTGAATAGATTTTAAAAGGCACAGCATTCATATCACTCATTATGTTAACAACAAAATAAATCAGTCTTCTATTTTGTATATTCTGTCATGGTAAGGGAGAGGCAAAAGAACTTTTTCCTTTAAGGACAAAATACCCCAAATCAGAGCCTTGACTCTAGGATGTTCCACAGTTAATCAGTTCTGAACTTGCTTCTTACTACCTTTCTTCAATACTGCTTTGACTTTTTCCTGATTATGAATGATGACCAAGGAATCAGCCATAATGCCCTTACTGAAAAGGCAACAACTCCCAATGATTTTCATGGACTTAGGATCAGCATGGTACTTGGGTGCACCACTTACCAACTCAAGAACGTGGGAAACAATGAAAATGCCCCAGCAGCAGAGAAAAGCCATGATAAATAGTTGAAAGAAATTAAAAATAATTTCTGAAAATCATTAAAAAGAAATGTCAGCATGCTTGAGACTACTAGGACTGTCAGTTACAAATGCTGACACATTCAGTATTACATTCACTGTACCTGACTAACTCCATATTTGGAATCTTAACTTTTACTATTTAAAAGTTCCAGAGCATGAAAAAAATTGCATTTCTAATAGAGTTAACACTCACCCTACTCACACTATTTTCTTTACTATTTTGTAGGGCTAACTGACAGGACATAGAATAGATTCTTGTACACTTTTCTATGAAATCTCTTTCTTCCCATAATCCTTCAGAGCAGGAATGCAAGTCTTATCACAAACATGTACTCTCCCGCCCTTAATCATATACACTTTGTTATCCAAAACAATTGTTAAATGCATTCCTGAAGTTATTTAACAGTGGATATTGAAAAATAACCCCATGAAAACACTCAAGCTCCATCATTAGAGAATGACAAGCTTTATTTTTGATCCTAAATGGCTATTCCACACCTCCCTCTTAGAATCGGTTAAGCAATTTAGGGGGAAAAAAACCCCCAAACAACCAAAGGAAAAAAAACCATGATCCCAAAAAACTCCAAAGAAGTTAATATCACAGACTCACCCACAGTGCTAATAAAGCTCCAGAGAACTGGACCTTTTCCTGAGAGGGACAGAAACACCTTTATTATAGATCTGCAACAGACCGGCTGCATTTTTTCACTGTATTGTGGAAAGCTGTTGATCTGCAGCACAACCAGATGTTCAAGAACTGGAGTGTATACTTCAGGAACCTAGAATAAAGAAAAACAAAACATCCATCATGCAAATAACTTGAAATTATTTCAGCAAGTTACTTTGTTACAAGAGCTTGCACCATGATCTGCTCTGAGAATGAGACTTAGCAACTGAATTCATCTTAGACATACAAAAACCCCAAACAAAGAAACAAACAAGAAGCAATAACAACAAGAAATTCCCCCACAAATAAAACTAAACAAACAGAATAAGAAAGTTTCCTGGATCACACGATGGAAAGTAGCTCCTGAACATATTAGTGCTTCAGTGAATCTAAAGTGCTTAAACTTACTAGAAAAGTACCAATTTAATTAAACACCAGTAACAGTGTTATAATGTTTATCCATAACCACCTGAAAGCAAAACGTATGCCCCAATCTTACTTCACAGCTCCAGGCAGGATCCAGAAAGCCCTCATTTAAACAGACAGCATATCATCATAGCAGAATCAAAGTATCAGCCTCAGAGAACATGCTACGTATCAGTACCAAAAGACAAAGCAGCAGCAGAGTGGTATAAACATAAAAAGGGTATGGCTATGTCCAAATAAAGAACCTAAAATAAATAAAAAAGTATTCACATGTGGCTATAATGGTTTTCATTTCAATGCATTGTAGCATTTTATTTAGCACATTCAGTGCATTCTCTTTATTCAAATAAAATCCATTAGAGCATTCTCCTGATATTCTTCTCATCCCCTAGGGGCTAGATGTCATCACATTTCACTTAAAGAAACACCCTTTACCATAGGTAAGTAGGTTCACAGCTATTACCACCTCATACATCTGTAACTGCATACAGAAATTGTGTGGTACTTTAAATACTCCACTTACTGTATCTATATGGAATATCACACTTGCAATGGACTGGAGGAAACTCGGTAGCTGATATAGATGGTCATCTATTGTTTCTGCTTCTGTGAGGAACATTTGCTTACAACGCTGAAGGAGCTCCACGTACATGTGGTCCACATCCTCAGAATGTATAGCTTTACAGGGCTTACAGAGAGAAAATAAAAACGTGGTTTGGCAATTTTGGAGAGCTGAACAAAAAAATGCATGCTGTAGCACTAAAACCCACCCATGTCTTCATTGAACCATAACAGGAATAATATTTGAAGTTTTTCCAGAAATTCAACACATCTGAATAAACTAACTTCAAGTACTCTACATATGTGAGAAACACAGTACCTGAAATGGATTATAATAACAGTTCACTAATGCAGTGCAATTTACTGTAAAAGTACTTGAACTTTCAGCGACATGAATTCATATTCAGCCTGAAAAACATGGCAGTTTGGCTGTAAATATCTTAAATACAGCATTATGGATGCTAAGACTCACTTACATTTTGAATTAGCTGCATTAAAGTAGTAAGTGGCTTACCCTAATGTAGCTTAACTGATTATCACTGACACGTTACTACTATTAAACACTTAACTGAGCAGTCCAAGTTCTGAACTTTTATTGTTATAGGTCCTGTACAAACAGAACCTATAAAGACTATTCCTAAACCAACGAACAAGCGGAAAGCATCCCAAAGAGTAACAGAGGGTTTGTACCAAAGCTTACAAATTTCTATAGAATGATTTGTAAATCACAGCATGATCTAGGTCAAAAACAAGTCTTTGTGGACAGGAACCAGGTCACAGGCAAGATCTGTGGTAGGGAACTGACCATGGAAAAGAATGGACTGATTTACGCAACGAAATATGGGAGTTCGCCTAAAGGTTGAATCCAGTCCATCTAAACACATGCTGACAAAATGAAGACTATCCATTAATCATTTGCAGAACTTCAAGCATTACTTTAAGATTATTTTAGCAATTAAAGAAATATTCTGCCTTGAAACTAAACCAAGCATGAACGCAAGTTCAGTGCTACAGTCACAACTTGCAGTAGCACCAAGACTCTGCTTCCTCACAATCCTGCATGTGATGCTTGGCCAAGATTTAATCTAAACACACTAACAACTATTAGTGTGTCTTAATGTATTAAAGATTTATAGGTACTGGAGCATTAAATTCGTTAAAATTTGCAGTATCATCCTATCTCTGTATTTGCATTATGCAATTTTAAGTTCTTGAGTTCCATAATAGATGTTTTCAATAGATGTTTTCATCCTTTCAACTCAGGAATTTGAAATACTTCATTTTTTCTGGAAACAATACCTTGAACTCATTTCCTTTCTACTTCATACCACAGAAGAGGAGGATGAGCTGTGAACAAAGAACACGGAAAATTCTACAAAACAAATGCTCTCTGCTCAAAAGGTAGCAAAATAGAAAGGATTCAGCTAGTAACTAGCTGTTCTATCACCCTTCATAACCTTCTCTACCTAATCTTTGACTTTATCTAACCTAATTTCTGCTTTGAGAGAGAAAAAAAAAACAGTCTAGAATTTTGTTAGATAAAGGCTGTGGTACCAACACCAAGCACAGAGGCTGCAGATACATAAATACCACCCTTTCTTTACTGAACTTATTGTTATATTCCCATTTTAATTGACTGCTGACAAAAACTGGAATGTGGTATGTGGCAATAGCTGCCATCCACACTGGTATGGAAGCATGGTTTTGTTTGTTGTTTCTTGTTGTATTTGAGTTTGTGGTTGTTTCACAAAATCACCTCCTACTGTCCTGCAGTCAGCAGTGCCTTTCAGCTGCTTGAGTAAGAATCTCTAAACTACTTTCAGAGTAAAGCTGGCCTCGATTCTACTATTTAAATGCAGAGAGAGGTACCAAGTATTGCCTGTCTCTACGCAATTAAGCACATCCTTAAGTTTTGTGACAGCTGTATATGAAGCTCCTGTTTTTCCACTTCAGAACTTGTGCACAAGACGTAACTACAACTACAACCCAATGCTGGAAGTGCTCCCGCTAGGATTCAATATATGTTTTAAGAATTTTCATCCAAAAGGTATTTTACAGCATAGTTAATTAAGTCCAACACTTAGTCCAGAAACAGGAGGAGCATTCCCTATTAAACGAGCTGTGTAAGAGTAAGATGCCTGGTATATGAATCCTAGCTTTACATGCATTCAGTCAGCTCCTTCATCAGGATAACCCTTTTGCACGTACTGCTGCAAAAAGCCCATATCCACGAATGGCGATGGACAATTCTTTGCTGCTCGAATCCATCCTCCTGATGATTCCATAGAACTGCTCCATGAAGAACTGCAACTTGCTCTTGTGTAGCTCTGCATCTTTAGCCACCATTAAAGAAATCTGTAAAACAGACACAAACATTTCAGCATTTCACAAAAAATTTAGAGTAAGCCTTAGAAGATACCTAGCTTGTAATACAAAGCACTTCAAACAAAACAATTATTAATTAAACAGATTCATTGAATTTCCAAGCACCAAATATTCCCACTATTTAAAGAAATTTAATTTTGCCTTAGACATGGAGATCCCAGTGAATCCAGGTGATCCTCACCTGCTTGAGGAATGAATCCAGTGCAGAATAACTGGCTTTCTTCAGCTCCTGATGTGTGTGGCCACACCATTTGCACATCGCTTCATAGAGAGACATATAGTTGTCCAGAAGCAAGGCTCCAAACTGAGCAGCGTGCCAGCTGAACAACTGTAACCCAGCTGCAATTTAAAAACAATTCTCATTAAAAACCAGACTTACATTCCATTTTACACAACCAGCCCAGACTATGAAAGTCCACATTAGGACTTTACATAGGCAGACCCACCGTGACTGGAGGGTATAAAATGTATTCCTCTAGCCATTACAGTATCAGTATCCAGACATTAACAACTTAAGCATAAAAACAACCCTCCAAAATCCTCTTTTTAAATGTGTACCATTATGGAATGGACAGCTGTGTTCTGATGTAACTTACATTAGTACCGAAAAAGAAAGGGATTTTAGTGGTTATAAATAAGAATATTTGATTGCACACTTCAGAAGGATCTGGTTTCTGTTGTCAGGACACATGCCTAAGTCCCCTCCTCTGCCAAACCGTGATGCAGACAAATACAGAATTCACATTATAGGTAATTTCACTATTCCAAATATATGAAATATATAAATGAAATGAATAAATGAATACATAAATGAAATGAAATATATAAATGAATATATAAATGAAATTCATAAATGAAATTTCAAGATATTTAATGAATTAACTGGGGGGAGGGCAGACTATCTTAAGAGGGTTTTACCCCTCACAGTTACCATGGGCCTAATACTCAAACCTTGCATTTTTGCAATTTCTCCATAAGCCACTCACATTTCACAGGCAAATTCCTAATCTTCTTTCGATTATTTTTCCCCTGTTCTTTTTCTCCTTCTTCCAGTGAAATTTCACTCCTTATTTTTCCTTTTAACTCAATCCACCGTCACCTCTTTTCTGCTAATTAGCTACATCCCTCTTATTTCTACCAATCCTTTCTCACATCACAGTTTTGTACTACTCCAGAGGGGCAAATGACATCAAGTATAATACTGTTATTCATAAGCTGATTAGACCTTGACTAGTTTTACCAAATACATGTTAAATTCTGTATTCCAGCTTAAAAGTACAGCAGCTTTCCCCCCAGTCAGCTTAGAACATTAAAAGCTAGAGATATCTGAACACATCCAGTAAAGAACAAACACTTCCAGACAAAAGACAGTATCTACCTCAGCATGAATGGAAATAGTTTACATCTTACCTAGAGGCACCGCGTATCGCTTCTGATCAACCTGTAATGTCAGAAAAGGTTTGTCACATGTGATTTACTCTTCACAGGGGCTAACTGCAGAACAATTAGCATGTAGCAGGTTTACCTGTGGGTTGATTGCCTTCATTGCAAAATCAAAAATCTCCTTTGCAGTCTGAGGATCTGTGAAACAATCCAATAGTGAGTATTTCAGTAATGACATACGGTAGGCAGAGTGAAGACTAAGATATTTTTAACAAAGCTTGGTATGAAGAAGAGATATTGGAAAGCCTCATATATCTCATTTTAAGAGACAGGGACCTTTTTTTCTGAAATATTCTTGAATTTGAAAAAAAGTTGTATACCTATATCAGCTGATTTTTCTGAACACCCATGTTTTAACAAACTCTTAAGAGAAACACATCTCCACACAAACTGCATTCCAGCTTCAATGTGGCTCTCACGGCTGCCCAATATGTGGTCAGAAAAGAGCACTTGAAACATTTATGTATAGAAAAACGCTGATAAAACCACTTCACACCAAGACAGACCGTAAGGACTGTGTATTTTGCATAAACTATCTACCAGCAGGGAAATTTTAATTCTGAGTTTACACACAGAAATGGTGCTACTTTTTGTCTGTATAATAATTACATGTACGACTGTCTGTAAAACTGTATCAAAACGTGTAACTGCCTTTCACACAGAAAAAGAACATACCTTCATCCACAGACTTGGTAAAGTTGTACATGAGTGCAACCAGTCCCCTCAGACATCCTGCCACAAGAGGTAGCTTGGGTCCCCTTGTAGCAGATGTCATCTGAAAAAATAAAATATTCTCAAGCTAAGATAAATTTACACCAAGACTTCCCAGCTCCTAGAAGTGTAGTTAAGTAACTTATTTCAACTTAAAAGTTTTATCAGCACCCAACTCTATGAAATAACTCCACAGAAACATCTTTACTCCTAAGTGCCACATCATTTGGAGGGAAGTGTAAGAGATCCTTTGAAAAGCATGGAAATGTTCCACCAAAACCAACCATACCAAAACCTGGATAAAATACACTAAAGCCTAAAAAGTACTTAAAAATGCAGAATATAGGAAAGTTCAGCAGAAATCTGATGTTTACCTCAAGTGCAAGGACTTTGCAGCTAGTAGAGAACAAATCAAAAACTACCAGTGCATGATAAGGTAACATTTCTTGGGGAATGATCACCACGTGCCATCCTTTCACATAGTGAATTAGTTAATTTGCTGTTACTGATGGCCTTGAATTCTTACTTTGAAAGCTTCACAGATCCAGAGAACACAAACTTAAATAGCCCTTAAGGAAGCATTTATGATTGTCCAGTTAGATCGCTACAAACTGTACTAGCTACAGTAGTACTCCAATACCCAGGGCTATATGTTTCAAAGGAAAAAAACCCCAAAAACAAAGCAATGCAAAAAACCAAAGGAAAACAACAAAGAATGAAAAGAAATTCCGATCATACCTGTGTTCTAAGCTCTCCCAAATAAGCTCGGAATAGTTTTTCAGAGTTGTTAATCATGTCACTAGGCTGGACTTCTCCCAAAACTCCCAAAAGCTCATAAATCTTTTCCAATACTAGAAAGTAATTTTTAGTATTATTAAATATTAATTACTGAAATCATGACCTTTCAACCAGGAGAAAACTATCCCTGACAGTTTAATTGGCGATTAAAGTGTAGGACAGACATGTTTTTATGTACACATATACATATACATTTAGCTACATACTACGATGTGAGATGCATCCTCTTCTCACATCAGTAAGTTGAACACATTTACTGTTTTTAAACAGTGCTCAGAAACGGCTTTAAAGGCCACATCCACTGAGGAAGCTCTCGTTAAGGCAAACAGCTAGCAGAAGTTTCTAGGCTTGAATTCAGACTGAAGGATTCTACAGGCACAAGTTTTATGAGGAGTAGACCCGTAAAGCCAAGATTTCAGCTGTAACTAGCCAAGATGATCAAACTGGACCTCATAGTAATATGCCATAAATAATATAATCAGGCAAGGCAGAACTGATGAGCTCACATTAGAGGTGATCAATGCAGGAACTATCACACTAAAACTGCAGCTTTGAGGACAACACTAGCCAGGGTTAGAATAAGATTACAAAGAGCTTTAGAATCATAGAATCGTTGGAACAGACCTTTAAGATCATCAAGTTCAACCACTAACCTAACACTGCCAAGTCTCACCACTAAACCATGTCCCCAAGTGCCACATCTACACATCTTCTAAAGACGTCCGGTGATGGTGACTCCACCACTTCCCTGAAAACTTGTTCCAACAACTGACAGCCCTTTCCTAGGAGAAGTTGATCCTAATACCCAATCTAAATCTCTCCTAGTGCAACTTGAGGCCTCTTGTCCTGCCACTTGTCACCTGGGAGAAGAGGCAGACCCCTACCTGGCTACAGCCTCCTTTTAGGTGGTTGTAGAGAGTGATAAGGTCCCCTCTGAGCCTGCAGGCTAAACACCCCCAGCTCCCTCAGCTGCTCCTCACAGGACCTGTGCTCCAGATCCTTCCTCAGCTCTGTTGCCCTGCTCTGGACTTGCTCCAGCACCTCAATGTCCTTCTTGCAGTGAGGGGCCCAGAACTGAATGTAGGATTCGAGGTGTGGCCTCACCAGAGCTGAATACAGGTCGACAATCTAAGAAAAACTAAAGCCTACCTGTATCAGGAATTTTACTTTTTGCAGCAAGCTCCCCATAAAATTTATTAAATATCTCTCTAACTTTCATTTCTTCCATTAGACAGGAACGTTGTAAACTGTGAAGCAACTAAGATAGATAAAAAAAACAAAAAAGGAAAAACATTAAGATCAGTAACCCAGTACTACTTGGTCTAAATAAAAACACAGTTCATACATGTAACTTCAGCTTAAGTAAGCAAGTATGCTATTCAACGAAAGATCTAAGGTGACTTGTCCAAAGAAGAGTAATGGCATGCAATCTACTTTCACAACAAACTACCTTCCCATATAGGCATAAATACAAAATTTACAACTTTTCATTTATAGTATACAGATTATACATAGATCACCTACATAAAACCTTTACACGGTATGATTTATACACATGTATCTATAAACCCCAGAAGAGTACAGGCTTAGCAAGTCTGCAGTAGCTTTTATCGTACTGTATTTCTCTTCCAGCTGGTATAAAGCCACTCCAGTTCACAAAACTAACTCAGAATAACTCAGAAAGGAGTCTTGCTTCTCATAAGCAAACGTAAGTAGGCACAAAAGCATTTACAAAAGAAGGGTCTAAATGTATTCAAAGGAACTACTGTCTCACACAGCAACTAAATTTCTGGGAAAAAAGTCCTCCTCCTCCACACCTTTCAAATACTTTATCTTGTATTATAACAGTATACATAATACACAGTATTTTAAAGCAAGAACGCAATTGAACAGCAAAATTTCTCCTTAAATAACCATAATAAACTGACAGAAAGATATGCAATTGCCCCCAAAACAATCGTGTCTTGCTCTAACAGATGAAGGAACGACATACCCGGACCTGAGCAACCTACTGGAGAACACTGAAGACAATCTGTTGTTAAGACATATTTTTTCTAACATCTAAGTACTACACTATCACTATTATCTTGCTACTGCAGACTATAACTTCCTTGTGAGGGGAAGAGGAGGGGCAGACACTGATTTCCTCTTCTGTGCCCAGTGACAGGACCTGAGGGAATGGCCTGAAGTTGTGTCAGGGGAGGTTTAGGCTGGGTATTAGAAAAAGGTTCTTCACCCAGGGAGTGGTTGGATACTGGAACAGGCTCCCCAGGGAAGTGGTCACAGCACCAAGCCTGACAGAGTTCAAAAAGCATTTGGACAATGCTTTCGGGCACATGGTGTGACTCTTGGAATGTTCCTGTGCAGGGCCAGGAGTTGGACTCGATGATTCTTGTGGATCCCTTCCAACTCATCATATTCTGCAACTCTGTGATACTGATTTTCTGCATGATACAGTATAACTGTAGCAATACAACAGGTTTTCTAAGTTTTTCTAGAAACAAGAGAGATTTAAAAAATGCATTTTACCTTAATCAGAAGTTCCAGTGCTGAGACTTTACATTTTGCTGCTCTCTCTTTTGTATAGACACTAAGACAAGTTTGCTACAAAGGATAGAAAATGGAGATTACAATAGTCGTAAGTAAAGACAGAAATTCAAAGAAACATTCCTCTACCTCCTTTTTAAAAAGATTAAAACATTACCTGGTCCTGGAAGTGGCTTCACTGACAATACTGCAGCACTGTCTGACATAGTAACAAATCCCAGCTCAAGCAAAGAAATTGCAGTTTCTGCAGTAACAGGCACACAGAGCAAACTTTCTACCTCACTACTATCATTCCTTACAATCAGTAGCTACTAATTTGAGATCAGAAACTTCAGTGGTGCAGTCAAGCATTTCTATGCAAAGCAGCATATAGCTATTCAGCAATCCAGACTCCAGTAACCTCAGGTATTGTAGCACCACCAATTTCTACATATATTTCAAAAGTAACAACTTCTCAGGAGAAATTTTTTCAAAAACCTTGTGTTTAAAATTAACCATCCCCTACAGAAACACTTAAAAGTTTACACTTCAAATTATCACTTTAGTTTGTACAAATTAGAAGTTACAACTATTATTTCCAATGAAAATAACTAATTTTCAGAATCACTACCTACTATGTTCTATAAAGAAAAGCTAATAAAATTAAGTCTACAGCAGAACAAACAATTCCACACTGCTCTGTGATATGAATTACACTTTATGTCAAACAAATTATTTCTGTTCTAACTGAACACTAGAGATGGGCAAGGCTGACTGGGAGGGGTGAAGTACAGTTATGAGTGTTATGACATGACACTCACCAGACTTGTTTGAGCTATCTGGCAAAGACACTTTCAGGGAATAATTTTCATTCACCTACCTTAATGTTACAGGCATAAGGATGAATTTTGTCACCAACTTTTTCCATAAAGACACAAAGAAACTTCAACGCTTCTTCCCTGCAATCTCGAAACTTGAAAGTTAAAAAAAAAAAATGTAAGTGTGTAACATGCTGTTCATATAGCACTACCTAACTGCTACTTTAAAGTTTGCCAACTTACCTCCTCGATGGTGAGGGATCTGTGGATAAAGACGAGCAAGCCGTGCTCCTGGGAGAACACCAGGGACAGGTGCAGCGCTGCAGGGAGGCAAGGGAACCATCATGTGCCTGGTTTGATGCACACCACCCAGCCCAGCCCCTGGAGCAGAACGGTGCCCTGACGCCTTGGGCACGACTGACGCTTGTCACCAAAAGAACAGTAGCACCCACAACACAGTGTGGGTGCTACTGACCTCCCCACGGCCTCGGGGCCCGGGCCTGTGCCCGTGCCCTCGCACCGGGGCCGGCCCCTCCTCAGGGCCGAGGGAAAGCCAACCTTGGGGCAGCGAGCACAGAGGGGCCCGCACCGAAGGGCTTTTACCCCGGTGAATGGTTATCTGGGGCAAGAGACCCCGCTCCCTCGGAATCCACCTTTATGCCACACCAGTGCAGCACGGAGGGAGCCGCCCCGCCCCGGTGCGTGTGTCTCGCCGCCGCCGAGCCCTCCCCAAGCCCCGGTCAGATCCCCCCGCCGCCACCCCGGCGGGGCCGGGCCCGCGGGCGCACCCTGCTCGCCGCTGGACATGCTGACCACGCAGGTCTCGGCCAAGCTGCGGAGCAGGCTGTATCCGTGCAGGGCGCTGCCAGCGGCATCGCCGGGCTGCAGGCAGCGGTGCAGCTGGAGCAGGCACTGCTGCACTCCGGCCATGCTGTCCCGCCGGCAGCGGGGACAAGGAAGCGGGCGGGAAGGGCCCGCCTCCCGCCGCATCCAACGCCAGCCGCGGGGGACGCGCCCTGCTGAGCTCGGCAGGAGAAACGCTCCGCCACACCATTCCCAGCGGAATAAGGGCCGGCGGCAGGGAAGAGCGTTTCGGGCGTTTTTATGTGTCTCGTCGCAGGATGGCTTCAGGACATGCACGCACAGAATGACAGAACGGGCGAAGTTAGAAGGGACCCCAGTGGGCCATCTGGTCCAACCTCCCTGCTCAAGCAGGCACACGGCACCGGGTTGCATGCAGACAGCGCTTCAGTATCTCCAGTAAGGGAGATTCCACGCCCTCTCTGGGCAAAGTGTTCCAGTGCTCGGTCACTTGCACAGTAAAAATGTTCTTCCTCACATTCAGATTGTGAGAAATGTGTAAAAGATATATGTTGACTTTCGCATTTATGAATTTAGTATTTACAAGTGATAGTGTGTTATGTAGAAATAGAGTCAAGGTAGAATAGAGATGAATAGAAACACAGTTAAAATGAATTGTAACAATGAGATAGTTGTAATGTAGTAATAAATGTCTAAGTTGATAAACCACAGAGTCGGAGTCCGAGACATCTTAAGGAAACAAAGAAGACAAACCACATACATCCCAGGAAGTCTGTTACCTAATCAGAACTCACAAGTCTGTTATCTCCTCAGAACTCGCACCTCCCGGAGAAACTGTCAGCTACAAATTAAGTTGGGA
>VXBT01001856.1:293214-335659 GCA_013400235.1 Oriolus oriolus
GGGGGGTTTTAGTAAAGTGTGAATTATCTCCTGAGCTTAATGAATATGTAACAGTTTGAAGGGTACTTAAGTTAACAGTAACATGAATGGAATCGCGCCTCTGGCAAAATTGCTAAGCGCCCAGCGCTGTTTGCCTTTGCTCTACTAATAAATATCAAATATTATACTGCTAAAATTTCAGCTCGTGACTTCATTTATAACAAGATGGAACATCCTGTGCATCAGTTTCTGCCTGTTGCCTCTTGTCCTATTGCTTGGAACCATCGACAAAAGCCTGGCTCCATCCACTTGGCACCTTCACTACAGATACTCATAAACGCTGATGAGGTCTCCTCTCAGTCGTCTCTTCTCGAGACTGTACAGGCAGAGCTCCCTCAGCCTTTCCTCATCAAAGAGACGCTCCAGTCCCTTAATCATCTTTATTGCCCTTCGCTGGACCCGCTCCAGGAGCTCCAGTTGTACCGAGGAGCCCAAAATTGGACAGTAAAGCTGGATACAGTAGTAGTGTTCCCCCCGCCTCAGAGAATGGGCTGCTCCGACCCCCCCACGCCTCCCTGCAGCCCTAGTTTTCCCGCGAAAATCGGTGAGGTGCGGGTGGCTCCACTCTAGGTTGCGAGGGGGGAGGCGATGTGCCATTACTGAGGGCAGGCTCTGTCTCGTACCACAAGTAGTAACCTGCATTATAATTCTTTCTGTACTGTTGCAGGTCGGGTGGGGCGCGACCCTCACTTCGGGGGTCCAGGGGATCCATGTCCTCCCTCCTTTCCTTCTCGGTTCCGCATCCCCCCTTTCTGCCTTCGTTGGGCGCTCCCGTTGCGATCGCGACTCGCCATTGGCCAGAAAGCCCGGGAGAGCGCGCGCACGCCGCTGGCTTTGGCGCGGAGTGCGGCGGTGTCTGTGGGGTCGCACAGGTGGGTGGGGGCGTCAGGCGGGGGTCGCGGCTGGCGAGGGGAGGAGAGGAGAGGGAGGGAAGCGGAGCGCCCGCCGCGCTCATTCTTCTCGCCGACTCCCTNCCCGGGGGTGTTCTCCCAGCCCCCTCCTCGGTCCGCCTGGTGGGGTGGCCTGGCTGTTGTAACGCCGGCTCCGGGTCCGCTTGTGTCTTGCAGCACAAGATGCTCGCTCTCCTCCTTCCCAGAAGCGTCGGACAGACGACTCCACCTCCACCGGGGACCTGCAGCCCATGCCCACGTCCCCGCCCGCGGACGTGCAGAGCCCCGGCGCCGCCGATGCGCTGTTCTCCAGCCCGCCGCAGTTCCGCCACTCCGGTACGCTGGGGCTGGGGCGGCTGTGCGGGCCCCGGGGATGCGAGCCAGCATGGGGAACAGATCCGGCTGAAAAAAGGCTTGAGTTAAAAATGAGTGTTGTCTCATGTTTCTCATTTGAATTTAGCATAATGAATACTGCAGGTGTGCAGGCAGTGTCTGGCGTGCAGATCTCTATCGTAGCTTCCAGTTAGCATGGGAATATGTATCGGGCATTACACCTTATTTTTTAAAATTCATTTATGGAAAGAGTAAAATAATGAAACTCCTAACGCAGAAGGAACTAGGTTGTTTGCTATAGAAAGCCTTTCTTGCTTTTATATATAGGATTGTTTTTAATTCCAGTAGCTGTTAATTGTGTCGCTTTACAGACCCCAAAATACTAAAAAAATGTGTTTCATCTAAAATTCTGCATGTTTTTATGCTTGAACTCCAATGTAGTTTTAAAATGCAGTACTGCTGTAAAGTTTTCTAGGGAAGCTTTATTAGAACTAAGGGTCTTTGAGAAGAGTTGTTAATATGAAGAAAAGTTCTAGGTAGACTGGCAGCATCTTTATTATGTGTTTTGACAAAACACTGGACCTGATTGATACTACTCATTTGTGACAGTAGAGTTAAAAGAACAATGAGACAAATGCTGAGGCTGAATTTTAGTCTGCTCTAGATGTAAAATGTGTTGGTAATTATTCCAAACACTTCCTTTTGTAGCTATTCCTCTTGACTTTGACATCAGTTCACCTCTGACTTATGGCACACCCAGCTCCAGGGTAGAGGGTACCCCACGAAGTGGTGTACGAGGAACTCCAGTCAGGCAGAGGCCGGATCTCGGGTCTGTCCGTAAAGCCAGACAAGTGGATTTACACTCGGATGGGGTAGGTGGATGTCTCACCTCTTGTATGTGACAACTTCTTTTTAAACACATATATTTTTATAGATGCTTAATTTGTTTCCATGCAGCTGGCTGAGGATATAGTAGCAACCGAGCAATCTCTTGGACAAAAGCTTGTTATTTGGGGAACAGATGTTAATGTGGCCTCATGCAAAGAAAAATTCCAGGTGCGTTTTGTTTCTTCCTTTTTTTAAATGAAAAGCTAGTTTGATTTAAACAAATACTAGTTGAATCTGATACAAAGTAGGTGTTTGTACTGCTAAATTCTGCTCATCTTTCTTTTCTGTCTCTCTTTTACCGCTAACGTTCAGAGATTTCTCCAGCGCTTTATCGATCCACTGGATAAAGAGGATGAAGACATTGGCCTGGATCTTAATGAGCCACGCTATATGCAACGACTTCAAGAGGTACTTGTAATGCAGTCAGTTCAGCTTTTCTTTTTTCAGTCTTGCATGCCACTGAGCTAAGGATTCCTAACTCCTTTGCAGATTAATATGGTTGGGGAACCATTCCTGAACGTAAATTGTGACCATCTAAGATCATTTGATGAAAATCTCTACAGGCAACTGATCTGCTATCCTCAGGTGAAGTAGTGCACTTGTTTTCTGGCTTTCAGGTGGCTCTTTCATATTTCTGGGTTTTAAAATGCTTGTTTGAATGCAGTGCATATTGTGTGTGTTCTGTGCAATCTTAGTGGTTACTTTATTCTACTGAATATAAAATGTCTTGTTTCATAGTAGATGATCACAGACAGAGTGAGTGCCTCGTGCATGCAAAGTTAGCTGGTGAACTGTAATGCCCAGGGTCTTGCACTTCCCTCCCACCCCTTGCAATGCTCAAATGAATAAGTCTGATCTGAACAGGTTTTGTGTTACGTAAAAGCTCAGATAGTGTAACTTTTAGTCATTCCTGGCTGATCAGCAGCATATAAAATGCTTTATGCAAAATTACTTCATTCCACGATTCAGCTTGTAAGCTGTTTCTAACAATTTTATACAGGAAGTTATCCCAACGTTTGACATGGCTGCCAATGAGATCTTTTTTGATCGTTACCCTGATTCAATACTAGAGCATCAAATTCAAGTAAGGCCATATAATGCACTGAAGACCAGGAATATGAGAAATCTAAACCCTGAAGGTAAACTTTTTTGCTTACCATGTTAGAAAAGAATCTTAAAGATTTTCATAAACTTAGTGAATCCTAACATAGAATCACATTAAGACTATATAAAACTGTACTTGTGCTCCATCCAGACCAGTGTCTTCCATTCATATGTCCATTTCAGAAGCAAATGCTTTAGAATCCAAACGCAGAATAATCTACCCAAAAAGGAAATCTCTCCTATCATCAACTACTTATGTTCTTAGTCCTGCAAGTGCAAAGGTTTCTTTCTAATACAAATTAGAATATTGGTATTACGTGTTTATGATTCTTTTTGCTCAAACAAAATAGTAGTAACCTACCTGAATGTCTGCCTCCTGCCTAAAAACCATTGTAACGTGAAATTTTGAAGATTATTTAAGTTTTAAGAGTATGAAGTCATCTGTTGAGTCTCTATGTTTTTGTAGACATTGATCAACTCATCACCATTAGTGGTATGGTTATCAGAAGCTCCCAATTAATTCCTGAGATGCAGGAAGCATTCTTTAGATGCCAGGTTTGTGCTTTCACCACCAGAGTGGAAATTGACCGTGGCAGGATTGCAGAACCATCAGTGTGCAAGAACTGTAACACAACACACAGTATGGCGCTGATTCACAACAGATCCATGTTCTCTGACAAACAGATGGTATGTTGGCTTAGGTAGCGGCTAATAGTGGCTAAAATGAAACAGTTGCTAGTTTTTGCTTCCCCACCCTCCTGAATTCATCGATAGCATTAATTATGTATCTTGAGATTGAATGCTTTGAAAAGAAAAAAGTGTTTCGGAACATGGAAATGGATGAAGCAACTTAGTGAAACAGTAAGTTTGCTTTGGAGAAGAAACGCATTAGGAGGATGAAATGAAGTATGTATGTCTTAATGTTTCTGTATGGAAGCCCTTTTATGTACAGTATGTCCCCTTCTGTCTAGACTAGGCGAGCCTTGTTTGTAGCACCATTTTAGCCGTGCCAGTAGCAATCAGCAGAATTCTCATTTTCATCATCTCTTCTAATCAGTAATCAGTTTTGTTGTTTGGGTGGGGGTATGTTGTTCCTGAGCAACGTTCCTGATTCAAAATGATGCTGAAGACTGTGTTAATACAAAATCCTGTTGTATGCTCTGTGGAAAAGCTTTGCTTTTTTGCAACTGAAACTTAATTGGTGTTTTTGCTAGATCAAACTGCAGGAGTCTCCTGAAGATATGCCAGCTGGACAGACCCCACACACAGTTGCACTCTTTGCTCACAATGACCTTGTTGATAAAGTTCAGCCAGGTGACAGAATTAATGTCACAGGTAAAATCTGGGTTGAGTGTTTCCATTCTTCTTTTTCATTGATCTTAACTGTGTCTAAAGGGACCTGATGGGCTGCACTTCCTAGTGCTGAGGGAGCTGGACACTTTCTTTGCCAGGCCACTCAGTTATCTTTGAAAAGCCATGGTGACCAGCTAAAATACTGGAAAAAAAGCCAGTGTCACTTCCTAGAGTGAGGAGGAGACGTGGGGAACTGTAGGCCAGTCAGCTTCATCTTGACCCCTGGGAAAGCTGATAGAGCTGATAAACCTGGAAACCTTTTCTGGCTGGTACAGTGTTGTACACCCTCAGCAAACGTGCAGACAAAAACAGAAGTGGAAGGAAGCAGTGCTTGATAGACCATGACTGTGGTGCCAGCATTCTCTTCGGCTGTATTAGGAGTGTTGCCAGCAGGTTGAGGGAGTACAGGGTCCAGTTTTGGGGTCTCCCAGGGCAAGGGAGGCATGAACATGCAGGAGTGAATTCAGCAAAGGTCTGTGATGATAACAGAAGCCTTGGTCATACGTGGAAAGGCTGAGAGAGCTGGGACTGTTCAGCCTGGAGAAGAGAAGGCTCAGGGGAATCTTAGCAGCATGTTTAGAAACACCTGATTTGGTGTGGGTGGAGGGGTGGAAGTGTCAAGAAGACAAAGCCAGACTCTTCTTAGTGATGCCCAGTGGCACACAGAGGGCACAAGCTGAAATACAGGCAATTCCAGTTAAAAATTAGAACTTTACTGTTTATGTGGTCGAGCCCCATCACAGGTTGCCTGGCGAGACTGTGTGGAGTCTTTGTCCTTAAAGATACTCAAAACCTGACTGGACAGTCTTTAGCAAGCAGTGGACTCCAGCTGACTCCAGTTTGAGCCCATGATTGGACTAGACAATCTCCAGACTGTCTGACCTTGATTCCTTCATTCTGAAACTGTAGCTGAAAAAGAGGCAGTATTAAGATATTTAGGAATAGTGTCTGCAGTCAGGAGAGTGATAATGTAGAGTAAGTCTTGTGATACTGCAGCAACATTTTATAAACCACTTTGCTTTAAAACAACTGCCGTAAAATACCCAAGCTGTTTGAAATGCATTAGAAAGCTGTTATTAAACTTGGCTCTTAAAAAGAGGGGGAAAGGCTGACTGGAGCGGGAATTTCAAAAGCATCAAGACTTAATTCTTTTTTCAAAAATGCTGTTATTGTTGAGAACACTTGTGATAGGAATGTAAAACACATATGTGTATCTGTAAAAATAGGATCTAGATGACTTAAATGTGGCTTTTACATGACAAATAAGTGACATAGTGAGAAAGAAGATGACAAAGTATTTAGGCTGCTTAGAAAAGCTGTACTCTTCCCGGGAACTTGTAAAATTTTTAGTGTTTGGAATAACCATGTTTCTCCATCTCTAATGCTGTGATTGAAATTCGTATTTAGGTATCTACAGGGCAGTCCCCATTCGAGTTAATCCGCGGGTCAGCAGCGTAAAATCCGTGTATAAGACCCACATTGATGTCATACACTACCGCAAGACAGACTCCAAACGCCTGCACGGTGTTGATGAGGAAACGGAGCAAAAGAGGTTTACAGAGGAGCGCGTGGAAATGCTCAAAGAGCTTTCTAAAAAAGCAGACATATATGAGAGACTTGCTTTAGCTTTGGCTCCAAGTATCTATGAGCATGAAGATATCAAAAAGGTGAAAAGTTCTGTTTTTCTCTTGTAAGACATGTATTTATACGTGTATATATTTGTAATGTTTGTTGTTAAAGTGTCTTGAAGCTTAAAAATTCAAAAAGCTGTATCTTGAGCAGTCTTAAAGTGTCACGGTCTTGTCAGGGTGGAGTTGGTTGTAAGTGTAGCATAATTCTTATCAAGCTATTAAGGAATGTTAATTAGAGGGAAGATAACTGAAAAGGTAGGAAGGCAGCAGAACTGGGAAAACTTAACTGCAGGATGCATCTTGGACATTTCTTAGAAGTTCAGATTACTGATTATCAAAGGAAAATATGTAGCTGTAACATAGTAAGTGCTTGCTGAAAAGAGGCATCCACAAGAGTAGCTTTAAAGTGACATTTGGTTGACTCTGAGTTATGGAGTATCAAAACATTTACTTAAATGTATCCAAGAAGGGATTGTTCCAATAAAGTGTCAACTGAGGTACTAGAATATTGTGAAAACTGCAATCCAGTAGCAGGTCTCAAGATACTGTTAGATATCAAACACTCATCTTCCAAGTATATTCCTGTGAGAATTTTTTAATAGATTTATACGTTATTGTAGTTCACGGGTTTCTGAAAGTATAATTCAAAACCATACGGTGCTTTACTTATGAAATGGGAACACAGCAATGACAATTCCATTTGTTGTTACCTTCTCAACACGCTAGTAAGTCACATCAAATCTAGGGGTTGGGGTTTAGGAAAACTAAGGACTCTTCATCAAAGGGGATTCCTCAGGTTCCAACCAAAATCTGCTTATAACAACATACAAAATTTCTGTCTTTAATGCTTGAAACCCAGATGCATTGAGTTGTGTTAATTTTAGCAGTGTTTATTTTTTAGATGTTTCAGTTGAACGGTTGCTCTGTTACATCTATACAAGAAGTGATGTTTTCATTTTTATAGGGAATTCTGCTTCAGCTTTTTGGGGGATCGAGAAAGGATTTTACTCACACAGGAAGAGGAAATTTTCGTGCAGAGATCAACATTCTTCTCTGTGGTGATCCTGGTACTAGCAAATCCCAGCTGCTCCAGTATGTGTATAACCTGGTTCCTCGAGGCCAGTATACTTCTGGCAAAGGCTCAAGTGCAGTTGGTCTTACTGCCTGTGTGATGAAGGATCCAGAAACACGGCAGCTGGTTCTTCAGACAGGTGCTCTAGTACTTAGTGACAATGGCATTTGCTGCATTGATGAGTTTGATAAAATGAATGAAAGCACAAGGTCAGTTCTACACGAAGTAATGGAACAACAGACACTCTCCATTGCAAAGGTAAATGAAACTGAAATATTCCTAGGGGCTTTTGCTCTTGCTTTACTCAGAGGCTTTCACAATGCAGTTTTTGACTACAGAACCCAGCTAATAACACTGGTGATCTCAGGAAATCGGAGGGAGGTTTTGGTGGCACATAGCTTCAGCTGGTTTCAGAAATGTTCTTTCCTTTTGACAGGCTGGAATTATTTGCCAACTGAACGCTCGTACATCCATCCTAGCAGCAGCTAATCCTATAGAATCACAGTGGAATCCGAAAAAGACTACTATTGAAAATATTCAGCTTCCTCATACGCTGCTGTCAAGGTACTGAACTGCACTGCATGTGTCATTTTTAGGAGATGTTACACTTCCTCTTCTGAAGATGATTACATAGAATAGAATAGAACAACTGTGTTGTTCACAACCTAGTGGAAAACTTTTACAGCACATACTTCAAATGCTGTTCTTACAATTTGTGAGCACAGAAGTGCCTCTTAGTATTTACACACTGACCGTGAACAGCCGGTGTGATAAGATCTGTAGGATCTCTTTTATTTAATTCTATGTTGTTGTTTCATAATAATCTAGAAAAGAGCTGTTCCAAAACTTAGGGCATTGATAACTTTAACAAAAATTCAGGACGCTTTTCTTAGATCTGTAAAGCTTTTAAAGTGAAACACTGATGATCAGGGAACTTGCAGCAGAGGTAGTAGAATCCTAAGATCTGTGCCTGCCTCATGTTGGTCTGTAAAATTCAGCTGAAGAGGTAGCAGTGCCAGTCAGTCATTTGGGCAGTAGCAGTTAGAGCCATTTAGTGCTTGCTGACAGAAAATCAAGCTATGTGCTGGAGTTGCATCTTGTTAAGAATTCCCAAACTAACTGGAAATTTGAAGTACACTGATGGTAATACTGGATATCCTGAGAACACTTACAGCTTAAATTTCAATTAAGAGCTGCTTAATTTAGCTACTTAATGACAAATGGTACCTTAGTGCAGGTGTACTGGATGAAACTAGTGGATCTCAATTCCACTATTTATTGGATTTAAACTCAAATAAATGTTTGGCTGGCTAAAAATGCATTATCCATGTCTGCTTATAGTTGAGACTAGTTGAATATATTGTTTGTAAAATTATAAACCATTTTCTGCAGGATTAAACTGCAAGTGTTTTTTGAATTATTTATAATTTATTTAGTTACATTTTTTTGCTGTTGCCTTTCAGGGCAGTATCTTAAGCAGCAAGTTTGTTCTGTGCATTTGTTATGTGTGTGGGATTTTTTTGTTTGTGGCAGGTGCAGCTTTTTTGGGGAGGGAGTGTATTTTTTAAGGAAACAAAAGATGTCGGCCTTGAATATGGAATCTGAATTTTGTAGAGTGTACCTTGCTTTCAAAATTTCAAGTCCATAGGGTGTAAGCAAATCCATTGTGCTGTTCTGTACCTTGAGAATTCCAGAAAAATCGTCTTTCTGGTGTAAGAAGGCAATTTCTACTTAGAGTAGGAATTAACAGTCTAGTAACTCCTACCTGCACTTGTTAAATCAAACCCTCCTAAACCAGGTACCTAAACGACAAGAAAGTATGCACACTAACACTGGATCATATCCCATTCAGGTTTGACTTGATCTTTTTGATGTTGGATCCACGTGATGAAGCTTATGACAGACGCCTTGCTCGCCATTTGGTTTCACTGTACTACCAAAGTGAAGAGAAGATGGAGGAGGAATACATGGATATGGCAGTACTGAGGGATTACATTGCATATGCTCGTAGTTATGTAAATCCCAGATTAGGTGAAGAAGCAAGCCAAGCCCTTATTGAGGTAAAGGAATTGCTGCTAAGAATGTTCAGACTCCTTCCTGATTTGTCAGGAGTGGTGAAATTCCCTTGTGTGTACCCTCTGTAGCTACGTAACAACTTTCTGTAAGATACTTGAAAAAAAAAAAGGAGGTCTCTAAAGGAAAGAGGGATCAAATGAGAAGTCATTCTGCATCTACTGTTTAGCTTTCAGATATGTTGGTTTGGTTCCATCCCATAACACGCAAAAAATTGTCTTGAAGCAAAATAAATGTGTCATCATAGACACAAGTAGTGCTATATAAGACTAATCCAAAATTCTAAAGTGATTCAAAATGTGATTCATTACCATGGTTTCATTGCTTTGTAACGGAAAGAAGTTATGTGATGTGGTTATTCATCACTGCAGAAAAACTGTGAAGGTGTGTGAGCAGAAATACAGTATTTGGAATGCCTTGCCAGAATTGCTCATATTCTGAAATAGGAGGTGGGGGGAATGCAGGGGACTGAAAAAGAATTAATATGCCAAGATGTACTGAAATATTTAATGACTGCCTCCCTTTCAGGCGTACGTGGACATGAGGAAGATTGGCAGTGGCAGGGGAATGGTTTCCGCATACCCCCGGCAGCTGGAGTCTCTGATCCGGCTGGCAGAGGCGCACGCCAAGGTGCGCTTCTCGGAGAAGGTGGAAACGGTGGATGTGGAGGAAGCAAAACGCCTCCATCGGGAAGCACTGAAACAATCTGCTACTGATCCAAGGACTGGAATTGTGGACATTTCCATTCTCACAACAGGTTTGTGCTTCCATAGTGCTAAAGCAGGGCCGCTGGTGGGATTTTGTAATTTTAAAATGTAACTTAACCTGTCCTCCTTAGCTGATTGCTAAAAGGTATTTTCTTTGCTTTTATAAGGAATGAGTGCAACAGCTCGTAAGCGGAAAGAGGAATTGGCCCAAGCCTTACGGAAGCTTATCCAATCAAAGGGTAAAGCACCATCTTTGAAGTACCAACAGCTTCTGGATGATCTCCGAGCACAGTCTGATACAGTAAGTTTCCTGCTTTGTTTTTACATTTCCATTAATTTTTAAAAGCGTTTTTTTCCAAATGAACATTCTTTTTCCTCAAATCTCGTTATGGAAGGAAATGGAAACATGAATGATTTCTGTTGGCATGACTAGAAAGCTGATTCTGTTACAGACAAATGAGTTGAATGTGCTGTATCTTAGTTTATTATGGCTTCTGCAATTAGCAAACTCAGCTTCAGGGTTCCAGGCCAGGCTTCAAATTTCAAATAAAAATACTAGATGGTTGGTAGAAAGTATAGCATTTTTACTATGTTTGAAACATTTTCCCTATCTTTATTTGATTTGCTCCTTTTCTACAAGGCTGTCACCAAGGAAATGTTTGAAGAAGCACTTCGTGCCCTGGCTGATGAGGACTTCTTGACTGTGACTGGAAAGACTGTGAGGCTGCTGTGAGTTACCCTGTGCTTGAGAGCCCACTGTCACGACCTGTACTTCGCCTTACTCAAGATAGCGTCAGTCTGCAAGATCTTTGAGATTTGGGACTATCATTTGCTATGACAGGCATAGCCTTTCCCTGCCAGCCAACTGTCGTGGCTTCACTTTGCCTTACTGTATTGCCACTCTGCAAGATTTTCATGGCTTCGCCTATCATTTGCTATGACAAGGCTAGTCATGATTAAGTGGAACTTCTGTCATTACAAGATATTGTGAAATACCTGAAAAATCCTCATGTCAATAATGCTATTTACATTTTAGCTAAATGTAATTACTAATATGTCAAGGGCTCTGCGTTTTTATGAGGTTTTTTAGAGCATGCTAACAATACTGCCTGTATTTCCAACTGAATTGTAAAAATTCATCCTCAATGACCTTTTAGTAACTGCAGTTTTTACTGTTAGTATTGCTGTAAGCTGAAATAAAATTATTTGACTTAAAAGGACTCTTGTGTTCATTTCAAGTACAAATCAGCATCTCCTGTGCTTTCATTTCAAGTACAAATCAGCATCTCATGTGCTGACCACTTTTCAGTCTAGAACTCTGCAATTTTTTGGAAGTTCTTTGTGAGAGCATGGAAGGAGCTTTGCTTTTTGGGTTTTTTGTTTGTTTGTTTTGTTTGACCTGAGTGTACTGTGGAAGTATCCTCAGTGTAAAAAAGGTAGATAGATTCTACTTGAAACCACATTTCTTTACTCCAGTTTTAAGTATGACTGGATAAATTAGGATACCCACCTTTGGTGTAACGACATATAATCAGTCCTGAAAAGGTCTTGTAGCTTGTTTACAATAATATTCCCAAGATCCTGGTATTGGTGATTTTTTAATAGAAAAATACAATGCTATGTTAATCTTCTTCAGCTGTACCAAGCAGCACGACTGCTTTATGTGGTCTATTTTATTTAAGTACAATGAGCAGGTTAGAATCCTTGCATAACTGTTTCAGCCAAACTTGAAATTGGATGTTACTGAGAAATATTCCAAACTGTACTCTGCCTTCACTTCATGAAGAAGGAAAAAAATAATCAATCTATTCACTTACTTGAAGTGATCTTGGCTTATACTCAGTGTTCATCCTAAAAGAATGATGAGTCATTAGATATTCCTGAGACAGATGTCTTGAGTTATCATTGTCCACACTTCTTACAGCTGATGAGATAAAAAAAAATCACGTATCAAAGATAACGATCAGAAACAGTTTTTTATAAGACAGGTTTACCACAGGATGTTATGGAGAGCAGAACCCAGTGGCAACACCGTGTGCACTGAGAAAAACCTTGCTGCCAATAAGGGCCTACACAGCAGCTGTAAGGACGCCCCAGACTTTTCAGAAAAATGGCATTTAGTATGACCATTCTAGGCATCTTCTGTCTACTGATCATACTGAAAGTAGTCACTAAGTCTGGTATTTGGGTGTGCTACAATTTTTTACCTATGCCTGAGAGTTCAGATGGAAGGTCAAGTTTTTTGGCCTCCAGAGATACACCAAGAAATGGAACAATAATGCTAGTTCCACGCACATTTTCTTCCTCATGCATGACCAGACAGAAAACGTGAGAAAATAAGAAGGCCTTTTTGCACACTGTGAGGTGCTCAGTTACCATTCAAGACACAACCAATTTTGCATAACTGGTCACTGAGATCTAAAAGCTGCACTTGCTGTGCAGCTCCGGGAAGGGTCAGGGGAAAGTGCACCATAATGAAACACAACGACTGGACAAGGACCAGAAGAAATTAATAAGGTGTTGGGGGAAGTCAGTGAATCAGTTAGATGCTCAAGGTTAACTCTGAAGATCTAACACAAGTGTGGCAGGCATTAGCCTCTTAAAGGCAGCTCTGCAAAATGGAAGCAGGAGAGAAGTCTGAGGGGCTCAATTAACCTGCACACAGGCCTTAGCTAAACGACATGGGTGCTGTAGGGTGCTTTCTAGGACACAGACTTGGGAGGAAAGAGGTGACAGCTTTTACCTGCAAATTTCAATTGACCAATGCAGCTCATACTACAGCTTCATAAAGATCCTTAGTGAAAGAAGATCCTATACATCTGGGCAGGGATCACAACGGACAGCTGGGGAAGAACAAGCGTTCCCTAAACTATTTCCACTGTGTGATCAAGACACATTAGTTCAGGTGTCTAACCATCATTCATCCATTGTGTGCTGATTTTGGATTCTTTAGAGTTAACTTTCTTCACAGTGGCTGTTGTGGGGCTGTGTTTTGGATTTGTGCTGAACGCAGGGTTGATTAATATAGAAATGTGTTTGTTATTGCTGAGCAGGGCTTACACAGAGCCATGTACTGCTTCTTGTACTGCCATGTTGGCATGGGAGGTTGGGAGAAGACAGCCGGGACAGATGACCCCAAGTGACCAAAGGGATATTCCAGACCACATGACATCATGCCCAGTAGATAAAGCGGGGGTTAGAGGGAGGAAGGGGGGGACATTGGAAGTGATGGTGTTTGCTTTCCCAAGTAACCATTACATGGGATGGGGTCCTGCTCTCCTGGGGATGGCTGAACACCTGCCTGCCCTTGGGAAACAGGGAATGAATTCCTTATTTTGCTTCGCTTGTGTGCATGGCTTTCCCTATTAAACTGCCTTTATTTCAACCACTGAGCTCTCTAGCTTTTATACTTGCAATTGTCTCCCTACTGGTGGGGGAGTGAGTGAACAACTGTGTGGGGCTTGGTGACCAGCTGGGGTTAAACCACGACACTTTATGTTTTTCATAAAGCATGGAAAAATGTCATACTGCAGAATTGTCTTCCTGTTAAATTTGACTTACACCATCCAGAAAGTCAGCTGTTGCAACAGAGGATTGACCTCTACAGTTATATGAGCCTGATTTAGGTAGTAAGGACAGAGAAAGGAAAGGAGGAAGGAAAAAAAGCCGGTTTACTCCAATTTTTAAAAAAATTAACATTTTACCGTAAGAGTTACGCATTTTCTTTGGTAGTAGTGGATCAACTGCTGTCTGGCAAAAACACTGGAGAATGCGGGCATCGATCCCGCTACCTCTCGCATGCTAAGCGAGCGCTCTACCATTTGAGCTAATTCCCCCCCGTGCGGGGGGTGCTGGGGATCACGGAACTGTGATCCCCTGCGAGCATTTAAAACCGCAGTTCCACACGTAGAATGCACTTCTCTCTCTTGCTCTGGCCTCTCTGCTCACAAACGAAAACACGTCCAGCTTCGATTCCAAAATCATAAATTTGTAGTATTTCATTTTGCGTTTCCAAATCAAGCAGCAAGAAGCAAGGCAAAGTGGAACAGACATGATTCCAGCTGTGTGTATGTAACAATAAAAAAAACCCCCGCTTGTTAGTTGCCGCTCACGAAATAAAGTCCATGGTGGCATTTCCTTTTCTCGCTCCAAGCATCGGGCTTTATTTAAATATTTTTTTAAATATTCGCAGTGAAGCATTTTCACTTCCACCAGCAGCAAAACCGACAGTGGAGAATGCGGGCATCGATCCCGCTACCTCTCGCATGCTAAGCGAGCGCTCTACCATTTGAGCTAATTCCCCTCGCGCCCTGCACTACCATCCCGTAACTTTAGAGTTTAATAGCTACAAATACGAACTGCGCCCTCCACCTCCACTGTGCTCTTTTACCGCGGGAAGTAACCCCAGCGCATCCGTTCAGAACACTTGATACCGCCTGACCTTGAGTTGTCTATGGTTTTGCCCAAGACGACAAAAAAACTAACGTGATAAGGCAGAGTAATGTGATACGGTACCTCGCGCTAACGTGCACGACACGCTCGTGCCCTGCAGCCTGCCAGGGCCACCTGACACACGCTAGATTTGTCCTTCGCCTACGCTGAGGGAAATCACATCACAGGCGATGCAGTGGAGCAGCTTGAGGATAATACAAAACTCGCATTTGCCCTGATGTCCCCTCAGGATATCATCTAGAAAGCAAAACTCAAACATGATTAAATTAACTTATGTAAGTTTCCATTAGTATTGACAAGAAGATGCATTGAAGTGATCTGTATTAAATGAAAGTATGCGGACACAAAGCCTTCAAAACTGAAACACCCTAACTTTTTAAATGGAACTAAGAAAGTCAGGCTATTTTTCAGACATTGGCAAGGAAGTTTTCCCAACCAGGTTAAGAAATTAGAACATTTTACTTGCCATCTTACATGAAAACTTAGCAACACTCACAACAAATTCAAAATCACAAAACAATGCGGTAAATTATATAAAATACATGTTTTAATAATTGAAAATAGCGCAGAGGTCTTTCCTCACCTTTATCTGGCTTGGGCATTAAATACACTGTTTTTCTGCGAGGGGGATGGGTGAAGCTTTAGGCCTTTTCAGCAGCGGCAGAGTGAGATGTGGTGAAAAACAGGGAGAGGTAACCTGCCTTTTTCATAATGACTCAAACTGCACAGGGTAGATAAAGAAAACTGTTCACAGAGCTGAACCTCATGAAACACGATATGGGAAAGATCCTGGCCACAGGCGTGCAGTGGGCCATCAGTGAGCCTAAGATATGCATGTGCCTGTGAGAAGGACTGAAACTGCTTTTGCATATTTACTTTCCCCCTCAAGTCTACTCAAGTGAGGTAGATAAAATCATCCACAGTATAAGGCAAGAAGTGTTAAGGGCAATTTTTATTTTTTTTATTGTGCAGAGACTGACGTTAGGCAGGAGAATATTTGAATTTTAAGAGAATATTTGCAGCAACACTGTAAGTGTAGTTCCACATCTTGACCTGGATCGTAAAAGATTCAGAGTACTACCTTATGTAGGACAAGTTGTAACTTGCTGACGCTCAATTTTGAAATTTATTTTGTTTTGACTGGTTGCTGTCATCCAGTAAGTTAAATCCTTCAGAGAAAACCACCAGCACATGTACTGTTCATTATTGCACACCCTTCAGTTTACTAGCGGGACTTACTCCTCTGCGTTTAAACAGAGCACATCAGTGTATCCACTCTCACTGTAAACTACATTTTCCTTCTTGGAATCCAGAAAGCATTCTTTGATGTAAGAGCCTGTGAACAGAGCTTTAGTAATGTGCTTCCTACTGCAAAGTCAGTTAGTATGACTATAAGTGAATTTTTCTGTTTTAGAAATGTTCATAGTAACCCCATATATTTAAGATGCAATACTATTTGAACACAATTATCGAAGTCAGTAAATAAAGGTAGAAATAGAAATAATTTCTAGAATATAACATAGGAATACATGAATGAATTCTTTCTCTCCACAAACTATGATAAACATGAACTTTTAAACCATCATATTTATCATTTATGTATTTTTAACTGGAAAATAAAGTTGGAAAAGGAACTAGAGACTTGAAAAAAAGAAGGAAAATCTCGCTGTGCTTCAGTGACTTTTAAGAGGACACTTTCTAGATTTACAAGCCTTTTTGTACTTGCTCTGTAAGAGATGTAAAAAAATTAGTTCTCTCTCCTTCCTGAATAAACGCTAGAGGATGCACTGCTCAGGAAAACGAGTTGTTTTATCCAAGGAGCACAGCAGAAAATGCTCCTCGTATATCAAGTGTGTAGCCTGGCTTTTCAGCCATCGGGCTTTGCACATAAATACAGAGGTGACTCAGTGTTGTTGCACAGAGTGACCCAACGCAGCAATTGCGGCCGAAGCGGCCGCGCAGCGATTCAGCACAAGTGCAGCGGCCCTGGCTGCCCGCGGCAGGGGGAATTAGCTCAAATGGTAGAGCGCTCGCTTAGCATGCGAGAGGTAGCGGGATCGATGCCCGCATTCTCCAGTGTTTTGATCGGCTGAAGCGCCACGCTGCGTGGGGTAAGCTTTTCTTCCATGAACTGTCCCGGGTTTGTGTTAGAAAATCCACAGCAGGTAATACAGACCACCTCACACGGCAAATAAAAGGGGAGATGTTAATTATCAAGGTTACACTTGCGCACTCTCCGAAAACCGATTTCTTCACAAACCGATCTACACGGACGCTGTTACTCTGTAATACTCGGAAAGCAGTCACTTCCGCCCTTTACCGCTGCACTGAATGTGAGCATTTATTACCGCTTTTTAATGATACGAAAAGTTAGTGGTAATGTCTCTGCGAAGATGTAACAGTTTGTAGTGTCTATATAAATCATCAGCTCACCGCAGAATTACTGTCTGTCCAGCTACCTTGCACCCGTTGTAGGATGAGCAGGGCACACTCGTTCTAACGTGAGTTTCAAGTGCGGTCTCTCACTCAATGCCGTCCTCCAGCCACGAGAAGACAATAATTTGCACTTTGAAAAAAAAAAAAAAAAAACAACTCAGCTCTGAACAACGTTCAGAAGCTAAATCACTCATATTATGCAAACGCGTCTCAAAATTGATTCATTTTAATCCTGACGAAACCGCTCCACGAAAACGCATCATAAGTCAAGAACAGCGGCGCCGCAAAACACTGGAGAATGCGGGCATCGATCCCGCTACCTCTCGCATGCTAAGCGAGCGCTCTACCATTTGAGCTAATTCCCCCCGCCGCGAGCTGCCCGCCCCCTGCGCTCACCATTCCCGCTGCCCCTTTCCTCACTGGCGGAGCGGCCACACAACGCGCTGAAACGTGACCCGCTGCCTCCAACACAAACAACTCCCTCCCCCGCATCACGGTAGCCGGGCACTCCGAGCCCTTGTAATCCCCTCCCGCAGTCACCGGTAGGCAGTAACAGCGCACAGCCTTCCAGCGAAACGCAGAAACAATTAGGTCTTCCTGCAAGCGCACTGCTTTTGACAGCCGTAGTGGGAATTTTACCTAATATTGATATCTGGACTCCTCGAGGCAACAGCAAGCGCGTTGTTCAGCGGAGCTGCATCTGGATAACATCCGGGCTGTGTTTCCAGGCAATCGCAGACTTATGTTGACACCAGACAATTATTACTCCTTAAGAGAAATCTGGTTATATTTAAATACTGTATTTTTCTAAAACAGATTTTTCTTATTTGTAATCCCTAGGTGGAAGACAATTGGCTAAATGACTTTACCCTTCTCCACATTTTACCATGTAAAATACATATGACTGAATAGGTAGAGTTCTTCCAGTTCTTTCTCTTGTGACAGTAGAGTCTGGGTTCATGTTATAAAAAGGGGGTAAAAAAAAGGCACCCAGGCAAATGGAACACCTGGAAACAAAGTAATAGTTCACATTATTTACTTACATCTCTCAGGAATTTTTAAGTTGTCATTCTATCACTAGATAGACAGGCACACTCACACAAATACATATAAAAATCAAGAATATACAACTAAAATGTAAAAAAATATAAATTTTCACTATAATGAAACAGCAGTGAAAATTCTTTTCAGTGGTGTGGTTTCACAAAAAAGCAAGAGAGAGTTGGGAACTTTTCGTACACTTACAATATTAAGTAACCTGCTTTTCTGGAAAAAAGGAGTATCTGAAATGAAATTTATTAAATAACTACACAAACAACTCTTTATTTCCCCAGGATGCTTTAAGACACAGGAATCACACTGACATATAAAGATCTTTCAAATCTTTCCTCTTCAATGACTTAGTGATTTCAGAAAACAAAATAACAAAATTTCAGTCTTTGGTCTAACTCTAAAGCTGGGTACCAAAAGTCCCATGCAGACTCTTCCATTAACAAAATTCCAGTGTCTTGCCACCTCCTCCCTCACTCTGACTGAAACAGCCAGGTTTGCCAACAAAATGTTTCTCCCTCACCTATTTAAAACTAATCAATGTGGAAAGTAGCATCTGAAATTAATTTGCAGCAGGTAATTAAGTTCTTACTGCTGGAATTACACTGCAGATACCACGGACATTTAAGCAAGTGGCTGACTGAAAGCCCCACAGGTCAGTATGTCTGGCAAAGTAAGGAAGCAAAGTAAGGATGTTTCACATTTTTCTTAGTATTCCTTCTGAACAAAAACCATTTAAGTCTCCAAAACACCTATGCTAGAAAACAAATAAGCAAGCAAACAGAACCCTTGTAGCTGTGTCTGTACCAGGCTTGTATGAACATAGCCCAGGCAGAATGAGGGTTTCATCATTCCAGATTTTGAATGGTAAAGCACATCTACTTGGTTTAATTAAGGGAATCCCTATGGAGGCTTACAACTGCACACAAACTGAAACTTTTGGGTCTCGGCACTGATAGTCTTAAGGCTTTAATACAGGAGCTAGGGTAAAATTTACTTAAAATCAACCAAAACTCAGAACAAACTATAAATTAAGCAGTGACAAAATGAGTAAGGCCAGCTATAGTATATTCAGTTCATTCTGTTAAATAGCCTAACCTTCAAGTTGACAGATACAGCATTAACATGAAACAAGTATGTCTCCAGTTCTGTAGCTAGTATTTATCCCATATTTAAAGCATTGAAGGAAAATCTGTATTTAAAGCGTTGAATGAAATGTGTTTTGGACCTCAGAGACAATTTTGCTGAAAAGCAGTATCAAAATATGGAATTGGACAGCAAAATTTACACCATCCTGTGGAGGGAAAAACCCACAAACAAAAACCTCTAACTCCAACAGACAGCACCCAACCAAATGCACTGTAAATAACATGAAAAGCAACATATGAGACATGTAATGAGTCAGAAGAAACCTCCCAGGATCCCTATTCCTGTTCTTAATGGCCACAATGAGAATAAAACTTGATTTGTTGATGAAGATGTTATTGCTTGTTCATAAAATTCTGCCTCCATTATTCATCGATTCATAGCCAAAGCATAAGACATAAACATGCTAAAGAAATCCCAAAACATAAGAACCACCAAAAAGAAAAAAAAAACAAAAATCAAAACATAATAAACCCTAGAAAGATTTGCTACTTTGAATAATGTTTGCTACTGCTGTTACCATGTTTGAGGAAAATAGTACAGTCCATCTGGGAGGTAACATAGCAGTACAAAATTCTGTAATATTGGTCAAAGGGTCTGCTTAGCCAGGCATCCTGAGTAACTTCAGTTACCATTAGCAGCCACAACAGAAACTTGCAAAGGCCAAAATAATTCATATTAAATATACTGCTTTTGTAAGAAGTACAGCACCATACTGTTCTTCGTATATATGTACCAGATTAGCATTTAGGTTAACACTGTGCTTTCTGTGCACTAATAAGAAGACAGTAATTTCAGAGCACAGCTCTGAGCAAGATCATTTTATGCTACTCTCTGTCATCTCCCTGAGGACCAACACAAAAATCACCCTCATTATTTCAACCTACAAAATCTCAAACTTTATCAGAGAGTAGAAATACCAAGAAAACATAAAAATTACCATATTCTTTCTCTAAAAGGATCCATGGATTTTAAATCTCCATCTAGTTTATCATATGGATTCCAGGTTGGCAAAGACTTCATTCTGTTTTCAGATGGGGAAACAGGAAGTCATACATTAACATGATTATGCATTTAGGTTTTTTTCCTAGGAAAATGGCTAGACTCACATCACAACTTACTCCCAATTTTTTTGGAAGACCTTGTATCCCTCCTAACTTAATGAGAGTTTAAAAAATTCTGACAACACGGAGCTCATGTACAATGTCCTCCTTGAAATAAACAAGATGACTATGTAGAAAAACTGTATAACTCATTTTATATACAAACCAAACTGTTTAATAGTAATAAATGGGGTTGGTACAAAAGTAGTGAGATTGACTATGCCTGGATACCACTGGATCTGTAACCTTTGTCTTCTAAATCACCACTATAAGAATCTAAATTTTGTCTACATTCCCTATAACTCCACATAGGAGAGAATGTGTGCCTAGGCCACCTGGCTAATCAGCTATCACTGAACAGCACATACAAGATTTTCCTCACGTTCATTTAGTGTCTCTTCCAAGCCATGGATTTCCACAGAATAGTAGACAATTTGTTTGTCTTTCGTCTTTTTATCCATCTTTCACTTTTCATGCCAAAGTTAACAGGGGTGAGAATGAAGATTTTTCATAGCTTAGAAGACTTAAGACTCAGATCCCTGTATCCTGTGGTTTTTACTAAGGAACAGAACTATGTACTCATTAAGTGAGATTTTATCCAGAGTAACAGAGTAGTTTTAAGAACAACAACCTCATCCAAATAAATAAACCAACCATTTATAAAAAATCCCAAGGAACCAGTTACACGGAATGAACCGAAAAACGTATTTGGCTGCAATGTTCAAAGACTAGAGGGTTAAGATACACAGAACTCACTGAAGTTCAGTGTATGTTTAACATCTGATTACTTAGGTACATATGAAAATCGGAAAGCTTTGCTTTTTTTTAAATTTATACACCACCATGGTATACAATAATTTAAAACTAGAATGGGGAAACCAGACTTATCATTAGAGGACCTGCATTCATTGATGAAGCTACCTGCTTACAACATATTCAAAACACCACAACCATGCTGAATTAAGACCAGAAAAAAGTTTAAAATAGCACCCACTTCAACAAGTTCTTCAGCCTAAGTTATCCTCTGATTTGAGTCTTCCACCTCTCTCCTGGGCTTAATGTTACAGGTTAAGTGAACTCCAGATGAGCAGTACCAGAAGTAAAGAAAACAACAGCTATTAAAATTTACTAATGCAATGTAGGATTACTGTGGTTGCAGGTGCTGAGAACAATTGAAGGAGTGCTGGAGCCTGAGTCATGGCAGAGCAGCACAGGAATAGGAAGCACTCCACGAGAACCCACAAAACCACTCCCTCCGCTGAGGAGCAGCACTGCTCACTGCACCTCCTCCTTCAAACAAGCACCCCCACAACTCCAAAACTAGATTTTCTGAGACTCATGAAGACAACCCCCACGACCAGAAAGCCCCTTGGTAAAAGGCCGCATACAAACCTCTTCTGCCTGCTTTGTCACTCGATGGTCTCAGGCCAGACTAGCTCCAGGTGATGACAGAACAGACACAACTCCCCTACCCACATGTTCCCACCTTCCCGGCCTCTGCTCCGCCCTTCCCAGGCACCAAGCATGCCCTGCCCTGTGCTAGAACCTTCTGTGGAGGTGCGTGTTTCCACCCACCCCAATGGCAACTCTCTCCTCCAGGGCAGCTGCTGCCCTCCTTTTATTCCTGTGTAGATGGAGCGATGAACAGGTGGCGCTGGGAGGTTTGTGATCGTGTCAACAGGGAAATGCTGTAGCTGTGTCTCCTCCTAATGCATGAGGCAGCTGTTGGGATGGCAGGTAAGTCTTCAAAAGAAAAGCTTGCCTGTTGGTCAGCTCTTCTGTTCCCCCCTAAGCTGCCTTCTGTATCATCAGGGGGAAAAGGTAATGCTGGAAAGAGCAGATTTTTATCCTAGTTTTCCCAAATGGCAGTGGCTGTAAGTAGCAGGAATATCAGCTGAGTGTGTGTGCCTTTAAATGGACCTAAATATTTTTTTCATAATGTAAATTCATAATTAGGTTTTTGCTCATGCATATTCCTAGGCATTGCTTTAAGGGTGGAGATTGGAAAACAATTTTTAAAAATGTATATCAATATGTGTTTAAAGAGAACAGAATTTTCATTTTCCAACCACGTTCCTGATACTTTCTAACACCTGAGAGCTTGACTTCTGAATAATTTGGGTATGCAATATATCTTTCTCTGTCACTTTCATTTTTTTAAAGGAGATTATAGAACATAAGGGTTATTTTGCAACTGTAAAAGCTATTCCTGCCTTGCAAAACAATCTCAGCTTCTTCACTTTTGACACCAAACATGAAGTTAACTGTTAGCAAGAAAAGGCAGTTTTATCAGTAAATGGTAAAACCCCCCTTTGGTTTATTCAGCCAGCAGGTTTGGTGAAACTGTGTAGGCTAAGGTGCTCCAACTTACACCCTTCTTCCTCAGTTCCTTGGAGTCTCTGAAGTTTTGGCAATAACGCATCTCCTGTGTGTTTGTAACCTTGCTATTTTTGTACATTGCTAGATACTTTTCCTGAAAAAAAAGAAAAAGAAGGAAAAACCAGAAAATAATTGATTTCTTTCACCAACAGCTGACCTATTTTTATGTATTTTTCTTCTTTTGCTAAATGTTAGTAAAATTACAGCTACTTCAGCGCTTCTCAAATAAATAAAAGGCTATGAAAAAATGGTAATGGTGTTAGACAACTTGAAACAAGATCAGTGCAGAATCTTGAGTTGTTTACCAGTGATTTAGGATTATAGCAACATTTGAACAACTTCCTGTTAAGAAAGCTTTATTTTCTCAGAAGAAGAAGACAAAAATAAGGTGATTTTTTAAAAAAAGTCCAAATATTCGACCAGGAAGTTACTCAGGAATGCCCGGTCTAAATATGTTCCTTGTCATCACTGCTAAATAATGGAATAATGAGTGTTGGTTAGCTAACTTGCTCTAAATTCCTAGAGATGATCAAGTAAGCAGGTGCTTTTAGGCCCAGATGAGCACCCAAGGTGGTTCATGCTACATAAATAAGATCATGTGAAAAAATATGCATTACTTCAGTTGGATTTTCTATCACAGTTTTCCACCCAGTGTTTTCAACAGAAAACCTGCTGAAGTGCCTGTGCATGTTCTAGCAGCTGCCATAGAAAATTGAATTATTTACATGGCAAAGATCTCTCCTTACTTCACAAGTGTTACATCATTTTCACACTGTTTTTAATCTTTTTAACATTCTACAAATACTGAAAAACTATACACAATCAATCACCCTCTCTTCCCCTTCAAAAATCTTGGGTTTAACTCTGACAGGACTAGCTTTAGGATTTAAAAAAAACAAACAAAAAACCACCAACCAACCAAATCAGGTATAGCTTAAACATACAGCTGGCCATAAATCCAGAACAACTTTATACCTGATTAGTACTCTCACTTGTACCATTAGTGCCCTTAAAACTGACAGCTGTACTTTTTCTGAATACCATTATGTTTTCTTCCCCTTGCTATTTTCTTGTGGTTGGCACTGTCAAAAAATTGTAGCAAATCAATGCTGACACTTGCCAAGCGCGAAGTGAATACTGCCACATAGAGCAATGACATTCCTGGTCTGTGTTGCCACCTGCCAAAGAATCCAGCTCCAGGAACAACTGGATGTGCATGTACAGTAGCTCCAAGCCATCCATCACATGTCAGGGCTAAGGTACATGAAATGATTCAGCATCACCAGAAGGAAAAACAAGCCAGGCTGGTTAGAAACCAGTCAGGTCGTGATCTTACCTCCACTCATGCTCTGATTTGATTTCTTCTTGGCCTGGTTTAAACTTGATGGATGAGTAACTGCTCCCATTTTGCTGTGGAGTGAGAAATGTGGCCTGGCTTAGCCAGGAGCCGTTGTCTGGTTTAGTGCTGACATAGTGCAGGATCAGTCTCCTATGTAAATGAAGATGTTCAAACAACAGTCAGAAAGTCACTGGGAGGCAGATTATGGGCTATATAACTTGGCTGTATGTGCAAGAGCAGAGCGAGCTTATGGAGAAGAGCAGAAGTGAACACTGCCATGACAAATCAGGTGGAGTTTGTAAACTCTTCTCACCCTACAGAGAACCAGAGCCAAACCCAGCTCTCTTGCTTGGTCTATCACTTTATGTTTCAAAGAGATACCTGAGAGACCTCTGTGGTTAAAATAAGTAGGGGAAAGATGTAGAATGAAACTCAGCCACTTTGGTTTGGTTCAGCTCAAAAAACCTGGATGTGTATGTGAAAGTTGTTACAGGTATGTTCACATTATTTTTTGTATCAGAAATAGCGTGGCCAGCAGGACCAGGGCAGCGATTGTCACCCCGTACTCAGCACTGGTGAGGCCACACCTCGAGCGCCATGTTCAGTTCTGGGCCCCTCACTACAAGAAGGACATTGAGGTGCTGGGGTGTGTCCAGAGAAGGGAACAGAGCTGGGGAAAGGTCTGGAGCACAGGTCCTATTGAGGAGTAGCTGAGGGAGCTGAAGATGTTTAGCCTGGAGAAAAGGAGGCTCGGGGGTGACCTTATCACTCCACAACCATGTGGAAGGAGGCTGTAGCCAGATGAGGGTTGGCCTCTTCTCCAATGCAGCTAGGGACAGGACGAGAGGATGTAGTTGTAAGCTGCGCTAGGGGAGGTTTAATTTGGACATCAGAAGGAATTTCTTCACAGAATGGGTGATTAGACATTGGAATGGGTTGCCCAGGGAGGTGGCGGAGTCACTGTCCCTGGGGGTGTTTAAGGAAAGACTGGACGTGGCACTTAGTGCCGTGGTCTTGTTAACATGGTGGTGGTGTTCAGGCATAAGTTAAACTCGATGATCGCGGAGGTCTTTTCGAACCGAATTGATCCTGTGATTCTGTGAAGCAGAAGCAAGGAGGCAGGGGGAGGGTGGGGATGGAAGAGAAAGGAGCAGGTGGCAGGGGATTTTGGACCGCCAAGGGAAAGGCTTTGTGGAAGGAGAAAGGGCTGTCCCGAGGAAGCAGGGAGGCAAACGCGAGGAGCCGAGGCCCAGAGGCGGGTCCGTGACCGGAGCCCCGGGGACGAGCGCGGAGCGGCCCCTGCAGCCGGGGCACGGCGGCTCCGGGGCGGCCGCGCCATGGCCCTTCCGTGGCGGGGCGGGGTCCGGCCCCGGGGCTGCGGGTTTGGGGGGGCCGTGAATCCTCATGTTCCCGGCTTTATGCTCCGTGTCAAGTTACGTGAGCACAGGTGTGTTCATTTTTCAAAAGTCAGTGTTTTAAGGCTGTTAAAAATAATGTATTATTCCCTATAATGTATTAATTATAGGGAAGTGCGTTTGATGAGCTAATAAGTATAAAAAATACAGATCTGTTTTATTTTCACTTGACTCTCTCACCTCGAAGCCAGACACCTTCCAAAAAGACGTGTGTGTGCGTATACATATTTATATGAAAGGATGCGTAAGCTTTGACTATAAAACTCTGTTTCAGTCAAGCATATAACATTTTTTTCCTTCATTAAACGTTTCCTGAACCAGTCTTTATATGTGCATGCGCTGAAAATTGGAAAGAAGATGGGTTTCCTTGTTGAATTTGGAACAGTTGTTCAGTAAAAGTAGGGCTTTTTTTGCTTTTTTCCCTAAAAACACACATTTGGTTTCTTTTAAGTAACTCAGTCTTTTGGGGAGCTTCTTGTATGAAAACAGCTAAATGACAAAGACTCGTGTTATAAGAGGATGAATAAGATTATTGTGGTAGTGTACATGCTGAAAGACGGTGTCCCCATGATTGCAGCTGTGAGCTGCAGTCAGTTGTTGGTGAGTGAAAAGAATGACTCAGCAAGAAGCAGCGAATTTATAATTTATAATCCAACATAGTTGTGTTGTGGTTTATTTGTAAATTTAGTGTGTGTATCTCCAAGTTTTAAAGGTTTTTTTTCCAAGTGGGGAATTAGCTCAAATGGTAGAGCGCTCGCTTAGCATGCGAGAGGTAGCGGGATCGATGCCCGCATTCTCCAATGTTTTCAGTATTGATTTCACTATAAACCACACGGCAGCAGTGAAAAGTATTTTCCTATTTACGCTTAATTGTTCTTGTGTATTGTAAAGAAATATGAAAGAACTGTAAATTTTTAAAAAAAGTGTATTGGTTTAAATTTTTCATTTTTTCATTTCAAAATCAGATGTTTGTTCTTTTGCGGAGAGGGAGTAAAAAATACAATCTTTGCATGAAATAACGAAATTTACTGACACCTTAATGCAATAATAAATGACGTGTGAAAATTATTGAGAGAATGAAATGAGGAATTTTTTGATTGGTCCTTAAGTATTTGGTTAATGATTTCATTCATTAGTTAACTTTATATTTGATATTATAGTTTAGTGTGTAGTGAACAAAATTTTGTGTTCATGGTTTGAGTAAGACTCATTGTTTCTGCTCTATTTTGGTTGTATAGGCTGTTTATTAGAAAGAGTGGGCTAGAACATTCTACAGTTCTTTTGCACCTGGTAGCAAGATTGTACCTTTTGCTTGTGAATTTTCACATCTCTGAAATACCATGGAAATTTTCTCTGTAAATCTATGCTTGCACATTTTAAGTCTTCATGAGGGGTTTTTTTTTTGGTTTTGTGGTTTGTTTGTTTGGTTTGGTTTTTTTTTAATTGTGGTTTTATTTTCTTACTTTTATTTTCTTACTTTTCATTCAGATATTTAACTGCTTGTACTTTCAGTTAGAGGCAGCATGAGGAAACAAGCAGAAACTGCTTCCTATAAGTACAGTGAATTTGTGCAGTCATGATCTTGGGAGTGCACATATTAAAACAAATAGAAATGGGAAACAAAAGATATTAATTAGGTTCCATTTTAAGGGAGGAGGAGGTACCCTGCTACATGGATGTACAAGTAACACCTGTGAAGAAAGTAAGGGAGCTTGGAGATCTTCATGTGACCATGACAAGAAAGGAATTAACTTCTAGATGGAATGGGATAGAAATTGAATTTGCTTATTTCTCTTGTGTTCCGCAAGTACTGGCGAGAAAAGACGAATTGTGGCTGTAAGACTGCTTGATGCCTCTTAAAATGAAGTCTAATGGAGAGAAAAGTATTATGGTCTTGTCATGAGTCCTCTCTGGACTCAGGTGATGATTTAAATGTCTATTTGCTTGGAATGAGACTCTTTAGTAGTCTTCTGTGTGATTATTATTGCTTCTGTGTTTTCTGTGTTTCTGTTGCTGCTTAATGCCTGACACTTTCTGTGCTTTTAAAGGGAATGAGTTATATTCTTCTTGGCTGATGAAATGCAAGTTGTGCACTGATGGAATGAGGGACTTTGGTGGGGCTCTGTTCAGGTGCAGTCTGCAATCACTCAAAAAACTGTGGCTCCTGACTGAAAGCTCTCAGGATGAATGACTTTTCATTACATTTATGCCCAGCTTCCTACATTGGGGCATTCCTGTCTATTAGGGCTTGTAAGCACTGGAAAAGCTTTCTTTCAATTCTTTTGGTGTAAATATAAATGGAAGTAAGAGGTTTTTTTCTCATCCCATGTGGTGTTTTATGCCCTTATTTTTTAGGTAAACTATCCTGTGAAGAATTTACTGCATTGAGAGACACAAGAGTCCTGGCTCTCAAAAGAACTACCTATGGAAGGATACTAGTTACTTACGGGTAAGTAGTTCCCAGAGCCTCACGTCAAAGGAGTGACCTCTCTGGGTCTGTCTGTGCTTTCTGAGTCAGAAGCTGCATGGAGATATTTTATGTAAAGAACCATGAGGGAATTCAGTTTTATTTGATTTTTATTATTCTTACTACTATTACCACTCATACTTTACACTACAGTCCTTTGGAATATCATGCTTAAATCAGTTAAACAGGTTTGTTATTCATGCTGAATAATAATTTGTTTGTGCTGAACTTGCTGAAAGATATTGCTATGTCTTTGTTTGTTGTAGTCTGCAAATAGGAAATAATTATTCTTTAGTTGTCTTTTATCAGTAATTTGTTCCAAATATTACTTAGAAAATCTTTCCAGGCTGAGATGGAGCTTGGGGACCATCATATAGCAACCTGGAGACAGTGTTTTACAACGTGAGGGAGGGCCATCTGTAGAATCTGCACTCAAAAATCTGAACTCTGTGAAATGCTTCTTTTAAATAAAATTATTTCACAACATGATCGTAGAATGTTTGTTTTCTGAGCTGAGCACACTGTAGTTCTGATTTTTCTCTTGATGGGTACTGTGTGATATTTGACAATAAAGTTTATGAAAGTTTTTCTCTGAAATGACTACCATTACTCTATTTTGACAAAGTTGTAAGCAGAAGTTGTGTTTTGAACTCTTTTTGAAGAGAGTGAGAGGTGAGTTCACTACCATGTGTAAGCACTTAAAATCCTAGAACCACAGAACAGTTTGCATTGGACAGGACCTTAAAGATCATCTTGTTCCAACCCTTCTGCCATGGGCAGGGACACATTCCTCTAAAGGAGGTTGCTCTGAGCACCATCCAACCCAGCCTTGAACAGCTTCACTGGGCAACCTGTTCCCCTGCCTCACCACCCTCACAGTAAAGAATTTCTTCCTAATATCTAACCTAAACCTACCCTGTCTCAGTTTAAGGCTGTACCCCTTGTCCTATCACTGCATGCCCTTGTGAAAAGTCACTCTCCAGCTTTCTTCTAGGCCCTCTTTAGGTACTGGGAAGCTGCTTTTGCTGAAGCCTTCTTTCCTGCAGGCTGGACAATCCCAACTCTCTCAGCCTGCTTGAAAGGAAAGGAAGTTACACTTTTAAAATATGTTCAGCTTCCAGTTGTCAGGTATTTTTCCTCTCAAATTCAATGTTGAAAAAAAATACATTTTTTCCCAGTAAACTTTGCCCAATATAATAAGAGTGAAATAAAATAGTTTTCAGAGTCATTCAGCAGAGGTTTCCTCACCTAAGCCAGCGACCTTACACCTTTTTCCCATTTTGGCCCCTGTTTTATTTCCTGTGGTTGTAATTAGTATCGCAGTAATTTGTTGCTGCTAAGTGGAAGCCTTGACATTTAGTGGATGAGTCGGGATACAGATGGACTGTGGAGCCTGCTGTGTGCTTTCAGAGATTCTAGAAATACAAGTAGGCTTTGGTTGGGTGAGCCTATGGCTGCATTTGTCGTGTCTCAAGACATGCAGGTGTGCTGTTCATTGTTAGCATAGAATTACCTAAAAAAGAAGGATTAATCCTTAAAAAAAATAAATGCACAGGCATTGGGTGGCCACTGTGCTTCTTTCTGACCTTGGAGCTGAGCAGGTTTTATCTTAATGCAAGTAGGAGCACAGCCTGGTTACATTCTGGATGGACCACAGTGGACAAGGCTTGTGTAGTGGTCTCTAATAGCCTCCTGCACCTGCTCTTGATTCCAGAAAATAAGAGTAGGATAACTCATGGAACCTTTTTTTTCTGTTCAAGGCCACAATATTTTTTACAGTGATGTTATACTAGAGGAGAACTTCTTAAAATATTCTGACTTTTTTTTCAGTATCCTTACTACTTCCACAAAAATATTGAAATAGGCTACACAAGAGAATCCCTACAATCAGCTTGTTTTGACAACAGAAAGCTCCACAGATCATTGAAATGCAGCTCAAGGAACAGTTTCACTCTACTGGAAAAGCTTACTTGTAATTCTTTTGGTGTAAATATTGGAACTCCTGCTTATTTCTGTTACAAAAATCTGGTCAAAACTAGGAACTTGATTAAAAAAAATAGAAATCAATGGAAGAACTAAAAACCTATTCTAGATTTATCATTTTTATGTATGCAGAGATAGCAAAAACAGTATTGGGCTAAAATGAACAAAGGATAAATGAAGGGAGGCAGAGCATTTTATATGTGTGAGGGTGGGGATGGTGCTGTGCAGGGCCAGGAGTTGGACTCCATGGTCCTTGTGGGTCCCTTGCAACTCAGCTTATTCTGATATTCTGTGATTTAGTGCTTGCTGGTGAAGAGGTTTCAGGTTAGCTGGCAGAGAAACATTTTGCATCATTGCTCTTTCTGATCTCTACTAGAAGGATCTGTGAATGAGTTTAACTCTATAAGCTGTAAAGGAAAAAGCTGAGTGTATAAAATAGGATGTCAAGAACAGCATGTGGGTGTTACCACTGGTTAGCGAGGTGAGTGTGTGACAGTGTTTTTTTGTTAGAGACTGCTTCTGGCAGCAGCCCAGTGCTCAGGCTGCAAGTCCTCCTGGGAATCCCTCATTGCACTGACGCCGGCACAGGTTTGGGACGCGTGCCCGTCCTTTCAGTTGTGTTCGCCTGCAGGTTGCTTTGGTGTGCGTTTCCCTCATGTCCCCATGAACGCCGGCAGGGCTCTTTTGGATTCTTCCTGAGCCTGCTGCCCTTCACCAGCGCTCTGCAAGGGGAGCTGCCTTTCCCCACCTGCCTGCGGGCCCCAAGCACGGTGCAGGTTGTGGTTCCTGGGCAGGATGTGCAAGGTGCTACCGCAGCGGCCACCTTCAGGGGAGCTCAGCATTGGCTCCCGGGGAAGGGCTTGTGTTTTGTAATTGACTTCTGCAGGTGGAGAAACATTTGGCATCGTGGCCAGACATTTGTGGAATTAATTTTCCACCAGTTCTTACGCGTCTGAGTGTCAAATATTGCAGCCGTTGAAACTGTCACATCATTCAGAGGAGCTAACTCTAATTGTCACCTCTTTGATGTATTTCTTCTGGCATTTCTGTGGCTTTTAAATTTTTATCTGTATTCTTTCGTTTTCTGCCTTTGGCACTTTTAAATTTTTTTTTTTTTGGCTCCCAAGACCCGTGTGAATCTAAGTTCCTTGTTTGAAGCCAAGCTGAAAAACCAAAAAAATTAAGTGAAGCTTCACCGCTGTGTGCTGCCTTCCTTATTACTGGAGACTAGGGTGCGGGTTGAGCGGCGGCGGCAGGGGAGGGATGCAGCCACGGGAATTTGCTTCTCAGGTGTAATAGCCCGCATGGGAACAGATGTGGCGGATGACTGGAGAGAGACGCGTATGGAGAGGGGCTGCCGAGAGGGATACCAAGGGAAAAGAAAAGAAGCTCGCTGCCCGAGGGCTCCGGGGGAACAGACCCAGGAGGGCTCCGGGCACGGGGGCGCGCGTCGAGTGCCGGCCCCGCCCCTCCCCGCGCGCTCCCGCGCTCCAGGGACGCGTCTCGTCCTTCCTGGCGGGAAGTGACGGAGCCGCTCCAGGAGGAAGTGACGCGCGTGGCGTGCGGGCCCGGACCGGTGTAGGGGGGGCTCGGACAAGATGGCCGGATCCACAGGTCTGTGAGGGGGGGCTCGGTGGGCCCGGGAGAGCGGCGCGCTGGGCTCGTGCTTGGGAGGCGCNGGAAAGGGAAGCTGCAGGGGCGCCGGGACAGGTTATCACAGAATCCCAGATTCACTTAGGTTGGAAGAGACCTCTGAGATCATCGAGTCCGACCTATGACCGAGCACCACCTTGCCAGCTAGACCACGGCCAGTCTTTCCTGAAGCACCTCCGGGGACGGTGACTCCACCACCTCCCTGGGCAGCCCCTTCCCATGTCTAATGTGAAGAAATTTTGCCTAATTCACTTATGCCCTGGGCCTGATGCCTTCCATCCGTGGGGCAGCGACATCCTTGTGAGAGCCCGGCCTGGGGGTGCGTGGTGGGAGTCAGGGCTCCGAGTGCCGGGAGAGGGAAGACTTGACCTGCCGAGAGGCAGGAGTGGATGGATAGATGCTGGTGTACGTGGGGGAAGGAGGAGATGTCGTTAGCTGGGTGAAATTGCTGCAGGAAAGAAAGATTTGTACTGAAGATTTGTCCCAGTATGCCACTGGGTGAATACAGAAGCCGTGGTATAGTGGTGTATGAAATAAAGGATTGTCCGTGTCCGGTCTTTATTCAGGAGAGAAGGGCTTAGGCCTGTGTTGTGTTTTGGGGCAAAGGTACTTCACTTTGGTGGTGACTGTGGGAAGGAGGAGTGGAGCTCTCTTCCTCCTGGCATCCATTGGAACCAAAGGGTCTGTCTCATGGGCAAATGTAAGGGCAAGGAGGTGCCAGTCATCCCAGGAAGCCCATCTCGGTAACCAGCATGCCACATGCGAAGCATTGGTGTGGCAGAACGTTGTGGAAAGCAGTAGCAAAGAAAGGGGCAAGAATATTGCTTCAAGTGCTAAATTATACTGTACAAGTATAATTTCTTATGTATAAGAAATGTATAATTCAAGTACAATTATACCGTCTCAGTTTCATTTCATGAGTGGCCTGAAATACAAAAAGACCTTTCCCTCAGTGCTAAAACCTGAAGTCTTCAGGGCCTTGTTTCCTCTTCTCTCACCCCTGAGACTTTTTAAGTGAGATTGATGGACCTCAGGGTAGGGGAATGAATTGACCTCAGCAGCCAGTCTAAGGTGAATGTTGGCCACTGATTTATTTCTGCTGCCAATCCACTGGGTCACTGAGGGGTTGGGACTGTAGCAAAACAAGGAACATCTGTATATTTAAAGTGGACTTGGTACTTTGCTGTTGATTCTGTGAGGAGAGTTTGGGCAGGTTTTGGGGGTTTTTTTTAGAGGAAGGAGAGTCATTTCCAGTTGATAATAAGTTTAGGGATGTGAGATTTCCAAAGTGGAATTTGATAAAGTTGCAATGAACTGGGCTGTGGAGCAGCTTTTGCAACTATGTGGAAGAGCAGTCCAAAAAGATAGGTATTGCCTATGATAAACTGAGCTAAAATGGATATATTTAGAGAAACCCAAGTATTTGCTCATTTGGGAATTACTGCATTTTATTTTTTTTGGTGTTTTGTTTGGTGTTTTTTTTTTTTGTTTTTTTTTTTTTTTTTTTTTTTTTTTTTTTTTTTTTAGTTTAAAAGGGTTTTATTATGGAGCAGCACTGGAAGACTTCAGCTTATGTCTAGGCTCTGGCTGGAGATTTCCTGTAATACACTAGGAAGCAAAGTTGGTTTAGGTTGTGTATTGAGTACTAGCATTTGATATCAGAGTCCATTCAATCTGGTTAGAATATCAGTTACTAAAAATTTGTGTAGTGATAAAAGCTATTTTCTTCCTAGTTCAACCCTATAAGAATAAATTTTTTTTTGACTGTACTTTGATGGTTTTACTGCTGTAAGTGTTCTTTGCCGTCTTACAAGAGTTATTTTAAAATCTCTCATGTACGGTTACTCAAGGGGGTTTTTGACTCAGAAAGACAGCCACACTTAAAGTTCATAAAAATCTGGAGATGTGGGAAACTCTTAATATGTGTGACTACTCCAAACAATGTAAAGGGCCAGTACTGCATGTATGCCTTGTTGAAGAAATTAAATTAAACTAATTTGTTGCAGTAAACTGCAGCAAGCAGACTGAATCATCAACAAAACTGCTGGGAAAATTAGTCAGGGCTTCTAAAACAACATATTCTTGTGGAGAAAATACTGTGACTTTTTATTGGTATACGTATGGTGGGGGGTGAGGGGTGTTTGTTTTGTTCTTTCCACGTAGTATGCAGAAATTCAGACTTCACCCAGAACTTCTTTTGCCAGGAAGCTGTGTTACAATCATTTGTGGAGGAGGGAGGGGAATGATTTGCTATAGGCTTAACTTTTTTATAGGCTTAAGATTTAAATGTACCTATCTCTGTGACTTTAATCTGCTCTTGCTGTAAAGTTCAACTTCATCATTATTTATTTCAGAAAAAAAAAAGAAAGAATGTTTTGATTGCATGAAGTTCAGGAATTAAATTCTAGCCCCGAGGAAGTTAACAGCAAAACTTTTGCTAAGGTCAACTGTCTTACTTTTATCCCAGAAATTCCTTTCCTGGGTTTGCTAATTCTTTGAGCGATCATGTAACAAATGATGTGGCTTTAACAACAGGAAAATTAGTTTGAAAATAGCTGTTCTTTAATGTGTGCTAAAGAAATTGTATATATCAGTGTTACATTGCTGTTTAATAAGTATCTTACCTGCTTTCTAAAATCACCTGTAATGAGTAAGTTGTACATGTAGATACTGCATGTGCTAGAAGTGGGCATTTGTAAGCTGCAGTTTGATCTGATATTACAACTCCTTCTTGAAGCTGGATCCAGGTTATTTGTGTGGGTACTGCTGGAGGTCTGGAGTTAAACAAGTCGATTTTTTAGAGAAGAGAGCAGCTATTAATAAAATCATCCAATTTCGTATTGCTTAGCTGGAGATTCATTCTGTTAATCTGTTTGAAAATACAAAGTAGGAAATGTAAATAAACATAGTTTCAAGTTAAAGAAATAATTCATTAAGGCATACCATTTAAACATCTCTTACACCTCTTGAGAAAAAGAAGCCGATAAAAAACATCATTATGAGGAGTTAAATCAGGAGTTAATTTTTGCATTTAGATAATTGGGGTTTCACTTAATATGACCTTGTATGTAAGGTTATACATATATATATATATCTAAAATGGGAATGTTTCCTAAAGGCAGTGATGGTGTCACTAAGTAGTTAGAATTTATGTGGGAAAATACGAGAATTAAGGCAGCAGTGTCAAATATGGTGCTGTAACTATGGGCTGCTAATGCTTTTGTCTCCCTCTTCAACCAAGAGCTTCAGTAGCTTGGGAGAGGGTGAATAGGGCTGTGCTAGTGAAAAGTCCCCTTGGTTTGCTGAAACCATGTGCTTGGGGAAGAAAAATGGACTAATCTACAATCAGAATTGTATATGAGATTCCTGATTTACTTCTAGTATGTAGTCGTGGGCATCCTTTTTTGAAAGTGTGCCTAATGTCTTTGGAGGTATGTGGCTAGATCCCTGTGAAATATTTTTTTCTGTAAAATCCATACTTTTCATTTCCAGTTATTCTACTCTATAAGGATGAAACAGGTTCATTGTGTAACTTGAGTTGCCCATGCAAAAATGTCTTTCCCTTTGATTTTATAGATGATTGATTCTGTGAGTAGAAATGGCACAATGTACAATGTCAGTGCCTTATTTTCTTAACGTTGTTTTTTACTTCTATTTGCAAACATGTGGTAGTTGTGGAAGCAGTTCTAAGTGTGTGTGACTACAGCATTTAGGAAGCTGGTATTAAAAGTGCAGGGCTGGAAGTGGTCTTGAGTGCATTCTGGACTCCCTGAGCTGTGAAGCAAGGACTGAGTGTGCCATTCCTAATGGTTGGGGCTTTTGGTGGTGGTGTTGGTTTTGGTTTATTTTGCTTTGAAAGTTGGGGTTTTTTCCTTCCCCTCTTAAAATCCTCAATTGAAAAATATTCTGTAAAGTGAAATGTTTTGCAACACTTTCTCTTAAATGCCTTGAAACTCTTTTCTTCTTCATTCCAAATCAAGCTGATGTCTGTTTTGTGCTTAGTGGAGTAAAGATTTATACCCTGTGTGGAGACACCTAGGTATTAAGGGCCATTCAGAGGAGTAATAAAGGGATATATTCATAAGTGGGTTGTAGAAGTGTTTTAAAGACCATTTTTTCCATGTAGGAGATGTGGTATAATTTAAACTTTGTGTCTAGAGTCTTGTGTCAAACTCTGCACAGGTAGGCTTCTCTTTTCCTCTGACCTGTTGAATGTTCATTTCCTTCCTCTTTTTTCTCCTTGTGGAGGAAATAGTTGTCTGTTTTCTATGCACTATGTTTTACCTTGAAGAATGTATTACTCCCTCCCATTTTCTCTTTCATGCCTCCACCACAATGTTCATTTATCCAGAACTGGTCCAAGAAGTCAGTTTAAGAGCTTTTTAGAATTTTACAGTCCTCAAAGTTTGTTCTGTGGGTTTACAGTGTTAGCTCTGTAAGCACAGATTTCTTGAAGCTGAAAGTAATCAGACAAAACAAAAGAAGTAAAGTACTGTGTTCTGTGAGGCAGCAAGCACTCTGTGTGGAGCATTTTTCCAGCCTGTCCCATGCACAAGGAGTTGCAACTGTGATTGTTCTGCCTGCTTAAAAACATCTTGACAAACCAGAAATAATTTCAGCTGGGTTGAGAAAAGTCTAGATTAAGAATGACTTTTAAACTACATATAGACCATCAGTTCTTTTCCAACTTTGGGGCATATATAGGCAAGATACTCTGTTTCTGCTCAGAGCTCTGCCTGTATCATTTTCCTGTCTTTGTTCCTCGTGTTTTATAACTCTGTATTTAAATACAAACCCACTTATGTCTTTCTGCCACAATAACTGTGTAAGAGTGCTCGCAGCAAAGCAACTTACCTCTGCAATAAAAAAGTGGCCTACTTTATAATCTTCTATTTGTTTCAGAGCTTGTTTGAAATTCAAGGATGTTATCAGACATAGTATTGAAGCCCATTATTTAAACTATTCTGTACAATCCTGGAAAATTCTAGCCTGGGTAAAGGTATAACACAGAGTTTCAGGAAGATATGCCTTTCAGCAGTTGGAGGCAGATGGTCCGTACTATAAACCTAAGCATGCATGAGAAGGCTTCTCATGTAAGAATTAGATTTCCAAGTCTTATGAATAGTTGGTGGAATTGAATTACATATGTATTTGTTAGTGTTTTTCCTTATGGAAGATTTTTCCAGAGGCAGTGTTAAATACATGCTGTGAAACTGTTCAGCCTCTTTTTGTTAGCAGACCTTTCCTCTCTCTTGCCCCTGCTCTTTTTTCTACACTATTATCTCTTCTATCTGTTATCTTTTATTGTTATGTGCACTATTAACTCTTTTTATCTGCACTATAGCTCGTACTTCATCTTGACTGAAACTTAATGTAAAGTACTACGTCAGCTTCAGGTACTCCTGTTAGGTTTTGTTGTCCTGTTGTCTCAGTTATCCTGTGGGAACCTCAGCACAGACCATGGAAAGACAAGAAAGTGCTGTGGGGAAAGCATTCAAAGTAGGCTTGATTTAAGTATTTGGAAGGGTTTTACTGTGTGCTGTCCTGCCCAGAGAATGTTTTTCTTTGTATTTGTCATTTGGAATACACTAATGAGGTATAATTCAAACAATATTTTGAATTAAATCAGTGCAGAAACTTATGACTGTGAAGCTGTCAGGCTGGTTCTGAATAACATGAGCTTCTGGTTTACAGCCTTTTCAAAAATGTGTGATGATTTAAGTCTGTGACTCTAAACCATTTCTAGTTAGCAGTTTGGAATGAGTGGAATCTTCAACACTTAGAACTTCAGAGCTCTAAAATCTTTATTTCAGAAGGATGAGATGCTTCAACTAGATTTAAAAAACTGTCAGAAAAATTACAGATTCGGTGTGCCCTTTTTAAAAATTCTTGCATTAGACGTATTTAACAGCATAAAGAAAAAAATCACCTCCCTCCATTGCGTCAGTGACTAATCATGAACTGGATAGTTAAGTGTGTTTGCAATTTAATTGAGTAAATCAAAACATTTTGTCCAATACATGTAAAAGGAATGTCTTTTATTCAGTACAGTCTTAGAAAAAGGTCCAGTTTTATTCATATAACTTAGAACTTTTCCAGAGAAAGAATTGTTAGTTTTCTGTCTTCTCACTGAAATGGAATGTGTAATCATGTCAATATTAAATAATTTGAACTTTTGAGTACCACAGCATATAGAAAATAGCAGGCTGAAGTATAACTTACAAAAATAATGTAGGAAAATAATTTAATGGCAGTTATTTTTACTAAATATGTGGTGATTGGTACATTTGCTGATTATATCCATAAGTATATGCTTATGTGTATAACTGAAAGAATAATGTTATTTGTTTTACATAGATAAAGGATCTTTATGCTTTAGACTGTGGATAGGTGCTGAGTCATGTTGGAAAAGACCTTCATGCAAGTGTTAGAACAACTGTTTGCTAATCAATGACTTGTAACCCCTTTAAGGCAGCTTTACAGCTTTGCTAGACTAAATCCTTGATGCTACTCATGTTATCTGGGTCACACATTGTATTCTTAACTTTTAAAGCAGACCCTGGGAAAGCTTTTCATGATGACATATTGGGCTCTGCTGGGTTCTTCTAGTCTCCTGCTCCTCCTGTCCCTTCATCTGGGGAAAAAAAAAGTTTCTATGTTGTAATTTGAAAGGTAACTTAAAAAATATGTGTTTTAAATATTTTTTTTCCTCTCTGCCAACTCAATGTCAGGTTTAATACGAAACTTTCAAAAAAATGATTCATTTTACCTTCTGTCAGTTTTTTTCTGCCATTATTTAGCTTTGTGCTTTTAATAGTGGGGTAATTTGTACTAAACAAGTGTGGGGGTTAGTTTTTAACTTCTGAGGGTAGAAATTGGAAAGATTTCTTTGCCTGGTAAAATCTTGATTCCTTAGACGATTAAATCACAGTTAATATTGCTGGTGGTTTTTGAAGTGACAGATATCTTTTCTAACTCCCGTTTGCTGGCTTCCTGCCTTACATTGTTTTGTACAAAATGGAAATGGTAATTCTCAATTTGCTAAGCATCACAACGTGTCACTTTTCATTATCTATCATTTCATGCACTGAAATGTATGGGAAGGTGGTTGAACTATTTCATATCTCATGTGTTTCATTCAGTGGTTGCCTATAAAGAGTTAAGTTTTAAACCCGTAGTCAGCTTGTGCATTTCCACCCTTCACCCTTCACTGAAACAGCCCGGATGTCAATTGATGAGTTATTTAGTGACTTAACTGTTTAATACCTGTATGGTTTTTCTTACAGCGTGAGGCACCACTGGTCATGCAGTGTCTGAGTTAACAGTGGTCTTGTTTATAACAAAAAAATTGCACTTAGATATAATATAGACTGATAAAGAAATGCCACTAGTATTTGCACAGATTTGTAAAATTACTTTTAAGCAATTTACACCAGTTTTCTTTTGGGATTGCAGTTCAGTTTAGTGAGTTTTATACTATAGTTTTCTATTGGTGTGATAACTTTTTAAAAAAGTTTTTTTGGATGACGTATTTTAATTACTTAAAACATATGTGGGAAGTTTTGAAGGTTATGGTTTTTTTCTTTTTTTTTTTTCCCTCTTTGTTTTTGCAAAGAGCTTGCTTATAGCTTCTCTATTTTGTAGTCTTAACAACATTTGTATCTGTAGTGGAGCAAGCTTCTTCATTAGTGTAATTTTTTTGAGCACCATTAGTCATTCCATGCCAGCAGCAGTACTCAAGATGATCATATTTGCATGAAAATGTAAAGACAGAGCGATGGTTGTTGCATCCTTGCGGACAAAGCTGAGTTCAGCTGGAGTTGCTCTCAGGTCTGGATTGTATTCTGGGTGTGCACATATCCAGTCTTGACTACTCTGTGCTTCTGCTCGCTGCTGTGCTTATAATGACTCTTGCTCTTATTTACTGTTGTACCTTGTGCAACTTTAGGACGTGTAGGGTGTTGTACCGTAAAAGAACAGGGGATTGGAGAGGGCATTTGGAAGCTGGGCTGCAGGAGTGGCAGAATGGAGGTTTTCAGTGAGGCATGAACCTTGGTAAGGAGAGATGGTGCAGAATGGGAAAAATCTGATGGAATTTTTGAGAGATTGGCTCCTCCATGGGTGCTGGTCAGGGGGTGGAGCAGCTCTGATAAATCAGGTAGTTAATGGCAGCTGCATCTCCGTCTGCTGCTCCTCTAAGAAAGGTGCATTAGGGGAAAGGGGTGGCAGTGGGGAGCAGGGAAAGAGGGGAGAGAGGAATGGCCACGAGCATGGTTAGCGAATAAAAACTGAACAGGTATGGTATGTTTGCCTGGGGGACATTGACCATCACAGGAAGAGTCGTGTCCACAGGGCTGCCTTCAGTAAATAATCCAGTGGATTATGGAACAGAATTGGTAGAAATCAAAGTTACTAGAAGAAGTTAACTCACTTCCTTCTGGTTACTCTGGAGTCAGGATAAAAGAAGGGAAAACTTAGGTGAAGATGCCTTGTTCACGTAGCAAATTGTTTTGCTAGTAATTTCTCACACTTAAAAACATAATTAATAAAACCTCAAATTGTACAAACTTTTCCCTAAGAAGTTTTGTATTTGGAATGTGCACTCTGCTGGAGAAGTCAAGTTTGAGGTCTCATCATTCTTAATATGAAACCATCAGCAACTGAAACATATTGAATAAATTCATGTTGCTTTTGCAGTTTTGATCAACTGAGATTTCTTACTCCAGTGTCAAGATTTGTGGTTTAAACCATTTTAATGTGTTTGTAAATCAGGTATGTGTCTGACAATCCAGCTACTAATTGCTAGCTCTGTAGAAATTAATTTCTTCCCTTTGCACCCCAGTGACACTAAAGCTACAACTGAAAATGTTGTTCTGTTCAGAATTTATTATTTTCAGTTATTATTAGTAGGTAGTTGATAGTGTCTTAATGTCATGAATATGCATATGAAATGGAAGGCCAGGTGAAAAAAAGCTGCTTCTGTAAATCTATGTTGTCTTTATTGTTTTGGTTTGGTTTTTTTTAAACTAGTGTTAGTCCCCTACCCTAAAAAAATAAATACCTCTGTACTTGTCCAGCCCTTTTCCCCTCCATCAAAATCTGAATACTGAGTTGCAGTAAATGACCAAGACTTCTGCTGTATTAACAGTTTCTCATTAGCTGCCTTCTTAATATAAGCCATATTTAGAACATTTATGGCTGTAGCTGGACTCAAATATTAAGGAAATTCCTATGAAAGTTATTTTCATGCAGCCTAACTTTAGTTCTGGACTATGTCTGTTAAGATACTAGCACGTGTAAGATTTCACTTAGGTGAAATAAATAGAAATTTTCACCAATATAATTCTGAAAACAAATACTAATTTACTTAGCTTTAACCAAAAATTAGGTTTTAAGGTAAAAGGTTATAGCCTTCCCACTCTTTATTGGCTCATGCTGGGAAATGTTTCTCAGCAGGTGACATATCTTCATATGAAAAACAGGAACCCCAAAAACCTCATGAAATGCATACTTTAACGTCAGTGTGTTTCCTAGAACTGCACCTCTTCCTTGAAGTCTTCCAACCTGTGTGCTTCCAACTCATTTAATTTCAAATATTATAAAAGGAAAAAGAGATTTACCAGTTACAGGGCTCCTACATGGTCTTTTTTATATATATCCATATATATCCATATATATATATATATAGATATAATTCTAGTCCTGCAGAGAAGTGCAATAACTCATTTAGTTCTTACCAGTTCGTAGCTGTTCAGTATTGTGGCCAAACTGGCTGTGAATTACAATGAGCGTTGAACACAGTGAATAAATGGCCATTTGCTCTGTAGTATTCATTGATATACATCTGCTTTACTTGAGCTGTGGAGTCTTACCTTTTACTCCTCTCTTCTCTTATTAATTCTTCAAGTTACTTGTTTCTTCCAAGTGTCTTGTTTCTTTCTTTTGGGATGAAGAATTTCTTTCTACATGGAAATGAATTTTTATCTGATTATGTCAGACTTGTTTTTCTTCTTGAACTTCTGTTCTTAGAAAATTTCCACAGGTAAGCATAGTTAAATCTGCAAAATCATTAAGACTAACCTAAACTGCTGTTACAGCTCTGTGAGGTGCAGACTTGATTAGTACCTTATTCGTCATCCTAATCAATGTGCATGGGCCACCTATTGCTGCTAAATACCTTGGGTTCACCATTTAAGTTAACGTAATATAGGACTTTGCCAATTTAAACTCAAAACTGTTAATGTAGAATCTTCTGTTGTTCGAATTTCATTGCTTTGGGACATACTTGCTGGAGGAAAGTAGAGAAAAATAGCAGAGAGTAAATGCAGCTTTATGAATATGACTGATTTAAAGAATTACGAACTTGAATTTTACTGAAATGTATTGAAACTTTCCTGGAAAGCAGTTGGAAATGTCTGTTTACCTTGAATAAGAATCATGTTGTCTTGGTTATTGGAAACAGTGGTTTGTACTATGTGTGTAGTAACATACTTGACTTTAAAACAGGAGCAACAAGAATGACAAAGTCCATTATTGCTGCATTCCACTACTAAAGCCATCAGTGGAGTTCTATTGTAGACAAAACTGCCATGTCCAACTTGGTTGTGGTAGTAACTAGGCAAGTACTAGAAATATTTTAGGGTTTTGGAGCCTGATTACTGTGATTGACCTCAGATAACTGCAATATCATTACAGTACACCTGGTAATATTTCTTGGTAGTAGGTTCCTGATGATAAGGCTTTTCTTGTGTGTATTTTCAGAATATTTTTACTAGGTCAAAGAGTATGTGGTGTAACTGGCAAACAAGAATACACATCAAGTTTACAAAAAAGAAGCTTTTTGCAGAGCAATATCTTCTGCAGCCCAGAAGAGAATATGTTAGTATTTCACATGCCCTGGCCCTCTTTGCTCTCTCTCTCTCCTTTTTTTTT
>VXBT01001856.1:335692-444042 GCA_013400235.1 Oriolus oriolus
TTTTTTAATGTCCTGGCCATTTCAGGGCCTATTTGAGGCTTTTGGTTGTTTTATGTTCTGTTTGTGGGTGTGTGGACTGTTGTTGTTAGTACAGCATTTCAGGTTTTTACTTCATTTTGTCCAGAGCAAGATGAATTGTTCAGAGACTGAAAGGAACAAGTTGTTTTCTCTTGTTTTTCTCTCTGTATTTTTTTTTCTTCCTCTCCCTGCCCCAGGATAAATTGTATTATGGCTTGAAATTTGCAAGACTGGACTGACATCCTTCCCCCCTTTCCCTGTCCTTAGGAAATACTTACTTTGCTGCGAGCCTGAAGCTGATAAATGGGATTTGAGAGGTTTTTCTCTTTGTTACCAAGCTGAACATACTTTTCAATTTCTGTTTTGCTGGAAGTCAGTGGGCAAGAGCTAACTTATATATTCAGAATTGTTCATACTACAGACATAGCTATCTCAATCAGGAAGAGTAGCATCCCTGACAGTATCCTAACTGTGTTAACGTATGATTTTTTGATATAACTTGTTCTTGCATCCATATTAGGATTTGTTTCTAGAGCTGTCTTTTGGAGTGTTGCTAGTATGGGGTGTGCTGGTTTAACTATGGTAAAATGGTCCTGGTACTAATGTAACTTTCAGGAGTGATTGAAGTCAAGAGCTGAGGGAGATTTTAAGAGAAACCGAATGTGGGTATGGATATTGTTATGGACAATTACTCTAAAAAACATAGTTTTGGGTATAACAGAAAGCTTCACACTTTAGGCTCTGAGCCAATCTATGAAAAATTGGGGTTATGGTTCCCTTTTATAACCTACAGGGAGAAGAGCAGAGTGAAGGTTATCCCACTCTTGCCTGTTAACAGCAAAGAATCATTTGATGTGTGAGGAGCTTGGACTGCCAACTCTATTTGCAGGAGTGTGTCTATGTGAATTGTTTAAAAATGTGATTTAATGTGTCCAGTGAGCTCTGTCAAATCTGACATAAGTGTGCATAAGTGGGATTGTGTGTTTGGTCTTGATGCTGCTGCATTTCCTCTTTATTTCTGTAGTGAAAGTTGTTGATACTACTAATGGACACTGAGGATTCCTTTTTATTTTCTTTGCTGATGCTGTTTTCAGGTTATGCAGACTCTGGATAAAAGCATAGCTATAACTTTTTTTCTGACTCGTCCTTTGTGGTAGTGTGTTTCTTATTTCTATCAACTTGGTGGTTTAGAATGTAATGTCTGAAGTAGATCCATATATATGAAAGTAGACCCTCATGCTTAAATTAAGGGCTTTGTTTACTGAGTCTTCTTTTGTTCTCTTCTAATTCCAAGGTATTAAATTCGATGATAATTTCACTGATTTCTGCAGTCCAGTTTCATGATTAAATTTTTAAATTAAAAACTATTGGTATATGTAAACATGAGTGATGTTTTGGTTTTTTGTTTAAGTGAAATATATTTAGTTCAGCTGTTTGTGAGAATTTGGTAAAAGTTGTTTGGCAGTTCCTGTGAGTTTGTGGGCAGGGTTGTCAGGAGACTATTTGTCAGTAAAATCCACAGTGAGGTGAGCTGTGCAGATAAAGTGAAGAGAGGTTGGGTGGGGGGGTGTTGCTTCTGCTCTTTGTTTTCTTAATCTGGATGAACCCATCTTTGTTTTCACATGCAGAGCTTTAGTTCATCGTTTCAAAGAGCTGTGCTGGATGCAGTGATGTACTGAGCTGTAAATCACAGCCTGCTGAGGGCAACCTGCCACTCCTGTAGCTCTGCCGGTGATAAAATTGACAGCTTTAATCCCCTTCACTTGGAAATGTGAGGTTTTAGCTGAGGAGTGCCTTTTACAGAGAGTAAAACCAACCTGTCTCTGCCTGGCTGAAGCTGCTTAGTGGTCCCATCATCAAGTGGCACTGGGGAGAACACCTGAGGTCTGGTAGTCAGCTGAAGAATGGTGCTGGTTTCTGTGATTTCATGCTGCTGATGAGCTGCACGTCAGAACACAAAGATGTTGTTTCATTGCTCAAATTCTGTAAAAGAAATAACGATTCTTTACTCAAATTCAGTCAGGAATATTTCAAAGTTCTTAGCAAATATTTGATGAATTGCATTTTCTGGATTAGAGACAAAACTGCAAGTTATATATGCACTATTAACATGCAGTTTAGGGTGTGCCTTCTGAGATATGTGAAATAGTGAGAAGAAAAAGAATTTTTTAACTTTCTCTTTATACTAGGAGCAAACTTAATTTCTGGAAAATCCAGATCATCCTTGACTGGACTTCTAGACAGAAGTTCTTGCTGTTTTTTACTGGAAAGATGGCACAATGTTGTACATGTGTTTCATTCTTCAAGCTAGGTTAATTTGTTTTGTGTAAAGGTTATAGCATGATGAAAGCAAGCATGTAGAGTGCAATAGTGTGCACAAGGGCATGAGTGGATGCTCAAGACAGTATTTAATTCCAGTTAATTTTGCTGGAAGTTTCTAATACTGTAATTATAAATTATAATAAAGGCTTGTTTTTTGTTGGTTTGTTTGTTTGTTTTTTGTTTTGGTTTTTTTTGCATCCTCTCTGTTAAGTTTTAAGGTATTCCATGTCACTTGTCAGAAATGTAGCAATAATGGTTTTCTATTAAAACATTCAGTAATTATTTCAATTAAATTTGAAGTAGTGATGATAAAACATTAATCATATATGCCAGGGATATAGAAGCAGTTTAGTGTTGTTGTTTACAGGGTGTTATGTGCGTGTCTGTTGGGTTTTTTGTTGGGGTTTTTGTGTATTTTTTGTTTAGCACAAGGGTTTTTTTTACTCTTATTTTTAACTTCAGAACAGTGTTTTGCTACTTAGTTCTAGCACTGACAAGAATGTTAGTGTGGGGAACCTGACACTTGCTCTCAGATGTTTTTGTCTCTTTTCAGAGCAGATCTAAATTATTTTCTGGAGATATTCTGGAGGTTTCCCAAGTCCTTCACTGCTCCCCTTGGGCAGTTATGGGAACCAGTGAGCACAGATAATGTGATGGAAAAAAAATGTGATGAACACAGGTCAGTTCATCATAAGAGGTTGTTATTTTCTAGTGTCATCTCCTACAGTTTAATGTGTTGAGTACAATTTTGTGATACAGCTGAGTCAGTGCAGTGGCTTTTTGTCACAAAAAGCTCCTTTATCCTCACACCCATGATTTTGCAAAGGAAGGCACTGAGAGACACAGCAGTCAGCTCTGGCATTTGTTGTTCTTTTTTCCTGAGTCAATTCAGTTGATTAACTGGTTGGATTTGATTTTTGCCTGAAGAAAAAACAGCTTTTTTGCTAAATTAGTGTGACAGTTTGACTAATAGAGGAGCCTGGTTAGTGCAAGAGCAACAGAGTTCTGGGAGAAGGCGTAGAACATCTGGACAATGACCAGTTGGGTCATCTCAGCTGTACTGAAAGGTGATAGCACGTGATCAGAAATAAACTTAAAGCCTGTTTGGTACCATCTTTTATGTTCTTTTTAAAGATCTAAACTGTGGTTCAGAAGTTCTGCAGTCAGAGTAGGACTTCTGAGAAATGGCATATTTAAGCTGCTGGGGAAGCCTAAAATAATGTGTGAATGCTGAAGTACATGGGGTTTGTGGGTGGAGCTTGTTGTGGGCTTTTTATTTGAGACTGCACACACCAATCAGAATCTATTCAGTCATGTGCTGCAAAGTAGAAGTTGATCATTCTGGTTTAATTTTTAATTTTTACTGGTAGACTCAACTCGAGAACATGTATGAATCTGGAGTAAAAGTGAAAACTTTGTGCTCTATAATGTGATTGAAGTGTGATTGTCATTTCTGATCTCTAGTCTGGATTAGATACGTGAATGTACAGTCATAATGTTAATCGCAGGTCAGGATGGGACTAGAGGAACAGGCAAGTGCATTTCAGTGAAACTTTATAAAAGGATGCTGAAATATTGAGAAGTGATCTGCTTCTTGATGTACTCTGCTGGTGCTTTCTGGTAATAGTACGTGTGCTGGCTGGGCTGGTTTGTGAAGCTGTCAGAAGACTGGCCAAAATGTGTAATTTTCTGCTCAGTTAGCAAGCTGAAGTAGCTCATTGTGGGCTCAGATGAATGGCAATACCAAGGCAGGAAGGAAGGTGAGGGCATACATGAATGACTTAATTTTCTTGCACTATTCTGATACTATACTCCTAATTCTTTTCCCTGGGAATTTGGAGGACTTGAAGGCAAGAGCTTTTGCAATTTTTAGAAGCCTCTCCTTAGTTTGTGTTACTAAAAAAACCAGTTTTAAACACCATTTAAGAGAAGTTACAGTTCTGCAAGATAAGCTACTTGAAGAGTTGCTAAAAGGTGTATGTGTCTGTTCTGGTCCATGTATCTGCATACTGACTAAATAATAATATTGTATATTAAAGCTCTTTGTTTCTTGCGTGGAGACTGCTTGGAATACAGACTAGGGTGATGTAAAACCTGAAATCACAGTGACTGAGTAACTGATATGAAAAATGGTTTTCTTTGACCCTCATCTTTTTCAAACTTGCTAATAACATTGTGTGTACCCAACCTTAAGTTTTAGTTTTGTGGAGCACCTGGATTCTTACAGTACAGGAAAGGATTTCTAATGAAAATCATGGAAAATACTATAGTTGTAAGAAGCCATAAGAAAAAATACATAAAAATAAGCAGCTATAATTAAATGGAAGTTTTATGGTATTATAATATTGTTACTACATCATTGTGCATATTTTATTTATTTTATTTTATTATGATGAAATAAAAGCATTCCATGATTGCATGCACAAGTGTTAATTAGCTTTCTTCCCTCCATCAGTGCTGAAGTACCATTGTAGCTTCTGTACTGTAAAGCAATTAGGCATCCAGTTGTTTAATAGCTATCAATATCTGCCTGTTTTCATGCATAATAATAAAAATCCAGTAATTATAGTTCGGTTAGTGACTATTAGTTGGTCCTCTCTAAAGGCATCTTCGTATTCTGTTGTGAATATGTCTTTATCCCTCTTTAACAATTTAATCAGTGCTTCTGTGTTATTTCCTCTCCTCTGGCAAGTAGCAGTATTAATCACTAGATTAAAAAATACTTAATTTTCAATTTGTTTTCAGATATTAGTCTTTTGTTGGGTTTTTTAAAAACAAGTTGAAAAAAGTGAAAATATTTCAGCCTTACAGTTTACATTTATTAGGATAATCTGTGTTAAATGTTACATTCTTTAATTATGTTTTGGAGTAAATTTGCCATATTGATTTTATGTGGATTCTGGTTGATTAGAATTTGACAGACAGTTGATTTTGAAATGTACTGGATCTAAACAGTATTGTGCTTGGGAAAGAGAAACTGAATTAAGCCAGCTCTCTTGGACTAAAGAGAGCTGTCCTATTTTATATTTTATGGCTTGTATTGGTATTACTTGGTGGTAATTAACTTCCAGTGAAGCAGTTAGTTGCTTCAAAGCAGTTAGAGTGCTAAATTCATTCAGGCAATATTTGTTTGACTTGGAAAATATATTCAGCCGTTGCCAGTGTGTAACATGTGAAAGCAGTGAAGTTGTTTACCTTTTCCTTAATGTGGGCAGTATTAATTACATTATTCCATTTTCTCTAGTTAAAGTACCTCGTAATTTTCGCTTGTTGGAAGAACTTGAAGAAGGGCAGAAGGGAGTAGGTGATGGTACAGTAAGCTGGGGCCTTGAAGATGATGAAGATATGACACTCACCAGATGGACAGGAATGATTATTGGGCCACCACGGGTAAGTGTGATGAATTAAAACATTTTTGTTAAGTTTTAGGCAATACAAAATGCAAAAACATGTTACTGTTGTACAGTGTAAAGGAATTAGTTAAAATCCAATGAATGAAATTGTAGAAATAATATATAATTCTCCACTTTTTGGCATGTAAGTGTTTCAGTCTAGCCTCCCCTGTTTCTGCAGCTGTCTGTAAAAGCCAGTTGTGATTTGAGATGTATTTTACTGAGTTATGAGTATATTCATTCTGTATTTGCACTGTTACTGCACATAAGTGTACACTGATATTACAATGAACAAGTAACTGTCTTTCCCCGTTTTATCATATGTGCCTGGTAATTTCAGTTTTTTAGTAAACTGGCAATATATTTTCATCTTCCATGAGTTTTATCAAATAGTCTTTCAGTATAACAGTGTTAGAATTTCAGTTGAATCATGCCTGAAGACTAAGCAACTTTTAATTACCTCTAATCCTTCTGACCTTTGAAGTCCTGTAGAATGTCTTTTAGACTGATACAACCTGCAGGAGAAGTAACCATCTCTTGTGTGTGAGTATCAGCCACATCAGATATGAGTGGAGACATCTTTACTTGACTTACTGCACACTTTCTCAGAAGTTACAATATGATGCAAAAGATCAGTGTGTAACTGAGACCTTTAAATAAGGCTATCTAAGTAGCCCCGAGTTAGCACATGTCTTTGACTGCTAGAATGAGAGCTATGTTGTATGTCCCTTGATGCTGCAGGGCTTATGGAATGAGCTGTCCAAGACAGAAATCTGACAGAACTCTGCCTCAGTGCAAATACTGTCTTCCAAAGTCACAGAGTTCCGGAGACAGATTCAGTGTAATTCAAGCTTCTTTTGGAAGTCTGTTGCAGCTTGCAGTAGGCTGCTTTGAACACCTGAATGACTTTGCTGAGCTCCTCAGACTTGGGTGCAGTTGGGAGAGGGCAGATTTAAAATATAATCGTAATGACTGTATGGTTTGGGTATTAGCTTCTGTGGAATCAGTGTTTGAGTACATTTTGAAGAAAGTTTGTAGTCGAATGCGTTGGGATAAAGACTTGAAAATTTGACCTAACTGTCATAGGGTCTCCCTGGCTCTCCAAAAGCCCTCCAGAGCTGCCTGTGACTGCTTTCTTGTTCAACCTAAGGTAGACCACTACGCATCTTTGAAAAGAGATTATGATGTGTATAATACTATAATGTAAGGTCCCATGTATTTTTAAAAAATCATAAAAATATTCAACCCGGCACGGGATACACTTTCAGTCCTGGTCAGTTTGTAGTTCTGTGATTTTATTTTCTTAATGATAAAGAGTGTGTGCAAATAATATATCTTGTGCCATTTCAAGGACATGGAGTCTTGCAGATAGAATGATTTGCAATATGTAGTGACTGTAGATAGTGGAAGCCACCAGCTCCCAAGCCAGTGGTGGCACCTCGAGAAGAATTGCATGTCTAGTTTCAGGGTCTGTAGAAGATGAGTGTTTTTTGGAATTGGCTGAGTTATGTAGACGGTGCAGTTAGGCAAAACGTAGAGAAAGTTACTAATACTGTCCATGAAGTTCTTCTCATATGTGGCTTCTCTAGAGCTGTGCAAAATATTGCTTATCAGGTTTTTTTTTTTGCTTCATTTGAAAAGTGACCCAACAGAGAGTGAGGGGGCTAAGATTTGTTTTGGGTTAAAGGAAACATTTTTCTGACTTCCAGAAAATAAGATTTTATTTTTTTTAGGAAGCTGGCCAGGGGTGTTTGGCTTGCAGTAAAACAATAACGTGATAAACTGAGCAAAATTGAGAAGCCACCTGGATAGGAATAAGGGAACGAGAATGAGTGCTGTTCCTGGGATTTTCCACAGCTGTGAGCAGAATTATATACATTTTGGCCTATTTTCGCTATAACTGACAGCATCCCTCTCTGGGGAAGTAAATTGTTTTGGCTGAGTGAATAATGAGAATTTTTGTTACTGTGTTTTCTTGCTGTGGTACCGGCTGTGTTACCTGTAGCAGGACAAGAAGACTTTTATCTGGCCTTTAGCTTTCTCAAAGTATACTTGCGCTTGGAATTATCTGTTCCATCGTCACTTTGGAATGACATCAAACTAGCAGTCACTTTACTGTCCAAGCTCATAAATCCTCCAGTAAACCAAATAATTCTCAGTTGCAGAAATTTCGGATATTTTCTGTAGTGCTAACTAATTCCAGAATATTTCTTTTGCAGGTCCTATTTTTATTTTGTTTTTGGTTGTATTTTAACTGTTGAGTTACTGGCATCTTCGTCTTTCTCCATTTCTAATTTTTTTACAGTGTTAGGTATTTTATTATAGGGGAAGGTGGTAATTTTCCTGAATCTAATTGATTTCTCTTAGTCCTGTACTGTGCCACTGTTGTTTTGAGGATGCAGGTAGATAGAAAGGATGAGATCAAATCTGAATTAAAAAAAGAATTGTGTTAAAACTTGTGTATGGCATAGTCAACAAGTAGTGTAATTTATGCATAATCATGAAGTAATCAATATAACCAAAGCAGTGGAAATTGGTCAGTAATCCAAGACCTTCAGTTGGCACACAATATTAACAAATTTATATTTATTTAATATTTCTTAATCATTATTCCTCTTGCCTTTGCTCTGCTTTTAAAATATTTATTAATATTTAGCTTTCAGTGAAATGCATTAGTGTGTCTTTTTGCTTTCTAGACAAACTATGAAAACAGAATATACAGTCTGAAAGTAGAGTGTGGACCTAAATACCCAGAAGCACCTCCTACAGTTAGATTTGTAACTAAAATTAATATGAATGGAATAAATAATTCCAATGGAATGGTAAGTTGAAATGGTAAGATCAACCATGTTGTTAATTTATACTGAAAAACATTTCTGTGAAAAGCAGGTGAGGAATATGCATGTTGGACAGAGCTTTTGTATTTAATTTTTATAATATGAATACAGATTTAAATTGAGTTTTGGTGGCCTACTATTTCAAATCTTTCTGGCTTTTTGCAGCTTACCAGTGAGACGAGCATTATTTATAATATTGAGACAGTTGTTTCTTTTAAATGAAGATGAAGGTTTTCATTTTGAACAGGAAAACAGCAAGTGTTTAAGCTGTGTGTAGGTATTTCCCTCATAATACTCTTATAAAAGGGGATTAGTTTCATATTGTAGCAGGAATATTACAAACTCTTTGTGATGTTTCCATTAATTCAAAATGGAGGTTATTTCTGATGAGACTCACTCTGGATGTATTAATTCACTGTAATGAACTGGCATATTTATACTCTTGTTTCCTTTATAGTGGATTTATTCGAATTCGAGGTGATTCTGAGCTTCGGTCTTTATAGATGTAGATGGTAGTCACTTTCATTTCAGAGATCCATTTTCAGTAAGTTGCTTTCACTGATCCCGCAGTTAAGGTGGGGTGAGTTCACAGACATAAGCTGTGGCAGCAGCTCAAGCAAGTTTGTTATTCACCAGGTACTTAAATACTGTAAGCAAACGAGGTGCCCTGTTGCTCAGTGAGAGGAGGCGTGAGCTGTCTTGCATTTACAGTGGCATATGCATATATCAGCAGGAAGCACAATCACATTTGTGGGTACGTTTGTCTTCAGTGAATGCAGAGTGATTGGGTTAAGGTAATATCTAAAGGTGCATCAGCATCTTTGGATTTTAAATAATTTGTAAGATTTGAAAGAAAGATGGACTTGCATTTCTGTAATTAATAGTACTGAAATGTGAAGCTCAAGTGTCTCAATGACAGTAGGTTCTCAGAGGTTCTTTTGAGCTGTTGTAAGTTGTAGAGTAGTGTTCGGGTTGGTTATCCAAAGCCAGTGCACTAATGCTTCAGAAATAATCTAAAATTACTCTGAAAATACTTTCATGTAGCTGACAATGTTAATCTACCTGAAGATCCTGTTAAAATTGCTATCTGCAAATTGGCTCATGCCCTTAATCGCAACTGTGGCTTGTTGTCTAGAGGTATGTGTTTATTGAGAAGGTGTGAGAAGCAAAAGCTGCTTATGGTGTGTTTGGAAGATGATTTTCATACCTCTTCCTAGTACCACAGGAACATATATTATTGTGATACAGCGAAGAAGTATGCTCTCATGGCTTCATCTCCGCATACCTCAAGGTATAGGTGTTGGTTTTCAGAAGCAGGACCTTGGACTAGCAGAGCCTGAAGGCTCTTGTTTACTGAAGCCAGTCAACTTGAGCTTTTGTTTGGAGAAGTCTACACTCCCTCAGCTTGCTGAGGAACAGGGTGACTACTGTGACAGGAAATCTGCCTGGTCATTTTAAAAGCACTGTTCAAATTGAGTCATTGCTACAGGAAAAATTGATTTTAATAAGTTAATAACCTTACATAAAACCGTCATTACTTTTTCACCCAAAAAGATAAACTTGTGTATCATACGAAGGATTTGCTATGCAAATGCATAACTTATTTTTTAATGGATTTAAATAGGACTAAATAATATTTTTAATGAAAAGAATTTTCATTAGTAATGAATTTAAAGCACATTTATTATGTAATTTTTAATGTGCCCATTGTCACAGTGTCTTGCATTTTATCTTACTTTGTGCTTGTTAGAGAAACTGTGAGATGAACAGTGGGGGCATGTTCAGCATCCTGGAGCAATTAATATTGCTGCTTCCTGATAGTTCTTTCATGTTTCTTCCAAGCTGTTCTCCCACTTTCTGGTCATCTTTCATTTAATAGATCAGAAGTGGTTGACTGCATTCTTTGAATTAATGGCAGGGTTTCGTCTGCAGACATCCTCTACTATCTGTGCTTCTGCAGGCACCCTGGTTTTTGACATGTGGCCAGCTTTTGGTCACATTGCTTATAGATGTCAGGAAGAAGTTGGTGACTTGCCAGAAAGAGACCTGAGACAAACAGCAGCTGAAATTGTGTATCTTAGCAGATTATACTCAAAACATTTGTAATGTTGTTAAGGTAGGCTTTGCAGGAGATGTGTGCCGGTTAACATCTGTGGAAAAGTAGGGCCCACATTGGGAGTTCTGGAGGGTGATAATTTCTGTTGAGTTAGAGTGTGAGTAGTGGAGGGGAAAGATGGGTAAGTGTGGTTACTAGGGATCTAAGGAAACTAGTCTCATACTGCCCTGTGGGCAGTGGTTCTCAACTTTCTTGACTTAAAAATCCCTTTACACTTTTCATGAAAAGTGCATGTGTATAATGAATTTATCAATACTGACAGGTACAACTTTATTGACTTTTTGTTTGATTATTCTGTGAGAGAGGAGCTTGTAATTAACTTTTCTGCCAGCAGCATATCTTCAGGAATCACTATTTGATAAATTCATTGCAGGAGAGGAGAGAACTAGTTCAGGAATATTTTATCTCAGAAGGCTTAGGTGCTCTGAGGCACCCTGTTAAATTATCTTTCTTTTCTTATCTGCAAGTTAGTTTTTTGTGGGTTTGTTCTTTTTAGTTTACCTATGGAGCTGCTGTATTTGTATGCAGAATTAGATTACTGAGGTCAGAAAACCTAGTCCAAGTACTTGTGTAGAGCTGGACAAAATGCCTTTATGTGCTAATGGCATCACTGTTCTAAAGCTGTAAATTATAATTCCTAATGCTACAGGGTTTTTTCTCTTGGAGACTTACGTATCCCGTATTGATAAAACCCAGGTTACATTCTGATGGGCTATTTGTTTTCCCATTGTCTTTTAAGGTTGTCTGATTTTTGCATCTGTGGTAGTGCTCCTCAGCAGTCTATCTTGCAGGATTTGCAATCACTTCTGCTCATTTAGATACCATTTACAGCTGGAAATACTTGTTTCCTTTAAATCACTTGAGACTCTCAGCTATAAATCTGTAAGCTGCTGTCCAGTTACTGCTTTGAGTATGTTTGCTGTATACATTTGCTACTTGTTGAAGTTACATGGAACATTATAAACACTGAATACTTTGCATCGCTGTGTGAAATAATTAGTTTTATTTTCAGCTGTTTAGAGAAAAATGATGCATTATATATATCGCTTCTCTTGCTATTGTTCAAGGTTCCACAGTGGTGTACCCCCCCAATAAAATATAATAAAATAGTCTAAATACAATAGTCTTCAGAATGCAGTTTGCAGCTTTATTAGCTTTTATGTGACCTTGAAATGTCTCCCTCTGTGTTCCAGGGTGCGCATTTGAATATTACCTAATGCCTTTGTGTGATTTGAACATAGTTTGTGTCACTCTTAAATGTCTTTAAATGTCTTATCATTGTTCTTCTCAAAGTGAGTTTGTTATGCACTAAGTTGGAAATCAATTCTGCAACACAGACAACAGAACCTGAGCCAAAATCTCTACTGCTGCAAGATGTTATGAAAGAAGTTGGTGACTTGCAGAAAAGAGACTTGAGATAAACAAGCAACAAAAATGTCGTGCTGCAGCAGTCTTTAGTCAGAAAACATTCACAGCAATGTTAAAGCAGAGTTTACAGTCTGTGAGTTTTTTGAGCAAAAAAGAAAAGCAGGAGGAGCTTACTGTTAAGTGATCAGCTCTCATGTTCCAGTGTTTGTAGAACTGCATTATTTGAACAGCAGTGGTGACTGGCTGCTCTGTGCTGTAATTGAGGCAAACATCCAGACCTGAGGGAGCTGACAAAGGCAAAATTGGGGAGCAAGGAGAAGGAAGATGGTGTGAAAAGAGAATTTCCAGACTGAAGATAGATGTTCATTTCTGTAGTCCCAGAGCAACTTCCTTTCCAGCCATTTTGCCTCTTATTTACCCAAATACCCCTTTAAAAAAGTAGTAATAGTACAGGAATTACAGTGATGATTTCACCAGTGCTAACTTCCAAAGCCTTTCTGTATTAGCTCATATACTCGTGTATTTTAAATTGGCATGATGTTGCTGCATAATAGAGCTTTTCTTTTGATGCTGTTTTACTTTTGCTTGAATGTTTGCAATAATTGTTAAGTAATCTGACTGCCTTTCGTACTGTAGCTTGATGATACACTGTCGTTGGCAACTCTACTGAGTTAAAGGAGTTCCCAACTCTGAGCAGAACCTTGTGTGAAAAGAAATGCTTATAGTGCTGAGCTGTGAATAAAGTCAAGGATCCTGCTTAGGGACTTCTTTGCAAGGTGTTGTTTTAAACTGGGTTGGTTCTGCCAGTTCAGTTCAGAAAATATTTCCCCATACGTGGTTTACCTGAGCTGACAGGCAGTAGCACTGTTAAAGGAGCAAGAGAGGGAGCAGAAGTTTCTTGGGATAGTATGGCTGCCCAAGTCAGCATGTTGTTAAACCTTGGCCTCAGTTTTCTCCTGCAAAAGGGTTTAGTCTCATCTGGTGTTTTGAAAATGGACAGCCTCACTTCAAATAATCTAGAAATAAAACATCTGTGTTAACATTCTTATTTCTGATTCCAGGGGTTTTTTTCTTTCAGCTTGCCCTAATTAAGATGGGATAAGAAACTTCTTGATGTTTTATGCTGCCTAAATCATAAAACAGTAGTTTCCAGCACACTTGTAGCCATGTGGGCTGCCCATGCTACTCTACCAAAGGAATCCAGTAGCATACAATAGCCCTGTTCCTGCCCCAGGGCCTGCTTTGCAGTTGCACAGCTGTAGGCCCCTCTGTGCTCTTAAGTTCCATGCAGGGGCTGGGACTTAACCTGCTACCAAAACAATTCCCAGGATGACTTTCAATTGCTGACTTTCCTATGGAAACCTCCCCGTATAATATAATTGTGTAAATTATCCCACAGGTTTTATAAACGCATAGGAGAAGTCCCATGTCCTTTCCTTTCAGTTCATATTCCAATTGGTAAGTGATGTACAGTAATCTTCACAGCTCCATAAGATGACTTACTGTGAGAAGGATGCAAAGAACTAAGAAATGTCCAAGTATTACAAATAAGTTATTTCAGTATTTCAAGACATTTCTTAGTACATGTAGTGCCTCTAGATGTATCATAAGCACCACGTAATATGGACGTGAAAAAAATCACTACTTGTAGCAAAGAAATAATAAGGGAAATGTTCCTTTAGAAAGATATTCTATGGACTCTTGTGTGGCAGGTTCTTACAAGGAATTGAGGAACACCCAGGTGCATATATTAGCATAGCGAAGGTGATTACTTGTTTCTTTTTTTGGAGTAATTTGAAAAAAATCTATAAATTTTGCGAGATAGCAGCTCCAGTTTTTCAGTGAACAGTTTGCTGATGGCCTCCTCCCCTCGTTTCCTTCTCACTAATATAAGTAGCAGCACAGATGGAAGGATCCACCTGCATGGATTTTATTGCAGAATCTCTGTCTGTGTGTAAGTATATGGTTGTTTTCCTTAAAATATTTTAGGAACACAGGGACTTCATGCCACAGAGAAGGTGTTAGGGAATGCTTAGACTGTGTCTTAGGGCAATTAGGTTGATAACAGTTATTTATGTAGAGATTTTGTGTTCCATCATAAATTAGATTTCTCTCTTCTTTTTTCAGGTGGATGCACGGAGCATACCAGTGTTAGCAAAATGGCAAAATTCATATAGCATTAAAGTTGTACTTCAAGAGCTAAGACGTCTAATGATGTCCAAAGAAAATATGAAGCTTCCACAACCTCCAGAGGGACAAACTTACAATAATTAATTTTAGCTGATTCTCAAACTTCTGTCTTAAAACAACAACCTTCTACTCATGTTAATGTCTTGATTAAATCTCACAATGCAAACACCCACACATTAAAGAATTTCAGCTGGTATACATGACCTGGACATTTGTAAGAATATATATAATATATGTATGCCCAATATGTTTTCAGGCACTATGGGAGAAAAAGGCAGCACAATTATTTTTTTTCTCTTATTGAGGCACTGTCATTTAAGCATAAGCCTGAAATAGCCTATAATTGGAATTCAGGTTTTACAAGATGAAAGCATGACAGAAAGTGTCAGATTGCTGTGGAATAATATATGTTACTGAAAATAATCTCTGGAGAAGGCAAAATATAAATGGCATGCTTTATCCATCTTGCTTAGTAAAAGAGCTGCAGTTAAATTTGTTTTAAGGTAGCAGGTACAGTGAATACCGTTGCTCATCTTGTTTAATTTTGCAAGGGTGTGGGTGCCGACTACTAGTAGTGTCACAAAGTATGTTCAGGATTGTTTTGATACCTGTATTTATAAAATGGGGGGATTAATTTCTGTTAAGCAGCTCCTGTGTTACATGTATCGGACATGGCAAATATTTGTTTACAGTCTTTGTTCTAATAAACCATGCATTTAAGTTTTAGTGAAACAAAGGAAATGTATGGATATGTGATTGAGATTAAAGTTAGTCTTAAAATGTAAATAAAATGTGGAAAGTGTCTGAGGCTGTGCCATTTCTATAATAGTCATGTAATATATGTACAGTTACTGGCAGAAGTAGTGGAAAGCCAAACATAATATTGCTGCTGGTGTTACGTGCACCTTTTGTTCTTATCACTTTTGTATGCTTAGTTTACTTGAGAGGTCAAGATGTTCCATATGTTGCAGGGGAGTAAGTTCTGTCATCTGTAGTATCACCTCTTTAGAAAAACTTGCACTCTGTGTGTGTGTGTATAAATATATTTTAAAAAAACCTCAAACACCAAACCAACCCCAAAATAAAACCAAACAAAAAGACCTTGCCTACCCATCTTCCCTTTAGTTCCCCTCCAGATTCTTTTGAGAAATGAGCGTAACTTTTTGCTTACTTGACCTCTAAGCAGTTTTCAGATCACATTGCTGAAGTCTGTCCTACTTCTCAGTCCTTTGTCTTGCTTTCTTGCATCTTTTCCTCTTTTATGTTACTTGCCTTTCTTTCTTGTCTGTTCTGCTTTTGCCTTTTCTGAAACACACAAAAAAGAAACTTCAGGAAGCTTTACTAAAATACAGAGCATCATATTTCCATCTGCTTAACATGAATCATTTGCTGTGATGCCACTGTGTTCGTAGCTAGGAGCTTTCTGCCTTTCCTGCAGTCCTTAGTCTGTTTTTTCAATGTATTCTGTCTGGTGGGAACACTGGTTTTATTTCTTTCACTGATTTCTCATAAGCAGTAGTTAATGCTATTCTTTTGGATATTACACCTTCTTTCCCTGCCCCTCACCTTGGAGAATGCAAACCTTTGTTCATTTTGGTGAGAATATGTAACATTGGGAGTGAGTCAGCTGTTTGCATTCAAAGTTTTATTTAGTGGTTCTTTTGAAAAAGTGGATATAATCAAAAGCCATCAACAGCTAGGTAACTTTATTTGATAAGCCTTTGCCTGTTTCTGATGTAAACAATGAACCTTTAAAAGCAATAAACTAGGTGTTTTTTGGTTTTTTTTTTTAATGGAAAGGTCTAATTGATATTTGTCAATTTATGCTTTTTAGACAAGTTGGGCACTTCCAGAATTGGTGGATTTATAGCTGCCAGCTACCTCGTGTCTGTATTTATATAACATATCATTTGTGATGGTTTGGCTGAAGTGCATTGCAACATCTTTTTTTCCTTGATTTAATTTGAATTATTTTGATGCCATTAAATCTTCTTTCTTACACTAACACTGCTAATCTATATTTAATCAATTAAAATAATGGAACTGTACGGTTCTGAAATGTGAATTTTTTGGAAGATTTCAACATAAACTATTGAGAGAATGCTTGTAGACTATTATATGGTTGGTAACATAATTTAAGAGACTGGCTTATTCACAGAGCATCAAGAAGGGCCTGTTGTTCGCATGGTTGTGTGTGGTGCAAGGTGATCCTGTAATAGTCTGTCCATTTGTATTGGTGAGAATCTGCATATCCAGTTATAAACAGATACATTTTGCAGAGGGAAAAATCGATGCTGGAGGGAGTTGACGTGATCTCTGACACTGGAGTATGTAATACATGGATGACTATAAAAATATTCCTGCGGTGATCTTAGGTGTGTTGGTTTTCCATTTTGCTCACACTGGGACAAGTCTGAAATGTAATTAATTATGAAATTTTAAAATGTCTTCAACTACTGCATAAAGTTGGGAGCCTCCTCGAAACTCTTCTACTACCTGAAGAAGGTTTTGAAGCACTGTGCTTACTCTCCTTCAGAAAGCGTTATGTTTTACAGATATCTATGTCTGATCAGTGTTTGCTTTGAATTTGCTTTCTCGTATTCTTATGGTTTCTCTTAGGTAACCTACTTAGATGACAGAATTTCAGTTTTCCTCTCGAGTATTTAATTTGTGTTATATTCTTTTGGCAAGATTTGAATTTGCCATTGTTACCAGATGTGTATTTTTTTTTCTTTTCAAACCCATTTTTGAACATCTTGCAAAGCAGAGCACCATTTGAAGCCAATTGAGTGAGGGACAAAGCAGAAAAGCTCTAAATACATAATTCTTTTCGTGTTGGTGGTCATTGGCTGAGATTTAAAGTAGCTTTGTGCTTTGAAGCATCGCCAAAGTTCTCGTGTTTTGGTTGTTTGAGGCAGGGATACATCTTCTGTGAAGCAAAGAAAAAAAGCCAAAGATGGTATGATTCATACTTCGTTAAACCTTAAGATACAATGAGCAAGCCTATGGAAATAGCCACATTACAAATGATGTGCCTTACTCATAGATAAAAAAGTACAGAAAACATTGCATGGTGTGAACCTACCACTGGCCTTGACTGCTCTCCTCTTCCTGAACGCAAGCTGAGAATACTTTTCATCAAGCAAGACAGAGTCAGCAGTGAATCCTTCAACTGTTATCAAATAAATGCATAATGCACATTCCTCCTCAACGTTTGTTACTGGATAGGGGATACCTAAAGAAAAATTCCAGTACATATTATGACAGTTGATTATCTATAATGATAACAACTGTATGATTTAGACAAATGTTTATGTTTTACGTGGTTACTTACAGGGTGAGTTTGTGGAGATGTATTCCCTATTTAGTAGCTTTTGGGACAATAATGCCTAAAAATATTTTTTATGCTTCTCTTATGCTATCTTTTGATGCAGAAGGCACACTTAATAGGCCACAAGATAATTGTCCTGTGGCAGAGGCGGGATGTCTGACTACTACTTGCTTTAATTCTGGCCTCTAGTGTATGAAAGCTCAGCCAGATTGCCCTGGTGTGGCTAGTTTCACCTGCTGGAGGAGGAGTAAACTGGTACTAAGCAAGTCTGAATATGTGTTACTGTGCCAAAGAAGATGACTTAAAACTACTGTTGGTCTTTTATGTGAGTAAAATTCCAGATAGATGTGGACCAGTGGGACAAAATGTGTTTCTTGTCAATGTTTCTAAATAATGTATTCAGAACTCTTTTGTGAAGCTGGAAAGATTTCGGAGGTGGGGAGGTATTGAAGGAACATGAATGTCTGTAGTCTTTATTTAATAATAATGATAATAAATTTTTTAAAAAAAGCTTTAAAACTTACTAATCCATCTGTGTTAACTCTCTCTGTTGAAACAATTGTGGGAGATGGTTTTTTCTGTTCCCTGTTATGCTGATTGCCTTATTCCCTGGAACAATGTGCTGTACCTTTTCTGTTGGAGACCCAACTGATCATGGGCTGAAGTGTGAAGGATGTTATGCTAGAAGTATAAAAATAGCATACTTGATGCTTTAAAAAACTCCCCACACTTCTTACGTTACCATAGTGTTACTGTCATAGTGGTTTATGATTTTGTTGGATTTTTTCTTATCTTTTTTTTTTTACTAAATGGATGTATACTTTCAGCTCAATTTGTAAACAGCTGTAAGTTTATGTACAGTCAATTCTATTATTTAAAATAGACATCATAAGCCAACTCTAGAGTAGCATTTCCATATTCAAGCAGTTCCATAAAGTTTTTCACCATTTTAAAATAGTGATAAATATAAAAAAAGCCACTTTATTATTTATATGAGTGACAAACTGTATAAATGGATAACTTAATGGAAAATGTTGAGATAATGCGCATACAACCAGTGTTTTGGGTCTCTTGATAAAATTCGTGTTTTCTGTACTAATTTATGACTTTTCACCACTTCTTAACAGCAGCATCCCAACCTTCTGCTTTTAATATAAGCAGTATGGATAAAATGTAAACATGGTTTTATAATCTATAAACTATGTAGTTTGGGTTAGAAAACCCCAAACTGTGTATTTGTTAAATCAGAAGTACTGAAGGAATGGCTGTGCAATCATACTGTGAAGGTTTTCCTAAGCTGATTTGTGCTTGTTCCCACTCTGCTCCCTGCTGATTGTTACAGATGTGTAGGTATGCTGATTTAACTTATTGGCTATTTCAATTTTAATTAATATTACTATTATTATTATATCCTATTGTTTTTATTTTTAAGCATATGTGAATGAGAAGGGAAGAGGGGAAGGGTTTGATTTCCCTCTGCAATTTCTTCTAAAAATTATCAAGGAAAGAAACCTGGTAGAGGTAAACACATCTCTTACTGACTTGAGTTGAAAATAGCCCAGTAAGAGTTTTCTGTGTTGTTCCAATTGTCACAGAAATAAAAGTTGTTTCAATTAGGATGAGAGCAGCTCAAACAGTAGAGCTGTGAAATTGTCATGAAGATACAGAAGGGGGTATTTCTAGCAGCTTTTCCAGCATAATGAAAATTGGGTTAATATGGGAGTGAGGGTTCAGCTTTGCAGAATGGCTTTGGGAAATGATGTAGCATTTGGGACTCCTTAAAGTCAGCCTGGCAGGACTTAACCCAATTCTCTTCATCTCTTTCACTTTTTCAAGATAGAAATAACATTCTGGTGAAGTAAATGAAATAGAGATGACTTTGTTTCTCTTAAATTTTGGCAAAACTTGCCACCATGAGGAGCTGTGTAAACCAAAAGCATGGAAGTGTGTGGTGGTGGCAGCTGGCTCTTTAGTTCCAGTTTAAATATGTGTGTGTAGTTAAGAGAGTCAATACTATTCTGAGAAAAATCTATACTATTACTGAGAAAAGTCTGTACTAAAAGCTCTGCTTTTGTAATGGTGTCAGGCAAATTGCCAGCAGCCCTGACCTTTTCTGGCCGACAGATTCCTCCAGTGTTTGTTGTTTGCTTGACTGCAGTTTTGGGAGAGAGCATTATTTCCCATCTCTGGGAGGTATGTTGCACTTTGAACTCTGGGACTGTCTGCTTCTGAGAAATCTAAAATAACTCCTTGCCACAACATCACAATTTGAGGATTTGTGGAGATGGTCATAGTCATCTTGGGTTGTGTTTTCTGAAACAATTTCCTGTCATATGTCCATTTTTTTCTGTCTGAAGATTTGCAGATTAAATTTGCTATATCATACGATGCTAGTAACCTGTTGCACTACGTGAGATTTATTACAGTGTTACCAGAAAATGTTTCAACATCTATGTCCTTTAAGCCAGCATCATATTGTATGAGATGTTGCATTTATAGGGAAATCCTCATGCTAAATTAGTACTATACTTTCATTCCTTAAATGCTGTAACTTTGAAATACTGAAATAATTTGAAATGAAATGAAATGAAATGAAATAATATGAAATGAAAGTTGATAGCCTTGATCTTTCTAGTTAACAGTGTCTTTATATCTCTGTTCAGTGACTGTGATAATTATTTGCTTCCTTGAGCTGTCATTCAGATTGCGCATTAAACACTCATTATTTGAAGTCTTTGAGTGTCACCTCAATTAGTAGTGTAATGGTTTGTGATCTTTGGAGTGGGATGCTGTGAACAGAGTACTGCTTTGGAAGCTCTTTGTTCTATCACCCTGCTTTCAATCTGTTGAAAAATATATTCTGAACTGCTCATGTTCCTTAGAGTAGAAACTGTTTCTTCTGGCATTTCAAAACCTCTTCACCTTTACCTTCACATTTGTTTGGAATTGGTGTGTTACTCATGCAGTGTTAACAACGTTAACTCGCAGTTTCTAATCCTTTATTGTATTTTTGTGATTGTATGATCCTATAATATCTGTATGATTCTAGTATTAAAACTGAAGCCAGCAAGAATGGTGCACTGCTTTACTTGACAGATGGACAAATCACGTGTGCTGCACTAAACGAGTCTGTGGCTGAAGACAAGGGCAGTGGAGAGGGAAGAAATTCGTATCATTTAAGTGTATACAACTCCTGACACCATTCAAAAAGTACATGGTTCTCTGTCTACTTAAAACTGAGATGCCGACTAAGTATTTGCCTGGTTTTTTACATGCTTGCCACTACAGAGTTAAAATTACATTATACAGCTATCTAGATAGAAGGGTGACCAGTAATTTGTGCTCAGGTAGGAGGGGTTTAGTACAACCATAACAAGAACTAGAGTTCTGTGGTAGGTGCTTTTATGTGTAATAGCTGGAATCTGATTTATGTCTGTACTATTTAAAGACAAGTGGCAAAATGTTTATTATTAAATTCATGCTGTATCTCTACTGCTGTTTGGTGGGTAGTTCTTATTTGCTCTGGCTTCTAATTTACCAACTCTTACTTTGTATTTTCATTGTATTGGTTGGGGTTATTCCATCCTGGTCTTTTAAGGGATAAAGAACACATGTGATGCATGCATGCACAAACTCTTACACTCACAAAACATTTAGGCAAATGAAATTGTGTTGTTCCTTCTTCTTGATTGTTTGGGAGGGAGTTAGATGAGGTAGCCCAAAACTTCTTATTGGAATGATATGTGGTGGCTGCATTTCTGCTGTGCGACACACCTCACCTGTCATCCGGATCACCAAGTAGCCGAGGTCCAATCCTTTGCTGATCTTTCTAGTTTTGAGGGAGCTACTTTCCAAGTCCTAACTGGAGGCAGCCTGGCTCAGCCTGCTTATGTTTACCAAGGAGGAGAGAGCTGTGCCAGTGTCTACCAACCCTCCTTATTCTGGCATTTCCCTTTTGTAAAGAGTCCCATGGCCTGCATGGAAGATGCCTGGGAGTGGAACAAGGAGCTTTGTGGCTCCCAAATGGGGTCTTGGCAGCTTAAAAGCGTGGTTTTCCCTCACACTTGCCTTTCAAAACTCTTTCCTAACTGAGTAAAATTCAATTTATAACTCGACTCCTCAAAGCATTTACTCAAAGAAGTGTGTAGGTAGCTTTAGCTTTTAGTGGTGAGGAACAGAGATTCCTTCCTTCCCTCCTTGTCTCCAAAGCAGCCATTCCCAATTAGGCTGCGATGAGGTAAGAACACTTTTAATTCAGGTAACACACCTTGCAGAAAGTCAGAAATTAGTGAAAAACCTGGGAACTGGTTGCAGCCTGGATTATCTGGTCTCCTCACATAGGTGGGGGCATTTTCTTCTAGTATTGAGAAGAAAGTATTTTTTCATCATGGCCTCTGATTTTCTTTATCCATGGCAAAACTTGTGTTTTGGAAGCTCTTGAATAAGCAGAAAGATCCTTGTGTGATGTTTGGAGATAAAAACATTGCAGAAAGCAGGACAATCCTTATGCAGACTTTACAGAACTGAAAATACACCATCTGAAGTACTTTTCTAAAGAAAGATGAAGGCTCATGGTCTGCACTGGGAGGTGTTTGTGTATATAACAGTGACAGCCAAAATGCATAGGTTTTGGGTCAAATTCTTACAGGCTAATTAAGCAGTATGTATTCCTAGCAGAGGAATGTCTGGTGCAGAAGCTTTTACAACCCCAGTCTGCATTTGCCTTCATCTTCATGTCTCTCCAGGTTTCATTGTAAACGAACAAAGCTCTGTATGTGTATGTTTTGTAAGGCCTTGTCTGTCCTCTGGAGAGTTGTCTCAACTCCTGCATCTCAGGGATGCAGGAGTGCCTCCCTGCAATCTCAAATCTTGCTTTGTTTTTCACCGCCTAGCTTTTTAACCCTGGCCATTTGTGCACTGCTTCTCAGAGGTTCATGAAATATGTTTCAGATTAGGGAGTGTACATGTGGGTTTAAGTTGACTATTGAGGCGTCCGCGGGATAAAAATAATTAGGGGTCAAAGTTCGAAAACACATTCTTACTCTATTTTGTTTTTTAAAATTTGAATGCTCGAGTGGGTGATTGTGGGAGTTTGCAGGAAGAGTAGTTGTCAGCTTTGGTTTTCTGGCAGCTGGGAACAGCAAAGGTGGATCAGGTGTGCTCTTATGGATGGGAATGATATTCCTGTTTGGGAACAAACACCCATCCTGTTAATGCAACAAATCATCGTGACATGGAATGAGGAGTATCTGTGTTGTCTGTGAGCAGTGTGACTTGGCCTCATCTGTTTCCCCTAGAAATGTAGCTTTGGTTTCAGTGTTCCTCCCCCAACCCCCATCTGTATTGTTTAGTGGATTTTGTATTTCTGTTTGTGCTGCAATCTTTTTAATACCCAGATCTATTCACATATACCATTTGGTCCAACACAGCTAGAAAATGACATCATACAAATTCCCATGTTCCAGAAATAAATGGGCTAAATGGGGACCTTGGGGTAGCCAGTCTGGCATACCTGAATGAAATGGTGATGGGGTCCCAGCTAGGAGCTCTGCTCAGGTGCCTGCTTTTCTTGCCTGGGTTCTGCTTTCTTTTGCTCCATTTTAAACTTGGAATAGGACTAGTTAAACCCAACTTCTGTGCAAGCAGAAGTTAGCAGTCTAATCTCAAAACATTTTTGTGCTTAAACACAAAACTAAGGTCCGAGCTTCTGTTTGTGAAGCACTTACCACTTCTTACATTCTTAGTGTACATGATCAGTCAGATTTCTGCTGTTCCTTAATTCACCTTTGGAGGGTTTTAATTGATCACACAATGTGTATTTGTTGTCAGATAACTTCACTATGGATGTATTGGTGGCAGATACGTTTCTTTCCCCGTGTCTGCAGGAAAGTAGCATTAACTTTTCTAGTGCGTTTTCTGTTGCTTGTAGCTATTCACACAGTTTCCAGCAACAATTATTTTCTGCAGTCTTTCATTTCCACCTAGATCGATTCTCTTTAACTCGTTCTCTTTTTTGTCAGATTGATTTTTGCCAGGTCTGCAATTTGCATAGTACTTTTGAAATCTCTAGAATGAAATGCCTGATTGAGCTGGCAAAAAACCCCAGTCACGGTGTAAGAAATTGGACCTAGGCCATTGCTATATCCTGACATGGATGTGCTCCCCTGCCCTGGGCAGTATTTCCTTCATTACGTGTGTTGTTACATTTAAGAAGTGTGAGTAGTGGGCTACAAGGAAACTTTTGGCATTGCAAAACCATAGGTCCAAAAGACTTTATTTTGGGTAATTTGCATGTGGCTTGTGTAAAGAACTTTTCTTCTTTCTTGACCTTTAGCACTCACTAATTTGCAACCAGGAATTATTTATGTTTCTTCATTGCCTGGAACAGAGAAGGTTTTGGGGTGACCCAGTCGTGGCCTTGCAGTACCTGAAGGGAGCCTACAAGAAAAGTGGAGAGAGTGTTTACAAGGGCATGTGGTGACAGGACAAGGGGGAATGGCTCCAAACTCACAGAGAGTAGGTTTAGATTAGCTACTAAAGAAGAAATTTTTCACTTTGAGGGTGGTGAGGCACTGGAACAGGTTGCCCAGAGAAGCTGTAGGTGCCCCATCCCTGGAAGTGGTCAAGGCCAGGTTGGATGGAGCTCTGAGAAACCTGGTCTAGTAGAAGGTGTCCCTGTCCATGGCAGAAAGGTTGGCACTAGATGGTCTTTAAGGTCCCTTCCAACCCAAACCATTCTATTGTTCTGTGATTCTATGATGATTTGAGATGAGATCTTGCCAAATTTGTCCAAATGCCAGTTAGTGGAGAGCAGCAGAAATCTTTTTGTACTCTTTGGTTACCAAAGTCACGCCCTGGAGGTGGCAAACACACAGCATGCTGCTGATTCTGATTTACAGTAAATATTTGATGTGCATTGAGTCTTTTTCTCCTTTGTCTGAGCTGCCAACTTGCAAACTGCCTTGGGTAAAGCATCCAAGCTGCAGTACCTTTGGTAGAGAGAACACCTGGTAGCCCATGAAAGTTTGGATTATTTGCCTTCACACAAAAACGTTTATAAGAAGTGGCTACAAGAAAAAACACACGGGTAAACTTACCTTAAATAGTGTTAAGTTGCCTCTAAAGCTATGTGTAATTTGGACACTCCAGGGAGATGCCTGATAGCAGAAGGAATTAAGAAATAGTTATTTACTGTTTCTGTACACAGGAAAATAATTTGGATGTAAAAGGGCGCCAATGGATTAAAAGCATATTTTGTAAGTGCTTATGCTCTTCACAATTACTGAATATGCAAAAAAGAATTAAAATATTAACTTCTCAATGTATACAATTGAAAAGGAAGAGACTTTACAGAACTTTGGGCAAATGTTCTGTTACTGAGACTTCTTGAAATTAATTGTAATTAATTTTAAAATTACAATTAATTAAAAAAATTACTATTAAAAAGTAATTAACTTTTTTTTTCCTCTTAGCATAATCTGCAGGAACCATGGTGTTTGAATCTCAGTAGGCCTGCTCTAGTCCTAGATGATACTCAAAATAAACTGGTCATTATTATTGGTGCACAGTTACTATTAGAAATGTAAGTTTAGGAAAGACAGAAACTGGAGGTAAAAGTTTGCACATTTACATGACGAGTGCTCAGTGCATTACTTGCAGTCGAAGGAAACAGGGATTACTTTGAAATGTGTCCAGAGTGCTCTACCAAATGCTTAATTACTGGACCACGTAATTGATTTTGATATGACATCAAGCAGTCAACATCTGAGAGCAGACTGCACTCATACTTTTATATTAAAAAAACCCCAAATCCAAAACCAAAAAATCCGACCATGTTCCTTACCCAAAGGAAAATGGCTTTCACCTGAAGGCAGACCTTTGTTGAGTGTACACCTTTAAAAGAGATATTGGCAAGAGCAGCCTGTTGTTCAGGCAGTCACAGTTAATAATCAGAATGCTCTAAAAGTCGAATTTGTGTGTTTGTGAGAGGCATCATGGCAAATAATCCGGTGTTATGGTCTGAGACGTAACTGTGCCTTCCTGTTTCTAGAGCAGAGCGGGATCGATGGCTGCTGATGGGGCTAATCGGAGCAGCGGTGGGGGTGCTGGGGTTTTTGATTCATCAGATAATTAACTCTCTCATCAGATTGAAACAGAACCTGGTGGAAAATTACTTGCAGGTGAGCAAGAGAAAGTCAGAGTGACATTTTCTGTGTTAATTTATTACAAAATGCACAGTGTCAAGTTTTAACTGCCTGAAGGTGCTGCTTGTCGCGGTGAGTATGGAGATCGGATCCCCTTGTGGTCCTTTGTGTACAGACACGTTGGTGTCCTTTGCTACAACTTGGCCTACAGTACAGTATAGTATCTGACTTTGTTCCTGGTATGGGATTGATGAAAGCAGCATTTAATGTGGCTGCCTTCTTCCTCCCTGTACACCAGAGGCATGTGCTGCTTTAGGTCTGGGTGATATCCAAGAGAAGGGAATAACCTTCATTAAGGTATTTAGTGAGTGTGGACCTGCTATCAGAGATGTTATTTCTTTCTATGGCTGAGGCAGCTACATTTTCAGTAATAGATTATTGTGGAATTATTAATTTGTCCTTGGTGGCTATCGTTATCTCTGTGATAATTGGAATGGTGGTGGTAAAAATCACTGAATGGCTAAAACCACTGTAAATGTTAAGGCATCTCTGACCCTGACAGCTTGCTTTTCCTCACCTGTGTAAGGAAGCAGGCAGTAAAATTTTCAGTTAGCTTGTGATATCTGTGGTAGATTGTATAAATATTGAAAAGCTTCTTGTGATAAGGGGTTTTGAGCTTTTGTTCCAGCTGAATCCTAGCTAGGGAGGGTCAGGAATCCTGTCAGCTGGTGCTGGGGGTAGCCTGTAAAACCATCAAGCAAGGCATGCAGCCAGCAGCACTTTGTGCAGGAGGAGGCCAGGGTCTGGGCTGGCAGTGCTTTTGTGCTCAGCCGCAGTGGCAGGGAGCTGCCAGAGGTGGTCCCCGGCACTCGCAGAGAAATTACCCCTGACTCCCTGACTCAGCAGAGGCCACAGCCCAGAGCAAGCTGCTGAGGAGGGTGCAGCTCTGCAGATTTGGGGCTGGGGATCTCTCACTGAGGCTGGAGCAAGGCAGATGAGCTCCTTGTCTGCACAAGGATGTGGTGGGATAGCTGACACCGCTGCAGCACTGCAGTGGCTGAATAGAGGCTCTTTAGGAAGGCCACACCATAGTTAGAAGTGGGAGCTGTTCTTTACTTATCAGCAAAGTCGGAAAGGTTGGAGCTCTGCTTTGGGAGAGATGAGAGTCAGCTGAGAGCTTGCAGATCAGTGTTAGAGGGCACACCAACATGTGGGGTGGCGGTGTGGATGTCTGCTGTAAACTGTGAGGAATTAGACAAAGCTGTTTTCAGATATTTGGAAGAAGTCTTGTGGTCACTGGGCCAGATCCCCGTGGCAGTCCAGCCAAACACTGATCTGCTGGAAGGACAGCACATCAGGGCAAAAGCAATCTATGATGTTTCTGGAGTGCATTGATAACAACTTCCTAATAGGTGATCAAGAAGAAAATGAGGAGACATACTCTGCTGGACCTTGTACTTGCAGAGAAGGAAAGGCTGATGAGGGATGTGAGGGCTGAGGGCAGCAGTAACCGTGAGATTGGGGTATGTGGGATCCTGAGATGAGGGGGAAAAGGCGAAGGGCTGGACTTACGGAAAGCACTTTGATCTGTTCAGGGGTCTGCTTGGAAGAATGCCAGAGGAGATCATCCTGGAAAGAAGTGGGGTCCAAGAGGGCTGATTGGTTTTCAGGGATTATCTCATCCATGGTTAGGAGCCGTACATTCCAATGAGCACATCAAGCAATATCAAGCACGGATTTACAGCGGACAACAACCATCTACAATAACATGACTGCAACAAACTAACGGTGTATGGATTAGATGTTTGGACAGTGAGATGGATATATATGGTGGAACTACTGGGCTCAAAGCATTATGATCAGTGGCATGAAGTCCAGCCAGAGGCTGGTCCTCAAGGGTGTACCCCAGGGGTCAGTCCTGGGGTCAAATACTGTTGGATATCTTCACTAATGACCTGGATGATGGGACAATATTTTGGTGCACCCTCAGCAAACTTGCAGATAAAAGTAAAAGGAAGCAGTGCTTGACAGGCCATGACTGTGGTGCCAACAGCCTCCTGGGCTGCATTCAGAGTGCTATCAGCAGGCTGAGGGAAGTGATCCTTCCCCTCTCTTCAGCATTGGTGAGGCCACATCTGGAGTACTGGGTCCAGTTCTGGGCCCTCCAGTGCAATGGAGACATGGATGTGTCCTCTTGGCATCAAGATAATGGAACAATACTGACAACTGCTGAAGGACAGATCTCAATCACTTCACAGAAATGCGAAGGAAGAGTTATTCTGCAGAACAGATGGAAGCTGAATATATCAGAGGTAAATATTAAAAAAATGAACAAATTTAGATTTTCCATGAGGAAGGCATATATAATCCTCTTGGAATATTATTTCCCTTTTTTCTTATATACAAACTATGCATATGTTTATAAAATATATAAACAGTGGGTAAATACACATGCAAATGTGTATATATGCATTTGTATGTATATACAAGCATGTGTGCATATATACACACTGAAGTATAAATAAATAATACATGGAAAGAGACCACATTTTGACTCCAGGTCATCACAACAACTGTTACACACACTGTTGGTCCTGTTCTATTATAGAATCTGTCCTACTGTATTATTAATACAGAAGGTCAGGAGGTTAGCTCTGACATCAGTACAAACATGTAATTCCTGCCCTGGAAGATCTTCCCATCTAAATACCTCCTTTAGCTGCAGATGAGCAAAACTCTTTTTTTGTGCACTTTGCTGTTTGGCTGTGCTGCACGATGCGTTTACAGAACACTTGGTGGGACAGGCTGCTCGGAAGGCTGTAACACTGTGACCTCGGAAACACCAGGGATGTGCTTGACCCGCACCCACAAAGTATCACAGCTGAGCCCTGCGGAAGGCAGCGAAGGACGTGGGAGTTGAGGAGTTCTGGAGACAGCATGGCCGTGGTCAGCCCAAACACAAACAAACAAGCCAAAACCCCAGGGTGACCAAAACATGTGTTTTGGATGTGAGAATGCCCAGTATGAGAGATGTCCTTCTGGTTAAAATAAAGCAGGAAACAGCTTGCTCACATATATTCTGTCCACTAATAATAGCTGCAAATTCATGAGGGTAATTACTGATCTCAGACTTTGAAGGCTCCATTCAGGCAAAATGCCTGAAGACACCAAAGAGTGGTTTTTTGTGCATATTCTTAAGGTCCTTGAACTCTGCTTCTGATCTGAAAAGGGCTTTGAGGAGTAACAACGTTTCCTTTATAGTGTTTTTAGAGATGGGCAGGAAGTCCTGGAAAAAAACGTGTGACTTGACTCTGAAAGTCATCATTCACCTTACACTTTCTCACTCCCTTCCTTCTAAAGAGCCTGCATTGATTGTTTTGGTTTTTCCCTACCATATACCTTCTGCCTGCAGAAATCTGCAGTACAAAAGAACACTGAAAAGCGGGACCTGGTCTGTGGGTGCTGATGACCTGGCTGTGTGTGCTTCTGTCTGGGCTGGTGGTTCTCTCTCTGGGTTCTGTGCTGGCAAGTGTTAGGTCTCCTATGCAACAAGTCAATAACACTGTGATAAACCAAATCTCTTACTCGTCCATATACTGGTTGTTTCAGTATTGTATTAAAAAAAAACCCAAAAGCTTGAATTATACAGCCCCATTGGAGAGGTCTTTCTTGGCCTTCAGCCTAAACCTGGATTCCACCACCCGTAACTTGTATACAAGTGTCTGGGGTGAAATCAGTGGTGGTGGCAATGTAATTTACACTTAGCATGTGGTGTTTATAAAATAAATACAAGTGGCAGCTGGTATAACTCATGAAAACTTGGTGTTTGGAAGGGGCCTAAGCCAAAGACCATCAGTCCATATAAAAGTTCCTGTTGGTTTTAGATTGATCATTTAGCTGTGCTATGTGGGTATTGCATGTGGCCCAGGTTAGTATTTTTATGAGGCATCAAAGCTACAACATTGAGCCTTTCTGTCATTTACTATCCTGCTGTGTTCAATTTAATTATAGACAGGCAATTAACAGCGTAGGTGAGAGAAAAAGTGAAAGTTTTACTACACTTACCCCGAAATCCAGCAACAGTAGGAAAAGGGAGTTTGCTGTTATACGTACAGTAACCAGCCAGGTTTAAGCTTTCTAAAGACTGAACTGACTGGACAAATCACAGAGGTTCACATGTACACCCTGCCCCACAGACAACCTGTGCAAAGATGAGAGGCTGTTGGACTTCAGGCATCAGGTGGAGGCTGGGGGTTGGGGCAGGGGCCCTCATCAATCATTTTCCTCTCTCATTAGCCCCAGTATGTGTATAGCAACACTGTCAGGAGCTTGAATTTTTATGCATCATGAGAAGCTGTATGGGCATCTGTGTTGTCTGTTAATTCTGGGAAAGTTTGTTTGTGAACAGAGCAAGATGAGGGTCACACTGAAAAATTGTCCATAGACACATCTAACACATCAACATCTAATGATTGTTGACTCTGTTTATTTATTTTTTTCCCCTTGCAGTTCTTTTGCCAGCAGCTTTGCTGGCAAAATTCTGGCTTGCCAGAAATCATTGGGTATTTGAATGGCACTTCCATTCAACATCTTTTTAACATCAAGACAGTTTTCGGGACATTTGTCTCATGCATGCTGGCTGTAACTTTCGGGCTTCTCTGTGAGCCAGAAGGTCCCAAATTCCATTTGGGGTGAGAAGTAGCAGACAATGCTAAAGTTATCAGGCTGAGGGTATGGCTTTGCAACATCTGTCTTGGTGGCAGCACTGGCTTAAAAAATACCCTGCACTAGGAGCTCTTCATCTGTGCTGCTCCCCATCCCTTTTGCATTAGCACAACTATTCACGCCATGCAGTGAAGGAAAGGATTGTTTGCTGTGTGTTTTAAATACTGGCTTGGTTCCCTAGTATGATTCGCTGAGTGATGCTCAGCAAGCAGTTATCTGGACGAGTGCAGTAGTTTTGTTTCTGAAAAGCCACCTGCCATGCAGCCATGGCCTGCTGGCTGCTTTACATCTCCTCTAACTGCTTTTACCTGTGCAAACTCTGTATAAAAACAAAGCCGGTCTCAAGTGGCTTCACACAACAGGGACAGTAATTTTACAGCCACCTGCAGAAGTGCCAAAAGTGGCTGTGCAAGGCACAGACAGGTGGGCTCTGTGTTTCCAGCTGGGGAGCACGGCAGCCACCTGTGCCAGCTGAGGGCACCCGCAGGAACTCAGTGCTGCTCTGCAGGTGGCAGATTGCAGGTTGGGTTGGAGCTGCATGTTGTTCATGCAGCAGTGTTACACCATGTTTCTAGGTGGGGAAAAGTAGACTTTATAGTCTTTTTGAAGGATAATGTTTTTATACCGCCTTCTTATGCACAAAGGAAGGAATCCCTATCACCCTGCTGTCGGCCTTGGCCTTGTGAGGGGGGTAGAGGAGGCTTGCCTGGCCCTCCTCTGTAGGTCAGAGCAGATCTTAAAATTTACTATGTTGCAATACAACCAAACTTGGTAACTGCAGGCCAGATTTTGGGGTTTTTTGTTTGTTTTGGAAGGTGACATCATTTCCTTTATTCATCATTTAGAGGAGAATCCTGCTGCACTTTATTATCTATCTGGAACCATATCTTGAACAGAGATGGTAAAATTGGTCTCTGCTAATACGGTATAAATTGTTTGTTGGCTGTTTTGCTGTTTTATTTCTGATCCTTTTTTGGGTTTGGAAAGTATTCATCCTTGAGGTTTGTTCTCCCCTCTTCACCACCCTGACTAAACATATCTTCCTCCCCACCAACCATTCACATTTTCTGTTGCTCTGTGTGTTTATACTTATTTATTTATTTGCACAGAGGTGCAGCACCCTAAAGGATGACTCAGATGTTCCAAAATAGGAGCGCATCGTTAGTCAGAGGTGGCCACAAACCTTCTAGACAATGCTTCCCAAGGGTTAGCTCTCCCATTTGGTTTCTTTTGTTTTCTTTACTTTCAGACATTTGTCTCCAGGAGCTCAGAGACTGCAGCTGTGATTTCTTTTTTTCCTTTGTGCTGGGTTGGTAACAGTGATTTGTGAGCCAACGAGTTGAATCATATTTCCATGAATAAAGTCATCACAGTATCAACGTGATGCCTTTTCAAAACATCGGAATTAAGAGCTAGTTTAATTTAATTTAGTTGGAACCCTCCACCATTTTTATTAAACATAAACACACGTAAGTTGCTAAAAGCCTCTGAGAGATTTATTAAGGCTCCTAATTTAAGTCTTGTAGAAAAGTCTTCCAAGATTATACAATGAGTAGATTTTTCATTCCACTAAGGGTTTGCATTTTTTTTTCCCCATTTAAATGTAATTTGAAGTGCTGCCTGGGAACACACTGTAATAATTTAAATCATCACACATCTTCTGTTAGAAGTAGGGCTGTTCTGGCTGCCATGGTTGTTAACCTGGGAACAGATGATTGAAATGATGGGCTCTAGTCTGATGTGTCACCACACTAGAGCAGACATAAACATGCAATTCTTCAAAGGCATTTCATGGACTACCATCATAACACTCTTTGCAAAAGAGACATTTAAGTCTCTGAGTCAAGAACCTGAAAGTCTTCAGTAGCTCCCTCCTTTATGTCAACGGGACTTTGCATATTTAAAAGACGTGTTCAGCATTTTCCATGTTTAAATCTGCTGAAACCAATCTAGCTTTGCTGCTCCACGCTGGCTAAGGCTCTGTCCTCCTCTGCCTTTAACTGATTTATGAATAATTTACAAAGAGTGCTCTCAATTATACAACAGCACTTTTACTGCTCTCCTGGGTCATGGCCTGAGCCAGCTGCAGTTGGACACCATTGGCATTCACCTCCTGATCTTCACCAGGTTTTGGAATTCAGCTGATAAGTAAGTGATGGGCAGAGATGTGGGGCTCTGTGAGGGCCACCCTGCCACTGCCCTCGATGCCCCAGGGGTGTCTGGTGAGCCACTGGTGAGCCCATTGCATCTGGAAGGGAAACAGAGATGGCGCACCAGCAATCTTTCAGCGTTCCTGCTGCCTGTCACTTTGGAATGGGGAAAAAGCCACCCACTCTAATTAAAAAAAAGTTGTTTAATTAAACAACTGTAAGGTTCTTTAATTAAAAGAAAGTTCACAAGTTGTTTAATATATTAATACAGAAGGCCTTTGTCCTGTTGCTTTCTGGGTTATATAAGGAGGGAGAAAAATGCAGGATTTTTACACATGGACTTCATCCTTAAATGAATGATGCTGTCCCAGGAAAAAAGAGATGATGGGAATTGCCCACTGTGCACAGGGGGTCCTTGCTTTATATTTTGAGTTTTGAAAAAGTAAATTGTTTGTGACACTTTTTTAGTCTGGCTCTTCCCCGCTCACGTGTGTCTGTGAGATAATGCTGGTAAACTCTCTCTTGTGAACAGTTCTACTGAAATTATTGAGATTAGTTTCCAGGAAAAGAAATTGCAACCACTTTATGTCTTCTGAATGGTATTCATTGCCATGTTGACATGCAAAACCCTGTTTGGTTTTTTAAACTAAGGATAAAAAAAAATCCTGTGTGTTAATTTCCTCAAGAAGTAGAAATAATTCAAACGAACAGTCACTTGTGAACTATCTGTAGCTTAAAAGTAAATCAAAAAGCATCAAAGGGAAGATGTGGGATCTCCTTTGCCTTTAGCCTTTTAAGACCAGTCATTTAAATAAATCTGAGATGTGCTCTTAAAAAAAATGTTACTCATGGGAGAAATCAGCGATTGTGGTAAGAAAAGTAGAGAAAATGTTTGTTTTTCTGTGCAGGGTCCAGTTATAGTGTAACTAGAAAGAAGCACTAGCTTGCAATCAGGAACCATCCTGGGGGAAGCAGGTTGTGTGGAAGTCCCCTTCACAGAGAGGGCTGTTGGTGAGCAGCAGAGACAAATGTCAGTCTAAGTGAGACCTGACTTCTTTACAAAGACCAGGATGACGAACTCCCACTCTCCCAGTACCTTCTGGTGCTGACTAGGCTGAAGAGATGTACCCACTCCACGTACAATCACAGGCAGAGCAGTAACTCAGCAAGCATTAGGCTGTTGAAAGCACTTAAGGCATTCCTCCATTGAGGAGCCCTACTGGATGTGTTGGAAGGGTCCAGTTTCAGTGCTGATACCACTGGTGTGACATGTAGCATGTACAGCTGGCTGGAGCAAGAAGTTGGGGATGTCTAAGGAAAGCTTGCCCAGCTTTTCCTGAGGCGTGCAGTACCTCTTGAGTTCCCTGCTGCTGGAAACAATGTCACTGGGAAAGTACCACATATGAGTAAAAATCCATGCACGAAAAGGTCTTAACCTTTGGGAGCTGGGAAGTATCAGACATGAAGTTACCTGTGTAACTTTACTGGTGAGCTTTGTTAAGGGCTTTGACACATGACCTCTTTGATTTCTTTCCTTATTTTCTCTCCATTATCCTCACTGCCACCTGTCCTTGTACCAATAAAACTTGTGAATGCTATGAGAAGTTAAAAGGGCTTACAGATGTTTAGAGATGACTCTGATCTGTTTGTTTTTTTTTTTTTTTCTGAGAACTTGCCCTTTGTTATTATTTAAATACTCAAGTGTTTTTTACACTCATTGACTTCAGCTGGTACCGAATGCTCAGCATGTCTACAAATTACCCCTGAGGTGTCAGGTAGCACATCCAGAGGATGCAAGTTTTATAAGCTTTTGAGCACTATTGATTAGTTCATTAGATGTATCAGCATCACTCCAGTAACCCCCGCAAAGCCTGGACTTGAGTCTATTTTTCTAAGACAGAATTCAAGCATAATTTTATTTCCTCCTTCTAAATCCTTCCCTCTGTTTTGCACACTGTGGCCTCCCTTAAAAATGTAACATCTGTCTGATGCAGGATGTTGTTTTAATAGAACAAAATGGATGTTTTGGAAAGAAAATTATGTTGTGTGTGTGAAAATATATAATATAAATGTTTAAAGGAAGACTGTCCATTAATGCCTTTTTTACAATACTATAATTATTTTCCTCTCTCTTTTTCCTCCTTTTTTTTTCCCTTACCAGACCTGGCTCACAATGCAGATCTCTGCTATTTGAGCTCCTAGCACTGCTTACAGCAGTGGAATTGCTCCTTGGGGCATATGTGGGCTCCACACCTCTACAGGGAGGGAGACAAGGCATATATGTTCCACGTGGGCTTCTCAGACATTTACAGACTGAGGCAGCATGTTGAGCCTTCAGGCTCCAGGACTGTACTCTTATTCTCTAGTGAATCCCATTTTTTCACTGCAATAGTTCACTCCTGTGAGTGTACAGTCCCAGGATGGGAAGTGGCACATCTGCCTGTTCTTGGGCGGTTTGGTGCTAGTTCAGCTGCTCACTGTCGTGTGATACCCGTGGTACCCAAACGATGCTATAGGGCTGAGGATTTTGTCAAGGCAAACACGTCTGAACTCACATTGTAGAGATGCAAGGCACTGTAATAACCCTATAATGTACCAGCAGGCTTTGAGAGGAAATTATGTTTATGGTGTTTTTTTCTTCTCTTTTTTTACCCCTGTTACCCAAATTTTGTCTCTTCTACCTGTTGCAGGCACAGTTTCATTACAGCTGGTGCAGGAGCAGGCATAGCTTTGATATTTTGTGCTGTCATTGGCAGACTCTTGTTCTTAGAAGAACTGGGACATCAGAGTGGCCTGGCAAAGCTGCTGCTGCTGCTTGGTGGCCTGCATTTTCACCATGCATTTACTGTTCTCTTCGTTCTATGGGTTTGTTTACAGGAGTCATTTTGGATATTTTTGAAGCAGAGAAAAGAATTTTGCTATGGGTATGTACTGTGCTGGTGTGGGAGGAAATAGATGCAGGGGTTTAAGCTTGTCTCTTTCAGTGTTTTTGCTGGGGGAGCATCAGAGAAGGGGGACTGAGAAGGGGGAAAGCTAGGATATGGACAGTTATCAAATCAGTGGGTATGGAAGCCTTTGGACTTAACGTCTGGAAATCACTTAAATACAACACAGTGTTTTGTTCTGAATTATAGCCAACAGACAAAGTTTGCTTATTAGCTATTCATAAGATAATTTTCTGTGTTGGTGCTGGATAGAAGAACATACTTTGAAGTAAAGAAAAAAGCAGAGAAGCTCTTAAATGGGCTGTCCTCTCCTTCTGTAGTTGGCTTGAGCTCTCTGTTGTTGCTGCCAGCATTGCTGTATTGTGCCCCCGTTCCTTGGTGCTTGCAGATTAAACATTTGTAAAGATGCAATCACTGTTTGTTCCTAGTTGCAAAATGGAGGTGACCTTCAGCCTCAGCTGCCTTTGCTTTATTCCTCCTGGCATGACGCAACCTTTTACCTTGTGTCCACCTAAAAGTAGTTGCTTTTATTTTCATGTCTTTCATTCATTTTTATTGCTCATGATGATGATTAGTCAATAGCGATGTGCAAGTATCAAGATCTTCACTTCTTCTGGCCTAAGTGCCCTTCCTTGTATTGACTTGGAGATCAAGTAGAGAGCTAGAAATAAACTCCTGGCATTCTGAATCCCAATCCACTTTTTGCTACTTTTTGCTTCAAGTAAATTTTTCCTAAAGTAATTGCCTGATCACTTTCATTCATCTCTGAATTTCTTCTGGCTTGTATCACTCTAGAAATGCATAAACAAAAGATCATGGCATTTTCCACATGTAGCTATACCTCGGCTGGGAAAATGGGCTAAGTTTGTTGTGTGCATGCTCCCTGATATATTTGCTTTACCACAAGTTTAGCTGGGGAAAGCAGAGAAGACACTGAGTTTCCACCCAAATCCTTTTTGTGGATCAACTCATAGTACAGGTCCCCAAACAGCTGCAGTTACACACCAAGAAGATGAAAGTTTGTGGCAGAAAGATGAGACTCCATGGGCAGGGAAGAGGTCAAGCCGTCTGAAGCCAGATTCATTGCTGAAACCAAAGTATTGTGTAATGAACAGCTGCATGCATAGGGGAAAGTGGATTCACTTCAGTTGCTATCTTACAATAAGCTTTGCTCCTTTAGCACTCAGCTGAGGATGTTTTCTAAAAAGAGAAGTGGATTCTGTCTCCTTCTATCTTCTCTTAGCATTACTAGAGGGAAAAGTTAGTTAAAATTATTAACAATAACAATAACTTCTGGCAGGGTTCAATAAATTTTTGGCTCTCAGTGTGGTACAGATAAGCAGAAACATTTTCATTTCACTGAACATGAGGCTCAGGGGAAATTTTGTTTCTTGTATATTTTGTGGCATTAACAAAACGCAGTTTACAGTAGATAAACTGAGTTGAAAGCTTGTGGGTTGTGTTTCTCAAGAAATGATTTGGTGTTTTTAGTTTCATTCTACCTAGCATAATGTAACCTGGGGAATTTATTGTTCTCTGGAGCATGAGATTTTCAGGAAACTTCACTTTATTTTTACATAGACCGTAAGATTAATTCTAAAGGTGAAACTTGCTCTGTAGGTACCATTTTTTTTTCTTGATGACTGGCCAAAGCTTGTGGTTTATATTACAACAAAAACAAAGAGTATACTATGCCACCTTTCATTTCCAGCCTGTGGAATACTCTCTTGACTTTACCTTCACTGCCGCACACATGCGGTGTACTTGAAAGCACATATCTCAGTATATCTTTTCCTTAGCAAAAATGGAGGTAGGGAATAAAAACAATAAAATCACATATGTCTATTTTTAGTTTTAGTGCAGGATTGGAATTAAGTAGAATATAATAATGAAGAATAATGCAAGATATTTAGATCCCGAAAGAAATAAACCAGATTTTTTTTCTACTTCGAATTAAGCTCTTTCCCTCTGAATTCCAAAACCTTAAATATTAGATCTCTTTAAATCCTTTGGAAAAAGATGGATATTGTTACAGCTATTGGTAAAAATAGCATTATTAAAGTTTTGCTTAGTACACAGAGTACCTGCATGGGTGATTGTTGTAATCCTGGTTCTAAGGCATGATATACCTTGAGTCTGTCCCCACTCCCTGTGAGTGTACATGCAGGTGTTGAGCTTCCGGTGCCTAGGAATGGCTGCTGGGATTCTCCCTCTTCCAGACCCACTTTCTCTGTCTGCAGCACCCTGTGGTCCAGCTCTTGAAGCCTGAATGGATTTTGACCCTGGCGTTTCTCTTCCCAGGAAATAGCACCCATGTTTAGTACAGCCACCGGGGGAATTTGTTAAACTCTAGGCTATTTGTAGCAAGAACAAGAATAAGATTAAGGGTCAAGAAGAAGAGAAGGAAGGAGAAAAAAGAATTTGAACAATAAGAGGACCTCAAGCTCCAGCAGTTTAAGGCAGTCTGAGAGCTGACAGTTTGTCCAGCCCACTAACCCAAACATTATACCAGTTTAGGGTTTTTTGCAGGCAACTCTTGATGTGTGACCTTCCTGCATCCTGGCAGGTAGCTTTTAATGCATTTTATGATCTCTTACTCTGTCCAGATCCTAATCATGACAAAACTCTGAACCTGGGCAGGGAAATAATACCCTCACATCTTTTAATAGATTATCACTGACCTGTTGACCCTGTTTTGTTGCCTGGAGGATAAAATTAAAACGTGATATTGCTTTCATCCTTGCTGCTTGTTGAGGAGTCAAGCAGAAAATTAAATTACTATTACAGCTGTCAGATTGTGTTCTGTGCCTGTGATTTGTTGTTTTGTGAGTTGTTCTAGCTCAGCATGAATTTCCACAGTTTTACTTAAATAAATTTATTTATAAATGATCTCAATGCACATGGATGCAGATTGACACTTAAGAAATGAACATTCAGCAAAGCTCTGATTCAGCAAAGTTTTTTGAACTGCTCATTAAAGCCATTATATTGTGTTATTTTGATGTAACCTGAAGTGCTGAGTGCCAATGGTAAGTGCAGTACATCATAGTTTTCTGCTACGTGTGCCGACACGAATGTCTACCTGCTTGGTTCCACTCCTGTGAGGTGTGCAAGAAGAGATCAGCTTTAAATGAATTAGCTGAGTTCTCTAAATCAGAAGGAAAGATTTATTTCCTCTATGGAAATTACTCTGAGGTATCAGGTTTTGTGAGAAAGGATGCAATAATTCATGTCCCTGGCAGGATGCTCAGGACACTTTTTACTCCTTTCTTTGACGCAGATTAAGAACTTGCTGGACGTGAACGTCTTGGCCTTCATTCCAACCATCCTCCTTGGAGTGTTTAGAGGTCTTCTAGGAGGTTTCTTTTTTCCCATGAATTTACAGATTAATCAATTACATATGCAGCTCTTTAATTCAATTCCAAAATCATCCCTTAGGAAAACAAGCAACCTGCTGGAGACTGTGCTTATCTTTGTAAGTAAATAATACGGTTCTCTTAATTATATAACATCTACAGTGACTAATGAGGGCAGGTCACAAATTGCTGGATGGAAAAGTGAAGCTGACCTGCTGGTACTTAATAATGTGCGACAGAGTAAAGCAAACGTGGATTTCCAAAATACAGATATGTATTTAATGTTGGTAGGTACATAATAATAGAGAAGATGGTTTTTTATTTGTTTGGTTTGGTTTTTATGCTTGAAGTATTTCACCTGTACAGTCGCTCTCCCACTGATGTTCTACTCTGATGGTACTTTATCAGCTTAGTGACACGTAGCAGTTGTGTTGGTGTGCTTCTGCATTTATTTGCAATCTACGGAGAGCTCAAATGTCCTGATAAGACAAGATAGGGCCACTTTACATCTAGGCTTTGGAGTTTCAATTTGATACCGTATGTTTTTGGGGAGAGTCATGCCATTGGAAAAGAAAGGGTATAGGCAAAGGGTTCCTGTATTTTGAACATTGTAATGCCTTTCAGTTTTACCCTTTGGTTGTTATGAAGAACGCTATGACCTTAATAATTGTATAAAGACAGGCTGAGAGAGTTGGGGTTTTTCAGCCTGGAACAGAGCAGGCTCTGGTGAGACCTTAGAGTGGCTTCCAGTAACTAAAGCGGGGTGCAGAAAGGCTGGAGAGGGACTTTTTACAAGAGCGTGTAGTGACAGGACAGGGGCAATGGCTTCAGACTGAATGAGGGCAGGTTTAGATTAGATATTAGAAAAAAGTTCTTGACTGTGAAGGTGGTGAGACACTGGATGAGGTTGCCCAGGGGAGTTGTGTACTCTCCATCCCTGGAAGTGTTCGAGGCCAGGTTGGATGGGGCTTTGAGCAGCCTGGTCTGGTGGAAGGTGCCCCTGCTCATGGCAGGGGTAATGGAACTACATGATCTCTCAGGTGCCTTTCAATGCAAACCATTCCATGATTAAATGGGAAGAAAGAAAATCTTCAGAACTTTTCTACTTCACTTTCAAGAAATTGTGCAAATTTGAGATTCTCTGGAAGTTTCTTTTGTGAAGACCTACTTGTCATAATTTTTCTTTATTTGCATTATTTTTGAGGAATCATTTCTGAGGAGTTTTCCAGTCTTTTAAAGTATTGAGATAACCTATCTTTAGGGAACTTGGCACACATTGAAACCCCTTTCTTCTGCCCTCTTATAGGCAGACTTGCCAGTATGTTTTATGCATGCCATATCTGTTTTTTATATATCCTGCTTTCTCTTCCTCTTGGAGAGAGGGTGGCTCAACTGTAGACCAAGGAGTTGGCCTTCTCCCATCAGCCCAGACATCCCTGCAGCAGCTTCCACTCAGAGCCAGCAAAAATACCTAAGTTTCAGGGAAAGACAATCACCTTGACTTGCATCAACAGCCTGCCTGATACTGGGAGGAAAACAATTAATATTTTAAATATGAGAGAGGAAACTTTTGGAGCTGAAAGTGTAAATAACTGTAGGTTGAGGCACATGGCCGAGTCTCTGCAAGCTCTCCCCAGACTGGTGCAGATGCACGTTTCCCACTGGTTTACCTCCCCACAGAGTCAGAAAGAGCACATTTCATTTAGTCCGTGGAAGTTCTGTGTGCGCTTTGGCAGTCCACCACCTCCTCTGCCTAGTCCTGCTCTTGGTCAGAGCAGCAATCTGCTTTTTGGGTTCTCTCTTGGCACATCAGAGGTGAAATCTGACCTGGGTAGGAGGAAGAGGAGGAGAAGGGATCCCAGTGAAAGGACTGTGCTGCAGCATGCCCGTGCTGTTGATGACAGCTGAATTTCAGCTCCTCTTAGTGGCCGGATGCTGGCATTTCTGTTGGCAGCTGTGTTTGCTCATTGTCTGCTGAGGGAACACACCCCAACGGAGCTCACTTCAAGCTTTTTGCTTCCAGGTTTGAAGGAGTGGGTAAGGTCTGTAGGGAAAACAGGATTTCTCAGCTTTAGGGAGAGCCTTTCCCCTGCCCAGCCTTCTCACATTTTTCTACAGCTTTGCTCCTCCATCTCGCTATAGGTTTGTGGCTTTGTGCTGTTGAGCACGGCAATGAGATACCTTAACCAAAATCCAGTTTTCAATCCAGCAGGACAAGGAGCAGAGTCCCATGTGTGACTCCCGTTACTCCTGTGGAAATGCCCTGGTTTCCAAAGGGCCTCGGTTTGCAAGAGGTCGGGTTTGCAACAATTATTGTTTTAACAATTTGGAGCCAGAGTGCTATGTTTGACAGCCATTTCCCCTACCACTGGGAAACCTTTGGCTTTCTCATGCTACGCTACAGAAACCTTGCACAAACTGCTTAAGCACGTAAAAAACACTGCTTATTACTCTCTGGAATAAAAACCAAAACATGCTTCAACCTAAGCCACTAAGAGCCAGTATGTTAGAAGACACTGCAGAATTAAATGTAAGATCATCTAGCAAAGATTTAGTGCCAGACATAAAGAAAACACTAAGAAAACTCCTAAGAGTTATTTTATGTTGTTTAAGAGTGGTGCCTTGCTGACTCCAAAAGTTCATGGAGTGGTTAGCACCTTGCCAGCTCATACCTGAAAATGGGAGGAACAGCATGTGTTTTGTAGGGCTGTGGTGCTTAAAGAGCTTTTCTCTATATACATTTTTGCCTTAATCCTGTATTTTTAAAAATTCTGCTTTTTTTTTTAGCTTAACTTTGTAGCATTAACTCTTATTCAGACTGTTTTTCCTTTTCTGTTAGCTCTAGAAGATCCTGCTCAGGTCACAGTCCTTATTTTATTATAACTTGGCAGAAAAAGGCAGGAAAGAAACTGTTTGATCTGAGAGAGAACTATACAATTTTTTTTTTTTAATAAACTCACATAATGAGGCAGCTGAAAGAAACTATGTCACAGCGACTTTAACCAAAAATAATCTTGTATAAACCAGTTTGCATTTAAACTTGGAAAGAACCCATCACAGTATCTTCCACACCCACAACATAACCTGGAGTACCATTCCTTTGACTGGAATTGAATATCTAATCTTCAGGCCATAGATTAGATGAAGCTGTCTTCTAAGTGCCCTTCTGCCCCTTGGCCTGCATTTACTTCTCCTCAATTCATCACCTTTCTCTCTGTGAGGAAATCACAATGTAGATAATGTTTTGCCAAGAATCTGGCAGGGCTATCTTTCTATTTTTTAAATCACATTGACTAATGCTTCTGTTCCAAAAGCTCAATGTTTCCATGGGCAGGGTGGACAATTTAAGGATATATGCATATATACTTAATATATAAGCTGTCAAAGCTTTAAAAGGATACTTGAGAGGATTATTTTCCTTTCTACCTAGCTGTGAAGATAGGCTACTGCTTTAAATGTGTAGCCACTGGCTCCAGGCTAGTTGTCCTTCTAGCTCCCTTTGGACTTTGGAGTTTTGGCAAAAATTTGACCTGGTTTTGAACTGTCCCAGAATCAAGTTTTCAAAAACAAAACCTGACCTAAGCTTTGTGAAGACTGAACTACTCCCAGTTTCATCTATCTGTTGTAGGTGTGTTCTGCTCATAAGCTTATAAACTTTGGGATACAGGGAAACAAAGGCTTGAGATACAATCATCTGACAACTCGTCACAACTGCACACAGCTGAATCTTGGCTTAAAGGTTTCCATAAATGTGCTATATGAGCTGTTTAATAGCTGTCCACAGAGGGGATGAAACCTTGTGCTTGTTATTACTCGGGTCGTGTGTTCCTGTAATTTTTCTCCAGATGTCTACCGAAATATTTTCTAAATTTTTTTTTTTATTTTGGGCGCATCTTCACTTGTGTAGAAATGTAAATTAATCTCAATTAAGATAAAAACCTGAACATTAATTTTAAATAAAATATAACTGTTATACTGAACTTACATTATGATGAAAAATATGCAGCACTGAAATGCAGTGCAGTCATCTCACGTAAAAACTACCTTTTGGTGAATGCAAAGGAGCCAGTGAAAACACTTTCTGCTGTGTTCTGTTTCAAATATTTTTGGTTTCATTCATGTTTACTTCAAAATGGGTATATGGAAAACTAGAAGGACCTGATAAAGTATCTTCAGCCATTTGGATTGCAATGTCTCTGTCTCCACCACATAGCATCTAATTAGCTTTAGGTGTTATAGCTGTCTAGTATTGCTAGGATGTCTAGGAACTTCTTTCTGTTGATTAACTGAGTATTACTCCTCTCATAACACCCTCAGGAGAGAAGGGAAGCAATAAGTTTGCAAGTTAGAAACAAGCCCTTAACTGTTCATACTGACCAGGGACTTCAAATTTGCAGAAACGGGGAGGAATTTAAATTGAAACAGCAGACCCTTTCTGACACACAGCATAATTTTAAGTTGCCAGCAGAAAGAACCTTAATGAAAGACGCACAGATCCTGAGTCCCTGCTGTGCACAAGTGGCAGACTGCAAAGAACTCAGTCTGGCTGCATCTCCACCACCTGCTGCAGTGCAGGGTGGGCAGGCTGGCCGTGTGTAGAGCATTCCATGTGCTCCAAATCTTCCTGGATTTCTCATGGCCACAGGGTCGGAGGCCAATTACTTGGAACAGTTGGGTCCCTGAAGTTAGATTGGATGAATCTAGGCCTTACTCGTTGCTTATGAGCAAATGTGGGATATGTGGGCAGGACAAAAGGGCAATTTTCTTGTGGTAAGTGATGGCATTAGTGGGTTTAGACGCTTTCTTTCTTATTTTTGGTCCATACTTACATCTCACAATGAACTGTTTACTTAATGCTTGCAGGTGTATATGACAACTATTACAGTATATCTACTATATTTCTTTCCTTGCACTCTTGTCCTGAGTGGGAGAAACTGCCAGATGAGAAACAACCCAGAAATGAAGTGGGGAGGAACACCATGAACATATCTATGCATATACAGTTATTAACCGTTTCTTCCAGTGAGCTGTTACAAGGATTTCAGATGGAAAAAATTCAAAGCTGTGTCAGACCTGAGTATTTAAAATGAATTCATGTAGAGACAAAAGTCACACTTAATCTTTTAATCACTGAAATGTAATCACACTTAAACTTTTCCAGTGAGACGCATTTGCCAACATGTCAAAATAAGGGGGGAAAAAAGGAGAAAGAAAGAAGCAAAAGGGAGCTAAACATGTAAAAGAGCATGAAGCATGGCTGTACACATCATACAAGCTCTTTGTCAATTTGGAATCCTAATTCCTCTTTACAAAGTGTATAGACCTTATAAAAGGTATATAAGTCTATAGGAGACAGGCTGTGCTTGAACTGGAAATCTGGAACTGGAAACTGATGAAAAATCTTTGTTATTCTCAGCTCCAGTTGGCTGAGGGAGATGATTTGACCAATCCTTTCTATGGGGACACAAGTAGGTAACGCAGCACAAACTGTCATCCGGGAACTTAAAATGGCAAGTATTGCATTAATAAACAGGCAGGGAATATGTGGCTGAATGGCTAGGGATTTTGTGGTTGAACAGATGAAGAGATCCTTGAATCTGATACAGGCTTTGCAGTTCAAGTATCTTCCTTGAGAAATAAATATGAGGAATGCAGAGGAAGTAGAAAAAGGATTGCTCAGAGTAAGGTTAAATGACATCTTGACTTCACAGCCATTGCAAATGGCCATTGACAACTTCTAGTTTTACAAATTCATAAATTTGTAAAATGTATTACTTCGTCCTTCCATGTGGGCAGCATAATATACACATTTCATAAAATGAACTGCAAATGCTGACTAGCTTGCCATTAGTGACTGGACTCATGTCATGGTTTAGGAATGGTATTCCCCAGTTTAGTACTCCCATTGAAAACTAGGAGCTACTCCCCTCCCTTGTCTGGTGGGAGGAAAAAGGCAGAAATCACAGACTGAGATAAGAACAATTTACTGGAAATAGCACTGAGATAAGGAAACAAACAGTAACAGCAACAGCAGTAATGACAAAAATATACAAAGAGATGGTGATTTACATGCCGAATGCTCACGAAGCCCAGGACAATGAAAAACAACGGTGGACAGACCCTACGTCTTCCACGCTTACTCCTTCTTGGAAGAAAAAGAGCCCCTTTCCCCTGTCCCTGGCCATAATGTAAGATGGTATTGAATTCCACAATGTCTTGGCCCCACCCCCTCCCACTGATCTGGGCTGGAACCAGGACAATTCTGAGCAGCTTATTTAAGTATATAGAAAGCAGACATGCTTTCCCGTGCTTGCCACCGATTCTAGTCCGTCATTTGACTTGCAATACTTGATTCAGTATTGTTTGCTGTAACATGTATTTACATTTTCTTTACAAAAGCAGCCTTTGTCACTTAGTACCAGGACTTGGTATCTATGGCTATTTGGGTTGCTACAGAAAAAGCCTTTTCCCTCACTCTGACTTCCTTTTTTTTTTTTTTATTTTAAGGACTAAATGCTTGCAAAATGTTATTTTTCAAAACAAAATTATTTTTTGCTGTTAAGGAAAAACATCTGAAACCACGATAATTTCATGGCTTTTTTTGTCTGTCTCTGAATCAAAATAGTCAGGCTGATCCAACCTAGAGGCTGAATGGTCTTAGTGCCAATTTTTCATTTGGTGTGGCTACAAGTTATAAAGAGTACATCATGTTGAAACTGGATAGATCTGAAAGGAATTAAGCACCAAATTGTTCTGGACTTTGTAAGGTCATGCACATGTGGAAGGTAGTGATGATGTCTCTAATAAGCTTGTAATAAGACTAAATGTGGAAAAGAAGCTTCTTCACGGTTCTCTTGTTCTTAGGAATTGAAAAAGGGAATTATGATTGCAGCTGTAAGGCTTTAGCTGGGATCATTTAGATTTGGCTCATCTCAGTGTAATGTGAGATTATCAGTCAGTGCTCCAGAAACAGATAAATATCATTACATGTTTGAGATCCAACAGATTAGTAGTAAGCACTCTTGCCACTTTAAGAGATGCAATAAGAAACAAATAACAAAGAAATTGTAAGATGCTGAATTTTGTCTTGTGCACTGATCCAACTCAGTCAAGTGCATGGTTTTGCTTTGAAACTGTGATAGTGAAAGACTGCAACTCCACATGGGGCTGTATATGGCTATGCCAGTATGACAGCACTTCCTTCCATCATAGCTTATCCTCACACATTTGCACTGAACAGTGCTTTCAGCAGTGTTTTGTAGCTCTTCCAGCAAGCATCAATATTCCCTGGAGAAGGAGGAATAGGAGGTCACGGGAAGGCAAGAGAAGGAGGTAAAGAAGCAGTGGGTTTCTCCCATCAGCAAGTCTCAGTACTGCACATGCACTCCTGCAGTGTGGCAGTGCAGGCCTCCTGCTGCCACCATGGAGAAACCTGTCTCTGCTAAATGCACTGGTTTCAAACAGGAAGAGATGGTGGTACAAAACCCTGTGTGTAGACAAGTCCTACACCTCCATTCTCTGTGCTTTGCTCTTCTTGCTCAACCATTTGTACTTTAACTGTAAAAACCCACTTTCTTCTGTTGTTTCTCTCTCAGTTATATTGGCATTGCAGTAAGTTTCAAATTGCTTCTCAGATGTGCTGTTTTTTGTGTGTGCATTCCTTTACTGGTAGCAAAGACGTATGCATAGAACTTAAGGGTTTGATATAAGTGAGTTACGCAATCATGCGGCTTCTAAAGCAGGGCAGAGTAATCAGGTTTTTATTTTTTTGTTGACCATTATGAATTTGGAATATATTCTTGTTTGAGGGGTTGGAATAATGCAAAAACAAATACAAGATTGGGAAGTATCTTGTGTCCCTTTGGTTGCCAATCTGGGGTCTGGAAGAAATTTTCTTGCGCTAGATGTTGGCTGCATTTTAATTTTTCCTTGTAGTTCTGAGTGGGGATCAGGTGAGTCAAATACCACAGATCTCCTGCTCTTTGTTCCAGGAATAGAGTTCATAATGTTACTGTTTAGTTTGTGGTGATGTCCAAAACATGCCGGGTGCTTTCCAGACTGGAAGAAGGAAGCTGTACCTGCTTGGAGAGTTCAATTGTTCCGGATGACAGAGATTGAGAAAGTGTCCGGGAACAGTAGAGCTGTACAGAAAGGCTGGTTGTGGTCAGCATGATAACCGGCAGTCTAAGCTGCAAAATGTTGAAATAACTGGTGCCAGTATTTACCAAAGGAGAGCTTAAAGAATGTGTGGGACAAACATCTTTTAGGTGTGGTTTGAGTATAACCTGTGCTGCTGTGGAAAGGGAAACCTCTAAGTCCTTCCAGCTCTCCATGGTGCTCTCCAGTGCAAAGCTTTCTAATTGCAAATGCATCTGTCAGCTCCAAGTGCTGTGCTCATCCACCTAAATGCTCCTCAGGAATGAGGAGCATATACATTCTTGGTCACCTAATCCCATTTTATAGAGTTACAGTGTTGTGTGGGCAAAGCGGTCAAGGCCAGGCTACGCATTTTAATATTTTTTTTTCCTATTTTCTAGGTTTAGACAGCATAAAGTAATTCCTGGTTTGGGGAGTTTTGGGTTTCAGCAGCCAGAAATTTATGTAGGGGAATATAAGCATTAATAAACCAGATAGATTAGTAGAATAAATAACAAACTGATCTAGTAAACTAGATTTATTAGTTAACAAAACAACTTAATTGGGATATGTAAGGGAAAGTTGGCTTTTTGTGTAATTTGACACATTCTGTACAGGCAGCAAGGCAAGCCGTTTAATAACATTTTTTGGTTTTGTTTTTAATATTTAAGCATAAATCAGCTCGAGGGCAATTTAAGAAACAAGCTGTTCATCAAGTGCATGGATTGGTCCAGATGGAGTCAGATATTCTAATCAAGGTAAGGGGAGTTACATGATTGATACTTGAGAAGAAACTGAAATAACTGGAGGGTATATTGAAGCATATTTACTCATAAGGCAGGTTTTTTTTTAAAGTAATGTAATGCTCCCTTCTGATATACCTGAACTAATTGAGACAAATATGCTGAGAAGATCCTGAGTGGCTACCTCCGAAAGGAAGCGGGGAAGGAGTCCTGCTGGAGTAGTCCAGTTGCCTTTCTTTGGCTTAAATCACTGCAGTTTCTCCTTATCTAGATCAGGATTAACATCACGCAGACCAAGCTGGAGAGAACATCTATTCCTTCTTTTCCTGGAAGTGCCTCAGATGCTGAAGCTGTCATGTAAACTGATTGCTTTTTAAAAATAAGGTTTAGGCAAATGAGAACTACTACAAACTGCATTTTTGTAAAAGGACCTTTTAATGTTTTGTATCTCTGCACGTCTCTTCCTCTGTGTTGCAGATGCTGTGCTTCCAGCTGAAGGTGGGAAGCAAGGGATCACTTATCTTTTTAAACGTGGGACTCATGAAGAATCTGGATACACACCCCTCTGCATTACTTTGGCATTTTATTTCATCCTTAGCCGTTGAACAGCAAGTTCTGGGGTTGCCAGTGGCCTGGTTATTCCTGTGCTTCACTTCAGTCCTGGTTTGTGCTTCCTGTGTCAAGTAGCAACAATCTGAATTGTAGGTTGAAACTTGGCAACAGCAAAGCACCAAGTGCTTGGAGGAGGCTGTACAGGTAGAACAGGATGGTTTGCTTGGAAAGAGATGCTAAAATTGGGGAAAAGAATGAAGAAATATCTTCTGACAATAGCTGTGGAAGGACCATAGCCAAAACTGTAGACTTTCCAGCTGTAGATCATTTGAATCCTTTGGAGATCCAGAAAGAGTCTCAGCTTCTGGCTCCATCTCTGTAACTGTAGGACTGTGGGTTCAGGTCCAGACTTTTCATCTGTTTCTTATGTACCTAACAGCCTGAACCTTAATCTTGGACATCACACCCTGAACTTTGGAGAAAACTGCAGCTAGGTCCTTTGTTGTAGTTTTTAGAAAGCTGTTGTGGACTAGAGCAAGGTTCTTGCAGTAATGCTGAGAGGCTTAATGTTCAGCAAGCAAGGAGACATGGCTGGAGAGTGCATAATGCAATTCAAATACTGGAAAAAATTCTAAAAGGAATTAGTTGTGTGCACAGCCTTCTGCCTTTGCCCTGCCCCTATGTACTTACCTCCTACCCTCCCCAAAGTGTTGTCTAAATCAATTTTTAGTGTGCAGTGTTTGCTGAAACATGGTGTACTTGGCTGAATAGATATAGATAGTTAAGTCTATCACTCAGCACTCATGTTTTTGACCCAATAACCTAATTTTTATAACCATTCTAGAGCTACATATCGTTTTAAAAACCATTTGAGAACTGCATCTGTCAATCAAATAGATCAATTGTATAAATAAATGGGAAAAAGTTGTGTAATGGTGCAAGATGATGCTCCTCGCATCATAAAATCACAGAATATCCTGAGCTGGAAGGGACCCGCTAAGATCATCAAAGCTCTCCAGCCACCTCCTGGCCCTGGACAGGACACCCAAGAGTCACACCATGTGCCTGAGAGCATTTTCCAAATGCTTCTCGGACTCTGTCAGGTTTGGTGCTGTGACCACTTCCCTGGGGAGCCTGTTCCAGTGTTCAACCCCGCTCTGTGTGAAAAATCTTTTCCTAATATCCAACCTAAACCTCCCCTGACACAGCTCAGGCCATTCCCTTGGGTCCTGTCCCTGGTCACCACAGAGAAGAGATCACTGTCTGTCCCTCCTCTTCCCTTCACGGGGAAGTTGTAACTGCAATGAGGTCTCCCCTCAGTCTCCTCTTCTCTCAGCTGAGCAGACCAAGTGCTCTCAGCCACTGCTCATAAGCCTTCCTCTTCAGACCCTTCACCATCCTCGTGGCCCTCCTTCGGTGCTCTCTAACAGCTTTGTATCTGTCTTATATTGTGGCACCCAAAACAGCCCCCAGCACTGGAGGTGAGGCCGCCCCAGTGCAGAGCAGAGCGGGACAATCCCCTCCCTTGCCTGGCTGGCGATGCTGTGCCTGATGCCCCCCAGGACAGGGCTGGCCCTCCTGGCTGCCAGGGCACTGCTGGCTCATGTTCACCTTGCCAGTGACTCCTGGGGCCCTTTCTGCAGCCCTGCTCTCCAGCCCCTTGTTCAGCAAAATGTGACGCTGGAGAATGCGGGCATCGATCCCGCTACCTCTCGCATGCTAAGCGAGCGCTCTACCATTTGAGCTAATTCCCCCCATGCACAGTCAGAAAAGAAATAACCATATAATATATATCATAAAAATGGCTGTTGTATGAATAATAATAATAATTCACCATTTCTGGAAAGTGAATGTACAAATCCAGTTCCTTGTCTGACACTTGAGTCTGTATGTCTAATTCCTTGCATATGGAGTGAAATGTTGTGTATCACATCAGCAATTACCTGCACAACTGTGCTACATTTTGGTTTAGCTCTTCACTGTAGGTTGGTTTGAGGACTCCTGGGTTCTCTTCACAACTTCATTCTTGGTTAGTTTTGGGCAGGTCATTAATACCTATTACTCCTTTTTGCCCATTTGTTATATGACTGGAATATTTTACTTGCCAGGTTTATGGGGCAAATGCAAACTTAATTTTGAGAAATTACATAAGGCTGAAATTCTAGAAGTATGGCCTTTTAATCCGAAATTTCCCAGCGTGTATTTCTGTGATCGCTACTTTTGGCTTTTGCTGTAAGGTTAATTCTCATTTTGCTTTGAAGGACATGAAGACAGACATGCTGTTAGTTCTTTTTCTTCAAAGTATGGTAAATCTGTCAGCTTCATGCTTGTGACTGGCATTAAGCAAGTGGTCATATTAAGGAAGGTTGCTAGAGGTTTTTGTGGGAAAGGAGTCTCTACAGAAGCTTACAAAATTAATCTGGGATAAACAGAATGTTAAAGGATTTCCAGAAAGCACCATCCCCGGCAAAGGATTGCTCTTTTTGTTCCTTTATACAGGTACAGAGGAGCTTTGTATGGCAGAATAATAGGATTGATCCTTGTTTTCTTCTTTGGTGTTCAAACTAATGAATATGGAGTATGGATTGATACAGGCCTCTGCTGCCATCGGAGCTGCCTCATTTTTCAGTGACGTTTTAAGATTAACTGTCCCCCTCACTGTGATAATGGTGAGTATGTTGAGTTTTCAAGTATTTTTGTGGCCAAGGTTGAGTTGAGCTTTTGCTGCTGCAGCTAAATAAAGCACTGGTGTCCCATGCACATTGAACCAGAGAGAAATGAAATATTGGCCTGGCTGTTTCTAGTTTGCCTGAAGACGGTTTTTTGTTTTGTTTTGTTTTGTTTTGTTTTGTTTCTTTAAATCTGGGATCTTTTACCTGTGGAGTGTAAGTTTGGAAATAACATTTTGACTAAGAAATCTGACCATCTCTTTTCCTGTTTTTAAATTTTTTGAGGTTACAGAAACGATAATGCCATTGGTGGTTTACAAAAAAGAAAAGGGATGTTTCTGCTGGGTTACAAAACAGTAGTAGGTCACACTGCTTGCCTTGTGAACTCACTTCTGTGGGGAATGAGGGCCTTGTACAATTCACCTTTTAATGCTGGGGTTGAGTATGGCCTCCTGGATGGAGTAAGCAAAGGATTTACAGTATAGGCAAGTGATCTAATGGGAAACCTCACAGGTCTCTCTGGTCAAGTTATGCCTCATAGATTTCAAAATCTTGGGATTCATTTGGAACACATTTCATATTTCTGTTTCCCCCTCCTTTCGTAACAGAACATCTTGAGTCTGCACTACAATGCTTTCCAGTCAAACTTCTGAAAGCTAAAGTATTTGTAAATAATACTCTTATACTTAGAGAGGGTGTTCTTTGCTCTCCCTGATGGCAACACCTGGGGACAGTGAGTTGTAAGGCGCAGCTGAAATTCAGCTTAATCAACAGACAAGTGACATTGAGGTCACAAGGGGGAAGTTTTCACCCTTCCACGGCAGGACATTCAAGGCCTGTGAGTATTAGAGTGTGTGGAAATTTCACCCATGACTAAACCCAGACTTGGCTGCCCGACTGGTTTTGCCCAAAAGTATCTCATTAAAATCTTTGCAGATGTCAGAATTCACACGAAGTGACTAAGCCTGGATTTTCCCTCCTCGTATGCTGTTGCACAGTGTTTGATAAAGTATCTGTTCATTGGCACTCACACCAAGTTGGGCCCATGCTAGTGATAGGTTGTGTAAATTGTGTAGGAAGCTTTATTTTTCTTTATGTTCTAGCTTGAAAGGTGGTGTGTGACCAAAGAAACTTTTCTATTGTGAAATAATAATTAGATTGATTATGGGAAAAGTCCTCCTTCAGTGTCTTCTTGCTGCTTTAGCACTTACTTATCCATCAAGTAATTAAGTAAAAATGGACTCTGCTATATCTGCTTCTGTAATTGCTGTTATGCACATTTTGGATGTTACTGTTTGAATTGTTGGCCAACTACTAAGTCTGTAAGACTTGAAGGGGGGCAAGCTGATACCTGAACACTAGATGTAAGTTTTCTGAGAACCCCAATTATGACTAAATGTAATGTCTTTTCCAAAGTAGGCCTGGATTTTTTTGGTAATGGCTCAATATATTTTAAGTATCATTTGTAAACGATTACTTTACAATCTGTCTGCAGGTATAAGTCTTTAGTGGCAAAAGCAGCTGATTGACATTTTCCTCAGCTCGTGAGGCTATGCTTTATCACAGAGAAGCGAGAGGTTATTATATGCCAGAACACTTGCTGGTTTTGGATACCAGAACTGCTTTTCATTCAGCTCCAGTACAGAGGAAGTCCCTACATTTTATTTTCTGCAGTTTCTCCTTACCTTCCCCACTACCTGTACTTGTTCTCTGTGGTGTATTCTAAGTGCCTCTGCACATGCACATACAGCGTGTGCAAAACAATATCTGGAAACTCTTAAAGAACTGTAGGAAACCGGGTTGAAAAGGCCCTAGAAAAATGACGAGGATTGCATTGCAGTATGTTCTGAATTCCCCTAGGTGTCATGTTCTAACCCTTCTGTGCCTCTCTCTGCACAGGCGGATTCTGTTTCAATTTATGTTCATCCAAGATAAATAGCTGCATTGCTTGAGGAAATATTAATTTTTGAGGAGAAAAAAGGTCTTGGACATGACAATGCAAACACATAATTAAAAGGTTGTGCCCTCAAACCATAAAATGCACATATTTTTCCTATATTGTCTGATGGGTTCAAAAAGAATTGGGAATGTTTGTTTTGGCTTTTCACAGCCTTCCATTTGGAAACAGTTATGAATGTGGGACTTGTAGTGAACAGGTTTGTAAGATGCTTTTTTTTTTTCCCCTCATGGCAGACCCCACAGGCATCTGCCCACCTCTTCTTTCTTGGCCGCCTGTTTCTGCCCCCCATGCTGACACTTGACCCTCATCCTCAGCTTTTTGTGGCAAAGGGTAGATGTGGTGACATTTTTTTTGGCAAGTACAAGGAATAGCCTTATGACTTGCCTTCCCACAGCCTTCTGTTTCCCATGTCTTTTTAAGTGTCACATGTCCTGAGCTCGCAGGCCTCAGGGTGCTCTAGACGTGGACAAGGAATAGCATCTTTCTACAGCGTGTTTTCTCTCTGGGTAACTCTGTATTTTTAACATTCTTTTTGTTTATACTTCTCAATAAAAATGCCTCACAAGTGTTAAAGAGGAAAGGTGGCTCTGGGCTAGCCTAGTGTTAGTGTCTGTGTCCAGCACTGTTGATGTGCCTATGTGCAAGCTGAGAGAAGTTTCATTTGCACCAATTTGGATCCTTTGTCCCATGAGTTGTCTTTCTTTCTGTTATACATGATAGAAAGTAACCCTGACTCTCACCCCTTTCTTGCCTATTCTGTTCAAACAGATTTAAAGCAGCATATCAGTTTATTGGCCAAATTTATTTCTCCAAGAAGTCTCGTCTGATGGATATGGGAAATGCAATTAATTCTGAAAAGGTTAAGACTCTAAACCCTTCTCTGAGTGTGAAACCCTGGAATATCAGGCTTTTGACAGATGTAGACTAAAGGAGAAAGGAGACTATTCCTTAAGATTTGGAAGTGGAAATGCAATGTTATTATATAAACCAAAGGGAATTCTATTTAGGGGATTAAATCTCCCGAGGTCTGTCCCAGAGTCTCCTGTGAATGGTGGGTGTGGCTGCTGTGAATGGACGGGTTGTGCTAATGGGCAGGATGTTGGCACTGGAATATGACCATCTGATGGGGCTTCAGAGCATTGTGAAAAGCTGCTTGTTAATGTCTGTCTGAGTCTCCAATACGGCAGAAATAAAAGGCTATATGTAAAATCACCTGGTTCTTAAGACAGTAATGAAGGCTCAGAAATGAGGTTTGCTTGGGTTTCTGTTGTTTGATGCCTACATTAAAACAGGCACACTGGCAGAGGGCTGTTTATAATAAACTATGCTGCTGTAAGTGACCACTGTCCTATAGTTAGGAAACTTGATATATATTTGTTATACACATTCCATTAGCAACGAAAGTGAACTTTCTTTTTTCACAATTTGAATACCTGACTTGTAATGTACACTCCTGACATGTTTCACAGTATTGCTACAGGTCATCAGGAGTTAAGTGTGATGAAATAGCTCTAGCAGCACGTAGTAACAACTAAATCCTTACCAATCCCCTCTCCGTGTATTCCTTCAGTACTTGTAATTTAGGCAAAATGTACTTACCTGAAGTCACCGGCAGGATGCATTGTTGCAAATTCTGGGGTTACCCTTCTCAGTTCCTCTGAGAGAGACTCTCAACAAGCTTAAGGCCTTTCACAAGAAATTTAAGTAGAGCGTTGTTTTACAGATGTGATGCGAGGATACAGCACAGACAACCACCCAACCCAGGTAACTGGAGGGAAGTTATAACAAAATCGAAATGGTGATATAAGATGTCAGAAAAATAAGCACAAGACTTCTAAAATGCATGTCATATCTGCCTGGTACCAGTGCAGGTTTTTCACCAGAGAGCTGCGTTGCTCTGTGGTTGTAGGAAGCAAGATGCTGCATTTGAAACCCTCTGCAGTAATGATGATGCAAGCAAAAAGGATGTTTTTGAAAATGCTAACACAAATACAAATTCTGAGTCTTTCCTTCTTGAGTTGTCATGTAATAGTGCATAGCTGGTGTTTGAAGACCAAACTGTGAAAACAATCCCTGGCTGCTAAAGACACCATCGGGGGTGTCATTGAATCCTTATTGATTTAAACCAAATTTCTCTTGAGGGAGTCCAGATCTAATGGATGAGAGCTCTATTCTACAGGTGAAGATGGATAAATTGTACATTAACTGGGCAACAAAATAGCGATATGTATCAGACTCGGATTAAATGTGAGTATTAATTGTGTGTGAGTTCTCAGGTTTCTTCTTGACTAATGGGATGATAGAAAAAGTCTGCAAAGCTGTGCCTTTGAACATCCTTGAGCAGCCCCTACCTCCATTTGGGTGGGGGCTTTTTCTGCCACCTTGACCTCCTGTTTTTCCCCTCTTCCCTTCTGCTCCTTGAGCTGGAAAGTAGGGATGAAAGCAGCTCACAGTATGAAGTGGTTTGTCCCTCCCTGGCTTACAAGTGACTGCTGGTACTTGCTGTGTTGTGTAGGCAATGAGGAGAGCCTGCAAAGGGAGATGGGTGTTACTCCAGGAGGTGCTCTGGCAGAGCTGGCTGGACTTAGAGGTGCAAAAGGTTTTCAGTGCAAACTATGTCTTATGTGAGATTTATTCATGCCCTTGCTGCCTTGGAACTTGCTATTCTAAGAGAATAAAACCTAAGAGAAAGGCCAAGGTCAGGCTGGATGGGGCTTTGAGCAGCCTGGTCAAGTTGAAGGTGTCCCTGCCCATGGTAAGGGGTTTGGAACTGGATGATCTTTAAGACCCCTTCCAAGCCAAACTATTCTATGGTTCCATGAAGGAAAAAATTAAAATACTCTTTAAACAGCTGACTTTAGAGTCAACTAGAGTGCAGGTGCCTTTCTGTAATATATAGTTTCCACCTAGTTTGTCTTAAATTTGTGGGGATTTTTGTAAATTAGTAAATAGTCAAAGTGAGTGCTGGCACAAAGCTAGGCTTCTGTGCCAGTGCCCTTATGTTCTTGCAAAGGGGGTAGCAGCTGACCCTGAAGTGACAGGGCTCAAGAGCTGTGGCACAGCCATGCTGTGAGATTCAGAAAATGGAGACTATTGGATCTTGGTCCATGACAGGTTTCCAGGGCAGGTCTTGTGGCATGAGTAATTACAGGAAGCAGGATATTTTGCAAGATGTCAAATTAAATGATTTAATCGGTCCTTTTGGTCTTAAAAGAAACCAGTCTTGTTTTCAGCACATAAAACATGGTGTTACATCTGGCTAGTTGAAGAGGAGGGACTTCCCTCCCAAACTTGTAATGCCATCCAAAGTGCGATCCTCTCCTTGATAAGGATTATGGTTTGCTGAGGTGTGAGGAGAAAAATCCTCTGAGAGCTGAATATGCTTTTGGCATACAAGGAAGCAGGAGAACAGGCTGATTTGAAATACATTAATTTCTTGTCCATCTGAAAGGTCTTTTGGTCAAGTAAGATTAATGCGATCTTATGGTCAAGTATAGTAAAATAACTCTGGTTGGAGTGATGGTAAACATTGAAGTCTGAAAGAGCTTGTTTTTTCACCACCATCCTGTTTAGAATGATTGCAAAAAGTTGGCTTCTCCTCTATTTTTCACCGAAAATGAGGACTTCAGGTTTTTTTTCACAAAAACCTTGGACATTTAATCAGAAAGCTGAACATCTGAAAAACACAAATTAAAAAAAAAATTACTTGTCTTGCTACAAACTTTGTTGTTCCATGTTAACATTTTTCTTTAAGGAATGAAATATTTGCCATGAAACACCAAAGAAACTTTCTCGGTATGTTCAAGAAGGAGGCCCAATACATGGTGCATCGTGGGAGACGTAGTTTAATCTGAGAGGCCAAGCCAAATCCAATTTTGAAATCCTCAAGGGATGACAATATAGCATTCCAAATGAAAGCTTCTTGGGTTCTGACCTAAAAAATACTGCTCTATAGGGATGATAAACAATTTGTCAGGTCACTGGAACATTCAATAAAAGATGTATGCTTGTAGGGAAAATGAAATAAACCCCTTTTTTCTTTCTGGATGGCAGCCTTGTGAACCCAGCCCAAAAAAGTCAGAACAAGTCCCCTCTGATTACTTCATTCACCATTTGTAAAGAAGAACTGCAACTATGGGACAGTTGGTTAGCCTGCAGGTAATTCCCAAACTAGAAGAGAATCCAGCTCTATCTCTAATATAGCTGTGTCAGCTTTGGTACCAGTTTTTATCAGTAAAATAAACAGACACGACTGAATTGTACATGGATTCAATTGGCACTGAACTCCTAGAAAGTTCAGTTGTGCATCTGAAATACTGAAATTGAGATTGCATCTCTCTTTTAAATACACACGTTGGAAATGAAGTTGTAATCTGAGAAGATAACATTTTTATACAGTCACTTTTCTGGCTGTAGCTATCGGTAGCTTTAAAAGTATTTTATAAATAAAGGGATGTAGTGTATTACAACATACAGTGGTACATTTGGGACATGTAACACAAACCTTAATGAAAGTTGATGAGAATTTAACATGCAGTGGTTATTTTTAATTCACAGTATCTTATCTGTTTTCAGTTTTTTTGAATTACAAAAAGCAATTGGGATGTCTTATATACTAATTCTTTGCCAAATTTAATTTATTTCCATATTAAAGGCATTTTCCAGTTACATTGACATGAAAAGCATCTGAAACCACTACATTTTGTTATATTTTTAACTTTAAAACCTTCATAATGCTGCCAATAGCGTTTTTGTCCAAATTTTGAGAAAATTATTTATCTCTGGGACCAAAGCTACCACAATAAACCTATCTTTTTTTTTTTTTTTTTCCCCTGGCCTGAGGGGTTGATAATAATTTTGAATTAAACTCCCCATGTAACCGGGTGCTCTAATGAGTGGGGGCTTGGAGCCAGAGATCCCCATTTGATTATTGGACCCTGCTGAAACAGGAGCAAGTGATTACACAATGCAGCAGCTGCTGGGCTGGACACGGCGTGTTGGTGGGATGCAGGCTCCTACTCTAGGTCCTGAGAGAGGTAAATCCCTAAGGAAGGACCATGGTCTCCCCTTGGGCAGAGCAACATGTTTTGTCACTGCAGTTTCTACATGTCATCTGGTTTTGGAAGAGGAGTAAGACTGGGCTCAGGACACACATGGTGATGGCAGTGAATGTGGGTGAAAGGTGTGCTGCTGTCATGAACAAGACTGAGTGGAGATGGGCATCAAGGGGAAGCTGTGAAAGCACATGGAAAAGCAGAAGCACTGGGGGGAAGATGAGCATAAATGGTATCCAGTGGGACCTGTCCTAATAATGGCTCTTCTCTCAATATGAAATGAGTGATGATGGAAAAACTCTTGAGTGCCTGACAGATGTCTCAGGCAAGCTGGCAGAGCCAGACCTGAGCTCTTTTCTAGTACCTCTAAAATAAAACCCCACTAAGACCCCAACCTGCCAGTGGCCAACCAGGTTGTTATCCCCTGGTGAGTTGTGCAGCAGCAGGTGATTTCTGCAGCTGCTGGTGCAACGTGTGAAACAGCAGTGCCTGACTTTAGAAAGGATGAAGTTGTACAGACTGTGGAAATAGTTGGACTTGTGTTGTCTGGTGCTTCAGATTGTGGTTGATGTCAGGTCACTCTGGTTATACTGCTCCCATTTCACCCTGTTCCTCAGTCTGACCCTTGTCTAAAGAAAAGATAATTTATTTGGAAGGCTTGAGTCATACTTTTCCCTTTCTCCCGCTTGTTTAGCAGAGTGTATGCAATACTCGGGAGGGAACAAAGACAAGGGAGAACTGGCTGTAACAAAGACAAGGGAGAACTGGCTGTAACAAATGACTACATCCTCACGGCACACTTTGGCAGCACAGACCTCTGGAGATTTCTGATCATGCCTTCCTCTGACTTGCTCAAGATGGAAGGGCGTGAAAGGGACATTGGGTTCCTGGAGCAAACATGGAGAGAAAATGATAAGGAACACACCCTCTGTCAGGAGAGCCATTGCTGTGTGAGAATGCAAGCAGAGGCTCGTGACAGGTCATGTTGTGCTACGTAGGTGTAGGTGAGAGAAGACTTTGACCCTTGCTTTAGAATGAGTGCACATGTGCATGCTCTGGATCAGGGAGCATTTTTTCGTACTGCTGGCTAACAAGGCATGTGCTACAGAGTCCTTACTGAAAGGGCAGGAAGGCATATGTGCCCACCCAACAGGCAAGTTCAAATTTTCTCCTTCTTAGTTGCCTAAAAATAGTTCAAAAATAGATGCCTTAAATGCTGTTACTCCAGCAGGATTACTCAATACTGAATTTAGCTTTTGGATTCTCTCCACGGCCACAGTCTTGATTTTAACTCCTCATGAGAGAATGCCACATGGCTGCTTTTCCATCTGATTTTGGCGAGGAAAGGAAAATCTTTTGCAGAACCTGGAACAAATGGGTAGTATTCAAGATTTTTCACATCATGTTTTCTTCAAAGAAGGCAGAGGAAGTGAATAATTATTTGGAAATTAATTTGGCAGGTTCTACCCAGTGCTAGGCTGCTTAATGCATCAGCCCGTCACACTTAAACAGTTTAGGGCTCACTTACCGTTTTTGATTACACCTGAGATGGTTCACAGAAGTTGTTTTGACAGGGCCTAGCTTTCTGTTACTAAACTGCCTGTTTTTTTTTCTTCTAATGAAAAGATTAAACCCTAGTAAAACAATTTTTCAAAATCTTCGAGCCTGCAGATATTCCTAACAGGGTAAGCATTTGCTCTCCTTCCACTGCCTGCTGGGAGGAGCCCAGTGTGTTCAAATGGTATGTTTAACACTATTTCAGATTACAACCTTTTTGGAAAGGAGATGCAGAGTAGTGTTGTACAGATTCTAGTCTTATTCAAATTAATCCCAAAATAATTGGAGTAACAACACGTAATCAGCAAACTGTTAAATACACTAGGTCCTACTATTTTCTGTTGAATTTACTCCAACTACGGGAAGAGCACTGTGTGGTTTTTGGCAGTAGCTTTTCTGGAAAATGAAATAAGTGAAACTCTTCTCATAGAGGAGGGGTTGGGGAATGGTTTCAGGACCTCAGATTTTGTAATGCAGTTCTTTAAGAAACTGGCAGTGAATGAATACCTATGCTTGTTTTGACAACAGCACGATTTTGTAAGTTTTCTGTTATTTAAGGTCTAATCTCCCACTGAAGTTAAAGTTGAAATGAGCTTCTCAGCCTCTGGCATAGAGAAGCCAGAGCCTCGGTAAAAAACTTGTGTAGTCTGCAGCTGTCTGTAGTCAAGTGCCTCTTTCTTCTCCAGCATTTTCTAGACCTCAGGAGCTGGGGACGTAAGAATTCTGGCATTCTGGAGATGTTGGTTTTAGCATCACTTAAATATGACAGAGATTCACTGCAGTTGTCTACTTTATTTTAAAAAATGCTCCTGAATCATAATTGAAAGCATTCTGCAATACTGTGAGTTAAAATACTACCAGGTTGCTTAGCTGGGTTATTATACAGTACAGAGCTTGTTTTGAAAAGATTTAGTATGTGAGCCTGCTGAATGTTTGGGCACATTCAGCAACACACATACACAATGCAGCTATTTTTATTAATAGAAAGTTCACTTGACACAACACGCACCAGTGTTACCTTTCCGACACAGATTCAGGCGGCTTTGAAACCTCCTTTCGCCGTTTTGCGTCCGCTGTGCACGTAAAATGAAGAGCCAGATTACAGAAAAAATCACTGATAGATATCTTTCCAGGGATCTTGGCAAGAGTCCCTGCTATCACCGATAGTGTTTCTGATACCACTTGCATCCATTGCCACAGCCTGTCAAAACAGGTGTATTTATAGGCCTTGAGGGACTGAAACAAGAAATCAAACATTTGCATAGCATTTTCCATCAAGTTCCCAAGGACTGAGACTCAAAGGATTTTGATATGTTTCCAGGGATTGCTTAGCCATGCCGGGTGTTTCTGTGTTCTCTCCAGCAATCAATGTCTCACTTCTGTACTAGGTCTTAGAAAAAAAATGTTCTCTTTTCTACCAAGGAAATCATCAACAAAATGCTGGTTGGCTTCAGAAAAACTCACAAAAATATTTAAATCCACATTAGAGAAAACTGGGATGAGAGCTCACTTAACACTGTGAATTAAGTTAAATTAAGAAGTAGTGCACCAGTGTGATTCTTTAGAACTATTTTGCTTAAAAAGTATGTGCCTTGTGCTAAGATATTTTTTTGTGCTCTGTCTTGGCAGCAATTAAGCTCTAGGGTACTAGAGGCTGCATATTCCTTGTAATGGCTTGGAATAGTTAATGGTGTTGAGTTCTGGAAGAGGAAGAATCCCACTAATTATGCAATCCTCCTGGCACTAGGGTTTGGCAGGACGTCCTTGCAGTGAACCTACGCTGGGTGTGCCGCCCTTTGTAGAGTGTGATGCACAGCTTCGTGTGCCTCAGGCTGCAAGAAATAATAATTTTCAGCCGGGTGAGGGAACTTCAGTGCATAACTTTTCAGGGCTAGCATGACAATTGTGCTTTTTTAGGAGATTTATGCTTACTGTAATGCAGCATCCCACTTTTCCAAAAATTTTCAGTGGTGATGGTGGTGAGTGATAAGGAGACAGTAAAGCGAGTTGAGTTAATGAATGTAGTCCTAAGACTATAAAAGATTTCTTTAAAGGTGAAGTGCACAGGAAAGGAGCATTTTTCACTTTGTTTTAAAGAGAGAGATTAATGCAAGCTCAGGAAGGGAGTATTCAGTTGTATTGATATGTGAAGAAGGTGCCTCTTTTGGCATAATCCCAGATGGAAATAGTGGATCATGATAACAGCATTTCAATTCACAGTTTGTCAGGACATTATTAAGTGGCAATTAAAGTGACTCAAATGTTCCAACACACAGGTTGCTGAGGGCCAGCAGATGATAAGACCAAGATTAAAGAAATTGAAATGCAGATCTGCATTGTCTGTGAAATGGCTGTGACAATACAAGTAACTTAATCCTATTTGATGTTACTTCCATGAACTCCTATTCTCAAGAAAGCTGCATGAACAGCTCTTTTACTGCTGTGAATAGGGAATTGTAGTCTCCTTCCATTCTTTGTATCAAATGATTAGCTTGCAACCTTGTTCGTATTTGCTCCAAGAGAAGAATGATCAAAAGTTTTCTGCTGGCTACAAGCCCTCCACCCTTTGGAAAAGTTCTCTTGACCGTGAACAATTTTTTCTTGGTGTCTTTTATAAATAGTAGCAAAAATTTCCAATGAGGGAAGTTCTTCTTGTATGCGTGAGAACTGAAAGGTGCTTTCCAGGGGGAGTGTGTACTCTTCCACAAAATCTGGGAGAAGACTGGGAAACTGTGCCCAGAGCTGGTGTATTGTGCCAGCTTCAGCTTCAACACCAAAACTATTTGATTTGGCTGGTAGTACCGAGACTTCATGTCCCTTCCCATCCACCCCCTTTTTAAACTTGCTCTCATATGTACTGTCTTGTACCTTTGTCCAGCAGCTACCTGTTTTTTTTTTTCCCTAAATGTTTTCTTAATTCCAGGCCTTTTAGTTCAGTGTAACCTTGTGAAAAATGTCAAAATTATTTCTTCTGGGGAGTTGGCTTCTCCTAAGGATGATGAACTTTATAAATAAACCATCTGAAGGAAGAAGATTTTACCTTTTCTTTGTTCCGTTGGTCAGACAGCACTTCTATTTGAACAAATCTTGAAAAATTAATTAAAATACAAAATAAATATATATATTTCCTCTTTTTGATAGCCCTCATTTCTGCATTTCTCCTCACAGGCTGCAAGTAGTAAGAGAGATCTCTGGCTAAGTGGGTTTTCAGTAGAAGGGGGAAAATTGATTTGCACTATGTAGCTAGCTGATGATTTTTTCTTTTATATTATTGGAAATATCAAGGGTTCAGGGAATATTCACTGTGTCAGCAGCCTTGTGTCTAATGAGGTTGTTTGGACTCTGCTCTCTGAGCCAGAGTAAAATCTTTGAAACATGTTAGTCACAATTTAACTGAAAGAGGGGGAGGTTTTTAACAGTGAGCTTTAAGTAAACTGCATCTTTTTGAATTTCCTGGACAGCTGCCTTTCCGTCTTTGATGTACTGTGCCTGGTGATGCTGTTAATGAAATGCATAATTATGTGTTATATAATAAAACAGAGCTAACATGAAGGTGCCTAATAGATTATAATGATGTGGAGGCCTGAGAAACTAAAGACTATTAGGGGTTGTTGAAAAGTTCCTCTGGTGACAAAGATGATGTCTGAAGAGGTTTGAATAACTGTGCTGATAAATTAATTGTGGTCTCTCTGTGTGTAAACAACATTTTTCAGGGTTTTTTATATAGAGAGATTATTGGAGAAAAAAAATAGGTACAATTTACTAGGCTGCTGATGTATGAAGTGTCAGTGCCGAGTGCTTCCAGTGCCTATTAGAGCTGCTGGCTTTGCATAGACGGGTGCCCTAGGCAAAGACATTTTTGGCACAGCCTGCCTCACCCGTAGGATCAAAAGGAACAAAAAAAAAAAAAAAATCTGGCAATATGCACAGAGAGTAAATTGCATCCTAAAGAGCAGCCCCTAGAATGCAGTCTTGGAATGAGTATCAATAAATGAAACATCACGTTTTATGGCTGAAGAGTTGTAGGCGTTTGGCGACTGCCCCCAGCTTCCCTCCCTCCTTTCTCTGCTTTTGTCACCTATATTTTCTCTCTCCCTCTGTAATACTCTGTATAACTTGCTCGTTTCTGAGAATCTTTAGGAACTGGTTTGTACACACAGGTATTTTTAAAGGAGAAGCTGTATAAGCTTCCAGCCCTGGACCACATGGACCCCTGATGGTGCTGGGCTGTGGCTGGGCTTGCTCGGCTGCTGCTGTGAGCTCACAAGGGCCTGTCTGCTGGGAGAATTAGCATGCAGGGAGCTCCAGTATGGATTTACAGCCTGCTAGTTACTTGGCACTAATTCCCTTGGGTGGATGGTTCTAGTACCTACTAAGAGTGCTTTTGTGCAGGTTAGCTTCAAGCGTGCTTTTGTGTGAGTTAGGCAGGCTCCTTTCTGAAGGTGAAATAGGCTGTTTGTCACTTCCCAAGCACCAAGGGTGCCCAAATGGGCAGTTAGTGCAGAGTAGCTAATACGCAGTAAATTCACACTCAAGCTCTCGGAGCATGAACTTCCTCCTGCAGCCCAATCCTGAGTCTCTGCACTTTGTCTCTCTCAGCAGGGAGCAGATGGCCCTTCTCTGAACAGGGAATACCAATAAAGCCTTATGAAGAGCACAGATATGTGTGTGTGTAGGTTCGTGCCTGTCCATGTGCTTCTATGAGGTCACTTGAATCTATCACAGCTCTTGCATTAACTTCTGCTTCCGTGATTTTTGTTAAGATACCCTAAGGAGAACTTTGCTGCTGAATTGCCATCATCATTGTCAATAATAGACTGGGGTTTTAGCTGCAGATTTTGATGATTTCTTCCTTCTTCTTCAGCACTAAGACAGCATACTTTTTATTGTATGAATGACAGCATCTTTTGTGTGTGAATCTTTGTTGCAATTCCCTTTCCCAGAATTTATTTGAACTATCAATTAATGGTTTTCTCTAGGTCTCCAAGTAATTGGATGTAAAATCAGGTCGATTTTTAGATAAGACTTTGCTTCAGGCAGGGGTTCATAAATAACTTGATCTGTAATTAGTGTACAACTTCACTTTATCTTAAGATCACATAATGGGTTAAATTTTCATGCAAAGTTTTCTTGAAATTTTATAAGTGATTTTATCTGGTTTTTATGCTTATGCTTCAAATATATAATTGATTTCCAAGTCATCTGCACATTTTCTTTATGTTTTTGCTCCAGTATTGCCAATTTCCAAGAAAATTTTGTATCACAGAAATTGCCTCTCCAGTTTCCATCTATAGTGAGAGTTCAGCACAACTCCACCGGCACTATTGTGGCCAAAGTTTAAATTTACTTACATACAAAAGATATTGCTCAAAATGCTTTTAACATGTCTTTTTAAAAATGACCTCAGCCATCCCAGCCTGCCAAAGATAAACAGCATTTCTGCTCGACGGGCATTAACCCTTGGAGGAAGGGAAGTCCAGCACTGAACGCAGAGGCACTTGCTCTGAGCATTCAGTGTGCTGTTGTAGAGAGGAGCCATCCTCCCTCCAGATCCCAGCACTCAGGAAGGCTGCAGGGCTGGGGAAAATCAGCACAAGCCTCAGGGTTTCTCAGTTGCAGATGTAAAATGCTGGCTGAATGTTGCTGACAGTAAAGGATGAGGGTCTGGGCCAGGTCAGCTTGACTGAGGATAGAAGGGTAGGAGGAAGGGATAAAATGGGATGAAAAACAAGAAGAGGTGACTGGAAAGCCACGCTCTGCTTCTTGCTGTTCTGAAGATATTCTGTATGGGTTAAAACAATCACTTGGAAGTATTTTTTAGAGTTTAAGTTTCAAGATTTTGTATATTTAGTGTTTCAGAGTGCTTTTATCGCTTTTTATAGTAATTTTTACTGCTGGTTTTATTCCAGAAGAGTTCCCTGTAGCAAGATACTTTAAAAAACCTTAAAAGGAATCCACAGTAAAGGAGTATCCATCTGTGTGAATGAGTTGCAGCAGCTATGATGAAGCAATTCTTAAAATCCCACAGTTGCTGTTATCCTTTCAACTGACATGTTCCTGTTTTTAAATAAAACAGTTGAATGCTAGGTTTAAAGAGAAATTCAAAGAATGCTGTGGTGTTATTAGAAATCCCTGGCTATGTCCAAGCAGGAAGGACAGTTGCACGACTCCATCGTACACGGCTGACTACGCCATGTGAGTCCCTTGTTGGGATGTGCTGTAAATCATCCTAAATGTTATCTTTTCAAACCCAGAACAGAGACAGAAGGAGGGTGAAATTTTAAGTCTAAATAAATTTCCTACAGCTTATCATGCAGAAATGTGTTTATTGGCATTCTTTGAATGTAGATATTTGGAGCACTTAACAATCTCTAACTGATGAGGTCTATTAAATGGCCATGTTCTGTGATTCACTTTGTCTGAATTGGAGAAAAGTTTCTGGGCAAAAGACTCTTAGTGTTATGAGGAAAGGTTGCATATTTAGCCCCAGGGTAATTGCTAATGAATATACCTGTCTATCAGGATACAATCATAGGGGAAATAGTGGGATGTGAAAGGAGATAGCAGTTTTTACTGAAAAGCCTTAGTAAGCTCTTGTAAGGAGAATATTTCTGTGCAGTGGTTTTCACCATGAAAAATATTTGATTTCATTGTGACCTGGGTCTAAACAACATTAATTGCATTCCCATTACTCTCTGTTATGTGTAGGAGGATTCACTCCGAATCCTTTATTCAAAGGCAGTTGTACTGTGTGCTTTGAGTCACTTCCACCACAGGTGTTTGGCATGTGCAGTAGCAGGTCAGGTGAACTTGGTCTATCTTTGTGCTTAGTCATTGTGGTTGTATGCAACCATGGAGGTAAAAGCAATTAGCCCAAGGGTAACAAAGTATTAAAACACACTACATGCTTCACCACTCGCCTGACCATACCCTCACTACACAGGGAGAAAGGACAAGCATACTCAGGAAAAATGTTTTGGATGAGATACCACCCTTTGTGCATATGATTTTCTACAACCAGCACTTCATGCCAGTTCATAGGTTTGTGACTGTGGGGACTGGGATGCCTGCACCATGCCTTGTACTGCTGAACATTGTTCTGCGTGGTAACTGATGTTCCTGCTGCTTGATCTCCTGAGCTGGACTTCTGCTGGAAGCTGCTTCATCCCTTTTCTTACATCCTTAGGGACAGTGTTTGTATAAGGAGCTTGTTCTGTCAGGAAGCAGAAGTATGGGAAAACAATTTTATATCTGCTGAGCTCAGCAACTAAGAAAAAATAGTTGGATTTGTTTGCATTTTTTAATATTTGTCACAATGCCGAGCTATTTTAAGCAATCTGGCTACTTCATCTCTGCTTACTGTCTTCTTCTATATCAGAATTATCACAAGCCACCTGAAATATGGGAATCAGATGTGAATTTTAATGTAAGTGTCATGCTTCAAGCTGACAGGGGTGGGAGGGGGAACTGTCACTGCATCAGCCAAGACTCTCTGGTGGAAGTGTTGATTGATAACCTATTCCTGGGAAAGGAGAGGGAGCACCCTTCCGCTTTCAGTGGACTGAATTGCTTCCCATTCCCTTGTGAAAGAAGTAGGGAGACCCGTGCAAGCATTTCCTTCATCTTCAGGTATATGAAAAAGATGCAAAGTCCTTTGTTCTATTTTTTCCTTAGGCAGAGATCACAAATGATGTCCAGTCCTCCCCACTGATAGTGCTGGCTGTCATGCTGGCCAAGATGGTTGGTGACTTGTTCAGCATCTCCCTGTAAGGTTCCCTCATGGAGCTGAAATGCATTCCCTGCTCGGATGTGGAACGTTCTGTTCGTTACAGGAGAAAATGGTGAGGTCTCTCACGTTGTTGATCCGTAATTTTGCTGTGTCACGTTCTTCTCAGAGGCTGTGTGGGTTCTCTGAGACCTGGAGCTTAGAGAGAAAAAGTGGAAAATGGAGACCCTGATCCTGAACAAGGTCCCCATGGTGTGATGTGCTGTACAAACAGAACAAAAGAGACTCCCTTTCTCTTCAGGTTTATGGTAGGATCTGAATTACTGCTGGTTTTGGAGTCCTGAGAGCAGTAAATGCTCCATAATGCCCAGCTGGATGCTGTTTGTTAGTGGTCCAACTGAGAACCCAGTGGAGGTTTTCACAGACAGTTGTCACTGTTTCTTGGGAGCAAAAGCCATGGAAGAGAGGAACAGCAACAGAGTGGGGTGGAGTTTGGTTTGGATGAGTAGCCTGGGCTTCCTGTATGTTGGGTGCTGTAAGATGTACACTTTCAGGTGGTGATTCCTGCCATCCAAGGACAGCAATTTAAGGCAGATAAGAATTGTTTTCTGGAAGTGCCTGCGTTAACTAGACTAAGGGGAAAAAAGTTACATCTTTTATTTTTCGATCTACATTAATCCAGCCTATCCTGTGTATCTTTCCAGGGTGTGAACCAGTATCCAAAGCTTCATTTTTTTCATGGCATTTATGACAGATAATAAGAACCATTTCCTCTCCTAGGTGCAGGTGCTGGGTCTAAATTTATCTCCAGGTAGTAAGAACTCTGTACTACTGTCTTCTATAAAGCAATTAGCAGAAATGCTGATTCTTTGGGATGTTCTCTAGGAATTAATTAGGTAACGTGGTGAAGAAACAGAAAGAAAAACGAATAAATTTATTTTCCATAGAAAGGCTTTTTGGTTCCCTTAAGGCACATTAGGGTAGCATACATCCACAGCCAAAGCTATTTGCAGGGCATGTCAATTTTCTCCCAGTATTGAGGTCTACTGGACAATCTTTTAGCTTCAAATGACCCTCTAGAAGAATAAAATGTTGGCGACTCACTCTGTCCACACTTTCTTCCAAATGTAGCCATGTCTGAAAGGTTTTAACAAGCACATAGAATCCTGGGTATAATCTAACTGTATTTATCATGAGAGGAAAAATTGCCAGCAATGCAGTAGGAGGAAATAAAAACAATCTGTGACATTATGGATGACTTCTATATGTACCATGGCAGATAAAACAGAGGGGAAGAAGCCATAAAGTTTCCCATGGTATTCCAATTAGATGACAAGCCCATGGAAAGAATTATAACTGCTTTCCTGGTTCAGAGTGAGGTCCTATTCACGTAAAGGACATATATATACACATTTATATATATATATAAAATTTCATTTTCCTCCCACTCCTTTTTTTCTCTCCAAGCACATTGAAGGAAGTTTCTGGATAACCTGATCACAGACTATACCAATACTCTAAAGCAAAATACATAGCATCACAACTTGGTAAGGATTTTGTAGCTAGACACTTCACAGACTGCCAAGTTTTAGCCTAAATCCTCATAGACATAGTCTGAATAGGCTGATATATATCTGAAATAGCAGATGTGGTTGCTAAGCTTCTCTCCACCATATTTAAAAAGTCATGACCGGTAGGCGAAGTCTTCAGCGACTGGAAAAAGGGAAACTTCACCCCCATTTTTTAAGAAGGATAAAAAGGCAGAGACCCCTGCAACTATCATAGACGGTGGGATTGTAACCTCAGCAAGTTTGTGGATGACAAAAAACTGAGTAGTGCCATTCATCTGCCTGAGGGAAAGGATGCCATCCACAGGGACCTTAGGAGGTTTGAGGAGTGGGCCATTGTGAACCTCATGAAGTTCAATAAGATCCTGCACGTGTGCTGGGGCAGTCTCTGGCACCAGTACAGACAAGGTAATGAATGGACTGAGAGCAGCCCTGCAGACTTGGGGATACTGGCTGACAAAAAGTTAGATATGAGCTGGCAATGTGTAATTGCAGCCCAGAAAGCCAGTTGTATTGTACAGGCTGTGTAAAAACAAGTGTGACCAGCAGGTTTGCTCTGCTCTTGTGACACCCCTCCTGGCACACTGCATCCAGCTCTGGAATCCTCTGTACACGGATCTCTTGGAGCAGGTTCAGAGAAGGTCCACAAAAATGATCAGATGGCTGGAACACCTCTCTTGTGAAGAAAAGTTGAAAGAGTTGTGGTTGTTCAGCCTGGAAAAAAGAAGGCTCTGGGGACACCTTGTTGCAGCTTTTCCTATAAGCTTAAAGGGGCTTATAGGAAAGATGGAGAGAGACTTTTTATCAGGGCCTGTAGTGATGTGATAAGGGTCAAGAGTTTTAACCTAAAAGAGAATAGGTTTAGATTGGACACAAGGAAGACATTTATCATGATGGAAATGCCTCATCCCTGGCAGTGTTCAAGGCCAGGTTGGATGGAGCAGCCTGGTCTGGTGGAAGGTGTCCCTGCCCATGGCAGGGGTTGGAACTAGCTGATCTTTAAGGGCCCTTCTAGCCCAAACCATTCTATAAGCATATGATTCTATGTCCCTGGTCTCTCCAGCATACTTCCTGGATGCTCTGTTACCTTGTTATCCTCTCAAACAAATGAACATTCAGCCACCTAAGACCTCTGGGATCTGGACTGATCCTCAGCTCTCTTACATCTTGGGAATTCCAAACCCTGAGTAGTGACTCAAGGGATTTCTGGTCTGCCTCTTTAAGTAAAAAATATAACAATTGAAACAAATTATGAGGCCTAACATGCAGGCTTTGTAAGAATTCCAAGCCCTAGATCTTGTTACTTCGCCTAGCATGGGAAATACACGGATTAAGACAAGACAGTAAAAAAAAATTAATCTCTTTACATGTTACCTTATCTCTCTTTCCTCCTTACTTCTGAGCATCCTTGAAACTTGAGCATAAGTTCTTGAGCAGAAATTCTACAGAAAAATGTCTGGCCATGAACTTTTCTTTCTGTGTGTTTTCTCTGTGGACCAAGGTTTCTCTCTCTTTTTTCTCTCTGACTGATCCTGCAGCTAAGATGCTGTGGGAGACTGCCTATTTGCTTCTTTAGTCTTTCTTTTATCTCAGTGACCACCCAGTGTATGTAAGGCTCTGCTGTTTTTAAATTCCACTTATTTGTCACGCTTTGGTAGTATCTTTATCTTCAAATGCCTACACCCAGATGTCATTTTGCAGAGACTGTCATCTTCCTCTGGTTGTGTCAGCTTAGTTGAGGGTTTGCTGCTCTGGGAAAGTGTGGGTGACACAGTTACATTTGTGCCAGGTTCTGCATCTTCTTTGTTCAGTATTATTCTGAAAGATCACAAAATGTATAAACTGTGCATTGCTGGATCCTCCAAATCAAAACAGGGACAGGGATCAGCTGTGTAGGAACTGGTAGCTAGCATGTATTTATAAACAGGTGATAAATGATATCTGTGTATGCAGAGTGAAAGATTCAGATAACTAGCAGCTTGCTTAAGTGCTGCATAAATCTTGATCCTTCTTCAATGGAAACTGAAAAACCTTTGGAAAACAGTGCCTGGTTGGTGGCAGAGAGGAAAAGTGAGAGACTCAAGAACATGTGATTTTAGGTCCTCACCACTGGTACTGTTAGAAAGTATGGGTCTTCTCTTTTCCAGTTCTTCATCAGTGTTAAGGATGGAAAGACCTTCTGTATTTGGTCATTTTGTTGATTCCTCTTACACGTCTGGATAACATCCCTAGGCAGAAAATATGTTAGACTCGGAATGGAGAAGCGGAAACAGCCCCTAGATGAACAAGGTGGGGGGCAGCATTAAGGTGCAGCTCCACAAAGAAGGTAACTCCTGACTGCTGCAGCAGTCACGGGGTGCATTGAGAAGCTACATTATGTACATGCTGACTATGGAGACATCTCTGTAAATACTGTTATATATAAGCCTGGTGGAAATGAGACCTGGATCTTCGGTGGTATTTCACTGCCTAATTTGTATTTAACACTGTCATCTCTGGATGCTCTGCTTCCTATGGAGCAGGGAGGCTTAAGATCTGTTTTCTTAATACTCATTATATTTTTGGAACCTCATTGATCACCCTGCCTGTTTTATTCTGTGCTCAGGGTGATAAGGCTCCAAACACAGCTGTATCTAGTACAGGGCTGCTAAAGTGCACTGTGATTTCCAGCTACATAGCACACCACTGTAAACACCCCCCCTTATAAAATCTGGTTCACTGGAACACTCAAAGCTGCTGGCTGCCAGGGAATGTTCCTTAATGAGGGTAAGGAGTACTTGAACACATCTATGACTTGGCAACCCTTCCTGCTTTTTATAAGCTACTATACACTTCAGAGAGAAAATATCTTAGAGGCTACTTTTTAATGGGACAAGTTTACTTAAGAGCTGAGTGGAGTTGGTGCCAGTAGTTCTGTTTTGTTCTAGCTTAATATTAGCCTTGTCAAAGTTCTTATGGTGTCTCCTGGGTGTTTCTGTATTGCATACCATATAAAGCTGGTTTTGGGAGCCAAGAATTTTGGCTGGAATATATATTATAGTGGTCTCATTATATTTTTCTAAAGTGTATCAGAGGTGGCCCTATATTAAAGATCCATGGAGCAAGGCTGATTTTTTTTTCTTTCTCCCTTCTAGTCTTGCCTTAGCCCACACCGCAGACATTAGATCCAGAATTTGAGCCAGCCCAAGTTTGAGGGTTATTTGGGATCCAAGGTCTTGGTTTGGCCTGTAATAAAATTTGGGGTAATTAGTGATTTTTATTTTAGATGATGCCTTGGATTTTGAAAATCACCAGACTTTTGGGAGGGTGCTTTTGGTTTGGGTCTACACTAGCAACTACTACACGAAAAGATTCCTTTCTCATCTTGCTGACACAAGTATTCACTCAAAGACAGCTCTCCAACATGGTGCAACACGTGGCGCATCCTGTCTTGACTCTTTGAGAAGCTGTGTGTTTTATGACTGCTTGGTGCTTTCATACTGAGAGATATCAACAGGCAGTGGACTTGGCAATGATTTTGCATCAGAGGGCATCCAGCCCATCTTTTCTAGAGTGTTTGTGGTGGGCGCTGGATCCTTTTCTGGCTGCACAAAGGAAAAAGGGAGCTGCTGTAACAAGGCCATGCTTTGTCTCAGGAGAATCCTGGCTACCACAGAAAAGATGGAGGGAAGGTGTTGAGATGTGGGTGAGATTTATTAAAATTACATTTGGGCTTTAAGCCTATGTCAGGTTTAAGAAAACATGGCAAAGAACCATTTTTATTCCCTTTTTTTGCATATTCTCCTGTGCTCGGTTTTGAGTTTGGTGTGATCACATTATCCAAGAAGCAGCTGTAGGAGTCATGAACAGTGGAATTGACCCCCCAACAAAATACTGTGGCAGAACCAGGTGCTGCTTGATGTGCATGGAAGAGCAGCAGCACAGCCTTGCCGTGGTTTCAGTGTGGTGCTGGTGGTGGTGCCCACGTGGGATGGGTGAAAGGACACATTGCTCCCTCCTGTACCTACAGCAGCTCTCTGTGGGCCAGTCCAGCGTGTCTCCTTTCATGATCCTTTTAAGCTGGCCAGGGGCTGATGCCAGCTTGCTTCACTGTACAGCACCTTTCAGACTGTACTTGCAACCAGATTATCCAGACCTGCTCCCAAAGCCAACAAAACAAAGTGAGGAGTTGGCGCACATGTATCTGTGTGAAGAAGGTTAATCTGAATGCGAATGGAGGGCAAACTTCTAGCTGGGCAGAGTTACTGCTCTGTATTAACCTAAATATTTATGTTATGGAGGCATGCTTTTCTGGCAGGTGGTGGTAAACAAGGCTACTTAGCTTTGTAGTTTTCGGGAGACCTGATTATCTCTCTTTATAAGATTTTTTGGGAAAAAAACCAACTCACTGACACTGAACAATCTACAGAGATGAACTAATGGGCCTTTTCAGCTTTAATCCTCAGAGACCAGAGACACTGTTTTCTGCTGTTGAATTTCACTCCAAATTTCAAATTTTTAATGAAGTGATTTCAGTGTCCAAATCTATTAGGAAAAAAAGTCACATGCAATCAGTGTAATCATATTATTGTGAATATTCAAAGGAGACAGGAAGAGGAAGGCTATATGGAAGGAAACAGGAAGAGTTCTGTTTTCAGGCCTGCCCCATTTCCTCATGCTGCTTTGGGCAAACCAATTCATTTTTCAATATTCTCAGTTACAGAGGGCAAAACAATGCCTCCATACCTCATGTGGCTTTCCGTGTCTGTTGTCTCTGCCAAGTATTGTAATTTTATTTAAACAAAAGGCCTTATGTAAAGGCAAAATTTCTTGTGAAGGCTAGAAAACAATTTTTTACCTGCTCTCATTTTGATTATTTAATGAAGCTACTACCTAAATGTGCTACATGGATCAAAATTATTTTATTTGTTTAGATTGGTGAAACCATAAAAAGAAGCCCAAGATTCCAATTGCATTACTGTTTATTTTTAGAGCAGACTCTGAACAAATAAAACAAATTGCCTTTCCCATGCTGCAGTAAATACCAACAGATATAACCCTTCCTCCAATCTAAAATAAACCTTTCCCAATCTTAGCCATTCCCTTTCCTAAAATGTCCAGGATGAGAGCTGTTGCTGTGCCCTCCAGGTTTGGAGCTGCAGGCTTCCACAGAGCGGTGGGTGAGGAGCAAGTGTGGAGCTGGCTGAGGTGAGGGATCCTGGTGACCCAGCTGGCAGCACCTTCCTCCGATAGGAAGGGCTGGAGGCTGAGTAATAGCACACTGCAGACCTACTTCCCTTGGAAGTGCACTGGTGGTTACTGCAGTCCTCATGACCAAAGATATACAATAGAAGTTACGAATGCAGGGATAGTGAGGACGAGCCAACAATCTGTCGGATTGAAATCCTTGAAGGACCTCGTAAATACTTTAATGTTTACACAGGGCCTGTATATTTTCACAATTACCTTTCCATGAGCCCAGAATGTTTTACACTGGAATGTTTTCAGGCTTTAAGAAGTTATATTTTCTGATATGTCTGAAAACTGCAGGCTCAGCTTCTCTATTGGCCCATTTTTTCTCATGAACAATTAAAGCTGGATTCCTTTTTACCCCCAAATATGCAAAATGTAAATGGTGAGCTCTACCAAAGTTATGTATTGATTATGATCGCAGTGTGGTAAGAAGAAAATGGTTTGAATTTACAAGGGAATGTTGTACCACAAATTGGCAAAAAGCTGCATCTACAGGATTTGCCTCTATTATAATTAAGAAGTGATGAGAAAAATGACTTTTCTGTAGTGAGATTTTTGAGAGAAACAAACTTGTAAGAAGTTTGAAAGGTTTGAGGCAGTGCTTTAAAACCTTAGGGTGGAAGTTTGGAGGCAAGAAGACATAGATCAAGTACAGTGAATTTTGAAGCAGCTGACGTGTTCCTCTGGTTTCTGTCACAAGGCGCTTCTCTTTTCTGTCCAAAACAAGGTTCCTATTAGAGTGTGAATGGGACTGTCATGGAGCTGGCACACCTGCTGCATCTATTAGACATGCAGTGACAATGTATTGGTACTTAATATGAGGCTCTGGTTCTTGCTGTGAGGTCCATTGTGAATCGGCTCAAAGGTCCGTAGTGAGTGTAACACAGATCCCTTTTGGCTCATGGACAAGACTTTCCGCCTGATGTTGAGGGAGGGGTAACAAATCCACAGTGACTTTTGGTGGTGTTTTCTATTTCTGGGGAGCCCCGAAAAACCGAAAGAAGTGACTTCTGCACACTTTTTGCAGAAGGAAAGGCGCTGAAGCAGCATCTGGAACTAATAACCCGCGTTTCACAGCTCACTGGTGGGCAGTGAGGGAGCCGCTCTGGCTCCGGCAGGCCCTTACGTAAAACCTGCACACAGTGATTTTCAGCTGTGGGAAACTTGAAACGGCTTCTGCTGGCCCAGCGAGGAGGAGACTGCCTGGCTCCCTTTTGGTTCACCTGGGACGACAGGCTCCCTGCGAGGGCAATCACCGCAGCCTTCAGATGTGGTAGCATGCAGGTGGAGCATGCACATACACACACAGGAAAATCACATCCAGCCATCAAATGGGGTATTCCGCTAATTGGAAAGTCTGTTCTGGTGTCTGGCCACCATTTGGCAGATACTGACAGTTTCCACTTAAAGCCAGCCAGCCTCACCAGAAAGCCAGCTGTGTGGCTGATCTCATGAAGATGTCATTGAACAACCGTTTGAACTCATTCAAGAAATGGTGGGTCTGGTTCGAGGCAGGCTGGAATCCCCCGGGGGTCTTTGCTGGATGTGGGAATACAGACATCCATTGACGTAATTGCTACACCTCGGTGTTCCTGAGTTACATGTAAGGACATCATCTTCATTCTGGCACCGGGGACTCCTTCCAAGTTCACCTTAAGCTGAAATGGATTCTCTTTGCTGTTCACATATATGTCACTTTTTCTGTTCCTATGAGTGTTGCTACATCCTCATAAATATTGGTAGCTTGTCATAATGGTTGCCACGATGAAAAGAGTTATTTATTTAAAAAGAAGAAACAGATGGCACAAAATACTTCAATGAATTTCAGCATGTTTGAGAAATGAAATACCCTTTTTAGAAATATCAGTTTTGTCATGCTGTTAAACGCTATTTCACAAAATTGCAAGGGAGGTTTTTTTCAGTACACTGTGTGTACACAGAGCGACAGCAGAAGTAAGGCAAAAAAAAGGGCACAGAGTGGAATAGTTTTATGGAAAGCCATAAAGAGATGAGCATAGTTTTATTGTCTGCTGCCATTCAATACATGGAGTTCTGACAGTAGGTGAACGGGACACAAAAGCCATGTCAGACAGAAAAAGCCTGAGGAAGCTGAATCCTTTTGGGGAAGAAGAAGGAAGGAGAAGGAGAAAGCAAGTCACACACACACACACACACACAGAATCTGTTCCCAGAATTGGTGGGCGCATGTATCGACCACATTTCACTATAAATACACTGTCAGGTGCAGAGAGACAGCCACTTATTTCCTGGAAGAGCAGAAAGTAATACCAGCATCCAGGGTCTTATTTTTAACACGTTCTGCACTTGTAGTGGATGGTCCTTGCCAGAAATCACAACTGAGGAAAAAACATATGCTGCACATGAATGGTATGTGGAAAGCAAAGGGGTTAGTTAAAGGAATCTTTTTTAAAATGATGACAGTTTGTAGAAAAATGTAGCTGAAAGTATTTTTATGAAAAATAAATTACGGTTCTTAAAGTGAAAGGGATCTAAGAGGGATATATTTGCTTTAGAAAAGGGAATTCTGAAATTTGAGGGGTTAAAAGCCTTTCCCAAGGAAGTTGATTGTACAGCTGGAAGGAGAAGTGCTTTTTCTTGAAATTTTGGTTAAAAATGTCAAAACCCTCTCTATTTACTGGACTGGGAACAGGGTGTAATCTGTATCTCTAGGTGACTAATATTGTGTTTTAATAACCTGACTACACTTTTCCACTACAAAGTGCCTGATTCTTGGAGGGACTGAGAAATTTGAAATATTTGTCATATTTTTTTTTCCATCTTTATTACTTTAGTTTACTTGTTTTGTAACCTATTAGACCTAAATCTCGAGACCCATTTTGACTAAAACCTCATCTGATAATCTGTGCCTGATTATTAAAACATATACAGCTGTCACTGTCCATTCCCAAACATTTTAAAGCCAGAATTTTTAATATACTAGTTGGTGCTTTCTTGGACCAGGGAGAGTGGAAAAACTAAGGTGGCTGGTGCAGTACATGAGGGTGGAGGCCCTGAATGAAGCTTTTATAAAAACTGTCTCATAGGAGATTTCCTCTCTTCTTTCCAGTTTGGATTAGGTTTTTTGGCATACGTTTGCAAGAAACTCATCATGCCATTGCATTCAAACTGCAAGAGCCAGCATAGTACTTTGCAAATTTCCCTTGAAAATTGCTCTGCAATGCTCCATCCAGAGAAGATGCATTTCCCTGTTTGTTTGGTTACAAGCAAGATCATGAGGCATTTATTTTAGCGCTCAGTTTACTCACTTCTCTCACTTCTCTCTTCTCCATTCCTATGGAAGTTTGAAATATTTCTTTGAGTTTAGATAGCTTGTACTGGTGTCATTTTGAGAAATGACTTCTTTGCCTCCGGTTGGTTATAATGCCAGGACAGATGGATTTGACACAAGCTTAACCCTTTTGTTTTTGGAAAAGATTAGTACAGGCTTAGATAATAACATGGAAAATATAAGGATAGCTGAATCATTGCCATTCTCAATACAGTAATAATCAGTAATGTGTTTCAGGGTTAGCCCATTAGACATCGAGACAGCTAATCTGACATTGGATCCTTCTGCCTGTGTACATTTATATACATCCATATGTGTTCTCTCTAGAGCTGGCTCTGCATTGCTTGCAGGGGTCCTCCCCTCCTGACCATTCAGCTGAGCAGCCTCGGCAGGAGGGTGTTTGCTCCTGGCCCCCTGAGATCCTGGCTGCTGCAGTATCCCTCGTGCCATGGAGATGCCAGGTGAGGGCTCATAATCGCGGCAAGCTGAGGTGAGAACCCATTTTGGATTCTCCCATGTTTCTGCCAAATGTGGGCTTTTACAGGTCATATCTGCTTGGTGCCACAGAGCAGCACCTGATGTTGGACTTGCAGAGCTGCTGAGAGCGGGTGTGTGCCATACAGCTGCTTGTTGGAAATGAGACATTTCTGCACCTGCTGCTAATCACGTGGGGAAATGCACAGTTCTGGACAGAAACACCAACCGAGTTTAGATGCCTTCAGGTTTGGGTGGAAGCAGTGAGCAGGCACTGACAACAGTTCTGAATATTTAGATGCCTCCCCTTAATACTAACGAAAGCTGCTAATTACAATTCGTAATTTGTTTTTGGACTTGCAGTGTGAAAACTTAGTCAAGAACTATTAGTTTTACGTTTTTACCTGTGGTTTTGTGTGTGGTGAGTTGAGGTTGTAGTGTTTGAGTTGCTGTTTGTATAGTTCAAGCAAGTGGATCCACTTCCATGATCCTTTACCTGTTTATCCCAAGGTCATGTGCACATCCTAATTAATTTATTTGTAGCTAAATGCCCTTGCATAAACAACTGCATCTATACAAAGTGGGTAGAAGCTGCTGTTCTTCTAACTTAGTAGTGTTTTATACTGATGGTACTGGTGGGAAAAAATTCATAAGAATGAAGGAATAGAAAGGTAAAGGAACAGAAAAGCAAACTCTTGGAAGAAAATCCCCAAACATTCAACATTTCCCCATCTTTCCCACCCCTCGCCCTCCTTGCTGCAGTCCATCTCTTTTCCATAACACAAAATCTCTGACCTTTGTTTCTTTTTTGTTCTGCAATTTTTCAAGCATTGGAGAGAGACAATTTACCAGCAGATTATGAGACCTTGTGGAAATCCATTTTTCTTTAGTGTACGGTAGCTGCTAAACATATAACTTTCAAATCCTCTCTGGGAAGTAAGTGACAGGGAGGTATTCAGCTAACCCAAACAACACATTTTACAGTAAGTGCTTTTCTACCAAAAAGCCTTTAGACTGAATAGCTAAATGTCCCCTCATTTAATGATATTGAGGGAGCCAGGATCAGGGGATGCTGGGAAGCTTGTTGTCTTACAGTCAATGTAAATATTTGTAGATATTCTGAAGGGAGTCTGAACCCTGCAAAACTTCTGGCTCCTAAATTAACCATAAGGATTTCTCACTCAGATTAGTGTTCAACTAAAATAGAGACAGCAAGGAGTCATAGGCCTGGTCTGCCGTGCAAAGTTCCACTGAAGAGTGATTTTCAACAGAGCTAATTAAACAAAAGCACATCACTAGCATGCATGCACTTACATCAAAGCACACAGTGATTTTATAGGTTTAATTTAACTTTAAATCAGTTTAAATGTGTCTATTTCATGGGCTAGCACTGAGTGGAGCAAATCAATTTTAAATTTAATTTAAGTGGTGTTCTTTTCCAGTGTAAGGAGGTCTTATAGGCCTCTCTGTTTGCCTTTATTGATCTCAATGGTATTCTATGAACATGCTAAGAAAACCTTTTTTTTTTCACAGAACTTACTTGCAAAACTACTGAATTCAGTCATCTGCACATGATTAACATTTTTGCAGTACATATGTACTATTCTGTTACATAGTGAGATCCATATTGGCATGTAATTTTTGGATAAGCTTTTTCATAGTTTGTTTTCACTAAATGTCTTGTTGAAAAGAAAATTGGTGAGCCCGTGACAAGTATGTAGAAATCTTTTTTATGACTTTTAAAGGCAAGGACAAAAAGAATTTGTATTTAAATGTGAGCAATTTCCTGCGATATGAGTTTGTTCACAACGGGGTAACCTTAAAGGTGATAGAGAGTAAGAAAGCTAATAAAAATAAGTAAACTGTATTTATAATGCAGTAGCAGCTACAAGTCGTTGTTGGGCTACACTGTGTGTTGGAAGAGAGATTAGGCCTTGTTGGCTGCAGAAAGAGCCTCGTTCTCAGACCCGGAGGTGACCCTGGGATTACAGCCAGGTCACCGGGGAAGGGCTGAGAGAGCACTGTGGGTTTCTGGACAGTGTCAGCCCTATGAGATGTGATAATTGCAGTTTCTGACCTTGTAAGGTATTGTTTACCTTTTACCATAATAGGCAATGTCTAGGAAATATTCCAGGTGATTGGGGAACACTGAGGTGAACTGTTTTCCTGTTTATATGAGGTGATTTCCTGTTTCTCCATTGGTATTTAAGGGAATTTCGGATACGCAATAAAGCTTTTTTCTTCTTGCACCTTTACCATGATGTTGCGGAGTCCCTGCCCATGCGTGAATACTGCAGGTCGTCACAGCAGTGTGGCTTGTTCAGGAGTAGAATGAATATTCTGTTTTTCCAGCAAAATGAAATGTATTAAAAAAAAAGAACTTTCTAGTCTCAGAAAATGCATGAATAGGGGAGACTGAGTAACTCTAATACTTGCCGATGTTCATAACACAGCTAAGTAATTTTAACATCCACCAACCTGAGATGTTCCCCTTAGCTAACGAGCCCGTCCTCTCAACTGCTCAAACTTCTGACTAGACTCAGACAAAAAACCACCACAAGCATTAAGCAACCCCGAAAACATCCTCCTGAGAACTATTTACACAAGATGCAGTGGTCAGTCAGGGCAGTAAAACAGTGGTTTACAAGAAGCCCAAATAAAACCTAGGGCTGTCCTGAGCAGGATGGCCTGTGGCGAGTCAATGGGTAAACATTCCCAGTGCAGAAAGAGAAAAAAGGGAGCAACAGCCTAAAACAGATGAAGGCAAGTCTGTGAATAAATCCAAGCAAGCAGTATTGCCTGCGTTCTCATACAGCTTAATCCTTGTCATGTGTTTGAATTAGGATTATAGTTCTCTCCCACCCACCTTTAAGTCCATTTAATAATTTGAAATTTACATAAAATACAGAATAAATTTATTTGAAGAAAAGTTCTCTTGTACTGCATGTTGTCTAAGGAAACCTCCATGTTATGATTATATCTGTTATGGTTAGATCCTTAACAATTTATTTCAGTGGGAAACCTTCCATTGGATTTAATAGTAACAGGGTCTGAACTACATTTTCATGAATCATTTCAAGACAGTTTGCCATTCGGGGATATTGGCTTCTTACCAAACGACTTTCTTAGTTAGATCATAAGGCAGATTGTCTTTGTTCCATGTTATATCCAGTCTCATGGATGTGGTCTTGAAAGGAACCTGAAACTTGGAAATCATAACTTTGGTGAAATAGCCTTAATACTTTAACACATTATGCTGCTATAGTGAATTATGTTTTGGGAGAAAATGTTCTCACATGTCCTATAAATGAAAAATTTACACTAGATCTATTTCTGTAGTGTGGCTACAGCTCTGTGTCCTTGAGGTAAATTTATTAAAGTAAGACAGGCCTACTTGATAAAATCCAAATGTAAGTACCCTGCATTATTCCATAAAAAGGCATTTTCAGCATGGTAAATAAAATGTCCTTGCTTGAAATTGCATTTCAAAACGAAGGACTTTGTTGCATCAACACAAGTGTGCAGTAGCAGTGGCACTCACCAGCTGAGCAAAGTGTCCTTTGCCAGGCATTTGGGCAGGCTCGTGGTTGTGAAGGTCAGCAAGGCTTTTGACACCGCCTTGCACCATATTCTTGTATCCCATGTGTTTGTTCAGTTTAGAGGCTGAACAGCCAGATGGCGAAATACCTGCTGGGGTGGTTTGCCTTAGAGGGTGCTGTGCACTGCCTGGAGGCCTAAAAGGGGAGCACTGCAGAGTCTATTGCTAGAACTGGCCTGTTTAACATTTCCATAAATGACTTGGAGGAGACAATGGAGTGCTCTTTCAACAGAATTGCAGATGCTGACAAACTGGAATGGTGAGGGCTGGATCACTCATGCTGTGAGGCTGCACAACTGGGGCTTGTTCATCCTGGAGACGAGGCAGCTTTGGAGGCCCCTAACAGTGTGTCCCCTCCTCCTCACCCCCATAACTACTGGAGATCATTGAGGAGACGGAGCCATGGTCTCCACAACAGGGCACCGTGGACAAGGAAAAATGGCACAAGCTGAAATGAGAAGTTCATATGGGATATGAGGAAATACCTTCCCACCGTGAGGACAGGAGGGTAGTGGCACAGGCTGCCCTGTGCAACAGGTGGTTGCACAGCCTCCATCCTTTGGAAGTCTTTAAGACCTGACAGGAGAAATGCCCAAGCACGTGGTTTGAGCTCATGGATGAGTCCACCTTCAGCAGGAGGCTGGTCCAGAGAACTGCTGAGATCCCTTCTGACTTGAACAGTCCTTGATTCTTATGATCTTATAGGTACACCTACAGTTTAGCTTGGTGTTTTCCTGAGAAGAAATATATTGGTAAAGGCTTTCTTTAGCCAATTCTTTTTGAAGATGCCTTGGCCTTGTAACAGTCTTTCATAAAACAACTCTTCTGCCTGCTTGTTTCCTGCGCCCTCAAAGCAAGGTTATTCTTTACACCAACAGACAGAAGACTTTATGAAAGAAACGTCACTGATGATGAGCACTGAACCAGCACAGTCCTTAGTGTGTTCTTACCTCTGAAAAAGCTCACTGATGATAATACAAGGAGTATAGTGGATGTAGGCAATACACACACTTCATAATCCCGCACAAAACCAAGATCACAGAAGCATATGATGAACTATCCCTCACATTTTCATAAATGACTGATTTGACAAAACATATAGGTATTTCATTGGCTTCTGCAATAATGTGGAATATTTTCTTTCTGTGCAACAGAGCAAAACTGTGAAGTTATGAAGACTGAAAATCCACATACTGCTAAGGAATATACACTAGAAATTGCTGGAATGAAACAGTATTACTCTTATTTAAAAAGCATTTGGAGTTTGTACATAGTTCACATGATTCAAGAAGTCACTATTATCGTTAATCATGTTTCCACATTGTGTTCACTGTGCTAGGTCTATCGTATTTCTAGATAAAGCTTAAGGCAGGCAAATATAGATTTTTATCACGCCTATGGAAATTGAAAAGAGGCAGAGGATGAGCAGGAACCTACTCTTTTAGGAACAACAAAAATCCTTTGGTGGAGTGTTTTACACAAAAAACAGCCACAGTGGCACAGTTCTGACAGCAGCTTGTCAGTATCTATGGTTCCCTTTGAGTTCCACCACTTGTACTTCATTAATTGGTGGCAATCAGTGAGGTTAAGAATGAAAAAAACCCCATCTCTTGGGGATTTTTAAATTTTGTTTTCACTAGTTGATACTAAATTCTGCATCCAGCCACTTTGATTTGCAAGGTAGGTACTGCTCATTTTAGCTCAGAAACCAAATGCAGTTCAGAGAGGTTCATTTTTCCATAAATTGCTGTTCTTGGTCCCTTGAAATGTGGATCTGTAATAAGATGATGTTGCAAATTTTCACTGCGTGCAGTCTGTTTCATATAATTGGGGATGGGTATGACGTGTTTTGATGCACACAAGACTATTCTTTCTTTGGGATTCATTTAAATCCATCCCAGTTTGGAAGAAGAAACTTGTCTCACAGCTTTGTAGGTGCCATGTATGAAGTGCATTGTCTTCTCAGCTCATTGACTGTTAGGCAGGTGGTCACATAACAAACCATCAGAGTAACTGGCTTGAAAAAAGAACCTCGTGTCTGTCAGGAGGGAGGACAGTAATTAACAACATATGGAAAGGGTTGCTTTTACCACAGGGATGAAAGGTACCATGGTAAAACAGGATGTGGGCAAATGTATGCTCCAGTTGTCTCTGTCTGTGGTTTGCGTCAGCCTGTGTCTGACCAGGAGGTTCTGGCTTATGGTGTGTCCAGATGATAGTCAGAATAATTAATGGGTTTTTTTGAAAATAGAAACTATAAAACAAGCTCATAACTGGAGCAGTTCATTGCTTTCAGTTGTAGGATTCTGGCCTACTGTAATTCCATAGAAATTACTCTTGAATTTTGCAGAAAGTGCCTTTATTTTCCATTTCACCCAACTGTCAGAAATAGTGGGTACACATGTTTTTCAATTTCGTATGTTCATATTTCCTGAAACTTTTCCTAGAACCTGAAAAGTGTTAGAAATACTGGAAGAATCTGTGTATGATTTGTGAGCTATCTTTGAAAGGGCAATTTTTCTAGCTGCTACCGCTGCAAAAAACCAACCCTATTGCAATGATAAGCGTAAGCCTGAATTTCTCCAAAGTGCTTAACTTTAATCTGTTTGATATCATCCAGAATTCCAGAGGATTTCAGCTGAGATTAAAAATTTTTTTCAACATGAAAAGTCATGCAAATTGATAAATGGGTCTTACGACATCCTGCCTAGGATGACCAGGTCCTGCATATGGTGGAGTTTATCACATATCTCACACAAAGCAAGGCAATGCTTGATAAGCACTTTTATTGGGTAATTACAACTTTTTTTACATTTGCAAATAAAGCAGATTGATTTCCATCTTGAAGTAATTTACTAACACATTATAAACTCGTCAAATGCTAACGTGGTACAGTATGCCATTTCCTGTTTACTAAGTAATCCTTTGGCTATCTGCTTTGTGTCTCTCAGGCTGAACCTGGAATTGTTCTCTGCCAGGGATGTCATGGAGCCTGGCATCAGAGCCCTCCACCTGAAGGAAAACATTGCCTCCTTGGCTTGCCTTCTTGCAAATACAAGCCATGGCAGGTTCCCAGTGGTTTGCAGGCCCAAGCCAGAACATGCATAGGTGTTCCAGGGAACTATTAAAAGGTAAAAATTTGATGTCATGCTATGTTTCTGGCTATTTATAAGGTTTTTTTTTCTTTAAGTATCTGTTTGTGAAGATTACTTGGGATGTATATGAAACTTGTTCTTATTTTCTTTAGCATGAACAGCAGGTGTCCTTTAAAGAAAGGATCCAGGTCTTTTCTAGCACAAGGTCATCTATTGCATCAGGAATTTATGGAAACAGCAACAATGAAATGATCTTATGGGAACAGCAGAAAAAGGGAAAAATGCCCTTAGGAGCCTTAAAGGTTCACTGAAACAGTAATTTAAAAGGATTTGAATCCAGTTACTCATGACATTTCCCATGCCAATTCAAAGCTGGCCCACTCTTTCTTCACATTTTTTTCATTTCATTAGTGTATGCTTTTACAGGAAATGAGTTAACATAAATCATATCACAGACAAGATAAGCAACAAAGTCACTGGAAGTAACATGCTAGGGTAAACAAGAATCAGACTAAAGGAATCCTTGCCATATGGGGCACTCTCAAAAGGCATATAAAATCTCCTGATAAATGAAGTATTTATGGTACTGTATTTCATATGACAGCAAGAGTGAATTCATCCTTTTAGGAAGGGATATTAAGACTGTCCTTTGAGCGGTGGGTCATGAGTGGGAGAGGCAGTGACCTAATTTCCACCTTGATTATCCTAGAGGAAAGGAGAAGATGCATATGCACCCCCTACTGCATTGGAGTTCACACAGCAAAGCCCTACGAATTCTGCTTCCAACAACAATAAAACTGGACACTTGTAATAAAAACACATGGCCAATTTTGTTTTGTAATATTAGAATTTTTCATAATTTTCATGGTTTCTTTTGTCCTGAATGGCTGTAGTATTCTACATATTTTCTTGTACAGAGTTTGTTTTTTATCCACTTCTGTTTTATTGCCTTAACTGTGTGGAAGTTGGATCTACCTGTGAGCAAACAAGTATAAAAGTATTTTCTTCTGTCAGTCTGGATGATGGAAAAAACTATCTGTGCATTTTTGGTGGAGATTTGGTTAGGACTTCCCCAATTACCTACTTTATAACAAATTTTCAAGGATGAACTACTGGAAGCTGAGTGAATATTTAATAAAAAGTGTGAACTTGCTTTAGTGACAAGTGAAACAGTTTGTATAAACCTTTTAGGAAGACAAATACCTGCTTGCAATGACAGCTGTACAGTGGGAATTGTTTGGGTTTCAGTGGCCCGAAGGAGTAATGACATCAATAAGTGCAGTATTGTATACTTGTGTATGATACATATACTTGTTTCCTCACAGTGATGCTATCATAAATATAATTAATACAAAACGTGCTAAGGCCCTAAAACCTAAATTTTTGAGTGATAGTCTGCAGTGTATGTACCAGTCTGAAGATATTATACAGCATAAACTAGTGTGCTTTTTTAGTTCTCAGCTGTTCCAGCAATAAAACTAGAAAGCACGCTAACAACAGCTACAGCCAAAGTTCCTTTAAAATTCAGTTTACAGGCCCAGGCTGCTGAGGCATATGCAGAGTTCATGTAAATACTGTCATGCTTTATAATGCAGAGCAAAGTGGTGTTGGAGGAAGCAGAAAAGGGAAAGGAAGGCTGATACTAGGACACCCCAAAGAGAGGTGCTGGTAGAGAAAAGCTGATGCTCCCTGAAAGTTTTGGTAGGCTTGTGGTTTTCTTAATCCTCAGAGCTCTTTCATGATACATTCTGTTAGATACATTCTTTTAAAAGGGATGGAGGAAGAAGTTTGTTTCCCTGTCACTTTCAGCATAAATGAGCTGTTGTCAGACGGTTTTGAATAAAACCAAGATAATATTATAAATGGTTGACAAAGAAGCGTCAAATAGCTTTTTCGGCTGGTTGGTAGCTCACTCCAGTGAAACACATACAGAGAGATTGTCTGGGAGCAAGCATTGTGTTCTGTGGTGCTCTGACAACACCCCTTCTTGCCCCAGTGCTTGCCCAGTGGCTTGAGTACTTTCATGATAAATTCTGAGTGCCTTGTTCCCAGCAGGGACCACTTTGCTGTTCTGCTGTTCTCACCAACACTGGGAAGGGAATGCTCCGCAGTCATCCCCTGAAATAAGTCTCCAGAAATGTGATATGTCATGGAATTTGCGTATTCATGACCAGAAGCAGTTGGGGTTTAGGTTTTCCATCTTACTCATACAATTACAGCTCTTGCAGCACGTAACTCTTAAGCCCAAGATGACAAATGCTGTGAAGTCCTTAAAGGAGAAGGGTGATGTTCAGCCTCTGACTCTATGAGATCCAGCGAAGTCCTATATGGAGGTGACATGACCACAGGCAGGAAAATGAGAAGTTATTTATCCATCTTGTACATCAATAATGTTAAAGTGGAGCATTTGTGGCTTGCCTGACATATCTTAAAAAGGTGGCTTGGGGAAGATATAAAAAATAATTGCCATGATATTTTTGTTGAGAATTGCCTTGGATGTAATTATTGATTCTCAAATGTGGCTCTAGTTTTTTTTTTCTCCTGGAACAAAAATGTTGTTATTAGGTTAAAAAGAATTGAGTAACGAGCTAATGAAGGGAAAGAAACAAACAATCTGCTAAGCTTGCATGAAGGCAGCGGCAGTTCATAATTTTTTAATACTGTTTCTCATTTATATATTTTTTGTACCATTTTTTTCTCATGAAATAAGCATGGACGAAACACTGCAAATTTGGTCCAAATGTAAAAGTTATTCAGTACCTGCCCACACTTGGAAACTGTAGCAATGAGAGTTGCTGAACATGGATGAAGTGTTGTTATGTTTCATAACACATACGAACGATTCTGACCCTTTGAAGAGAAAAGGCAAGTGCCAGTTCTTACAAAAGCAAGGACTGTGGCCAAGTGACATTGGCTGGAACTTGCATGGGCCTACAGACGCACCTTAGTGTTGGCCTGTAGCAAACACACAGATATTCCAATTTTATTAAAGAAAAACACAGACATGCCTCCCCCTCTCCCCCAAATCTTCCAAATCTGCTTAGTGGGGCTAGATTTTTCTCCTACTCTTTGTGACCTGGATGGTTACCCACTGGGGATCAAGATGAGATCACCAAGCACGTTTTTCCATGGGTGACCTAAATCTGAGGCTGTTATCTTCCCCAGCTGAGCAAGCAGTAGAAAATAAAAACAAAAGCAAGTACTAAAGAAAACTTCTTGGCTTTAAAATTGTTAAAGAGGAAGCAAACTGTAGCTGAGAAGCAAGTTTCCAAAACAAAGATCTCCTTAGAGTAATACATTTGACACTTTGCCACAGTCAGAGCTCTGTGCATGCCTGGGAAACCCTTGCAGAGTTCAGTTTGAGGAACGTGTGGTTGGTGAACTTGATGCATTGATGGGGGATGATTGACTTAATCTGTGCAGTGCAGAGGGTTGAGGGACTGGCTGGCCCCCTTCATTTCTCCCACAGTAGTGATGATACTTGCACATAGAATAAAACAGGCTATTCTTTTGCACTGCAGCTGGAATGCCTCCCCTGTTGCCCCCCAGTGACTGCAGCTGAGCTGAGCTGTTATGGATGTGTTAGCCCTGAGTCTGCTGAGAGCTATAAATGTCATGCCCTCAATGACATGCCCTCCTGGCTAGGTGGAATGCATTCTTCAGAGTGACCTGAGGATAGGACCACTGTCTTTCTTCCCAGGCCGTTTCTGCCAGAGAAACAGCATGAGGCTGTAAATGCGTATTGAGGAGTTGCTGGGAGGTCCCTTGGCTCTCTTTTGTCTTGGCTGCTCTAGACTGTGGCTCCAGATCCTCCTCCAGTGTGAAAAGATAGAGTTATGCTTCTGCCTAATTTCTGTGAGACCAAATCTGAAAAAAGAGCTATTTTTTCATTTCCACATATATTACAATGTACTGGTGCAGGGCCATTGTGGGGCAATGAAGTGGTTCTTTGACATGATGAAGAGATTAGACGTATCATCACTTGTGTTTTGCTGCTCCATCTTCTTTGCCAGAGGTTACTTTATAATGTAAAGCACAGTAAAACCAGAAGACACGGAGGATTTGAGGAGAAAAGCTGTAGGTAATGAATTTCTTTTCCCTGTCTGTGGACATGTCTGGGATATAACATGGAGGGTGATGATACTCTGTCGTCAGCAGCAACACCTTTGCTGCCATGCATTGCATCCTCTGATTGCTTCCCTCCACAGGTACATGTAATGGATGACAATGTGCTCTCTACCTAGGTGCTTTTTTTTTGAGATGCTGTTTATTCCTTGTTTTATGTAGGTTTCCTGCATATTTGTGACTGATGAATACCATGTTCCTCCCAGGGACTGTTCTGGTGTTGGTGGCTTCTTTGCCTTTCCCTCCACTTCTGCCAAGGAAAATTAGGGACCAGCTTTTCCATGCTGTGGTTGAATCCTCCTGGTGTCCATTGAAGTAAAGCAGGTGCATGCTGGTGTCTCATCAGACCAGGATCTGTCCCCTCTGTGTCCTTTGAGGAAAAATGGTGCAGAGAGTCAAAAGCTGGAGTGCTGCCCAGCAGTCTTAATTTTTGCCTTGAACACAGCTGCGAGACAATTTTCCTGGAGAAACTGCTAGGTTGACAAATACCACTGAGTCGCCTGTTTGGGAATTTTACCATAACAAATAAGCCACTTTGTTCACGCCTGAGGCTCTCAGATCTGTACCATACGTACCTCTCCTCTTGTCAGGCTGAGGGCTGGATTCCCTGTGTTTGCCTCTGTACTCTTACCTACACAGCTGTTAGCCATTACTCTGCATTCTGTTTGTCTATCTTCTAGCTGAAGGAAAATTTTTTTTTGCTTGATTTAATTTCACTGGGATAAAGTAATTATGCAGAAACCACGATATCTCTGATGGTAAGCAGACTGTGCAGAATATAACTGTCTAAGCAGAAATGGGTAAAACTTGGTTTTGTGCTACTTCTGTAGGGGATGTGACATTTTTGGCATCGTGTCTGCATTTTTGTGTGTATTTTTTCACCTAGGAAACCCCATCTCTTCCCACTCATCAAGTTTACTGAAACTTCAGCATTTGTGGTCTTTGAGGCCAAAAAGAAATTTAAATAAAAACATTGTATGTAAAGTTGTCAAAAATCCTTGTAGTTTACCACGTTTGTTTGAACTGTTTTATTACAGTTGGATGCCCCATCCCTGGCAGCATTCAATGCCAGGCTGGATGAGGCTTTCAGCAACTCAGTCTGTGGAAGATGTCCATGCCTATGCAGGGTTGATATATCTTCAGGTAGATTATCTTTAAGGTCCCTTGCAATCCAAACCATTCTTTGATTTTATGACTGTAGATTATGGATATGCTATGTAAGAGTGTATTGACTATGTAATTGCCTTAGTCAAGTTTGTTTGATACAAATAAAATGTTCGCAGCACTTAATTTGTATTTTCAGAAAAAAGTTGGGAATCTAAGATCCCTTCAAAAGATAAAATATATCCAAAAGCCATGGTCTTCATGTAGCTAAAATGTAACTAGAGGTTGGACTTGCAGAAATGCCTACTGACTGAAAACATGGCTTCCCATCCAGACATCTCAAAAGGTTTAATATCCTGGAAAACCGATTCAATCCATCTTGAAATAAAACCTAATTACTTCTGAAGATCTTGTTCTGAAAGGTGAGTTAAAGCCTGCTGCTCTGTGTAATCACACAAATGTGTTTTGTAAGCTTTCCTTAAAAATGTCCAGCTGGCCTGAGCCAAGATGAACAGGCCTGCAAAGCACAGCACTGCCGCTGGGATTCTCCCAGAGAACCCAGCGGGACTCCAGTGCTCTCGTAGAGCTGGATGTGGAAACTGACTTCAGTGGGGCTGGGAGCGCTGGCAAGAATGCTGAGAGTTACATCTTTCCACTTCAGAAACTCAAGGGAGATATTAAACATCCGCTTGATCAGCAGCAAACTCACTGCTCCAATTCTCGCTCAAAGGATGTCATGTCTAATGGAGCTGAACTGCCAGAAAGCTGCACCTGAGTGAGGAAGATTTCTGCCTCAGGTTAGTCCCCAGTCCAGATCCAGAAGAGCTGCCAGAGGAGGGAGCCAAACTTCATTTCTGTTTGCAATATTTATTTTGCTGCCGTTTTTTGCAGTGCTCCTGTGCTTTCTGCTTCCTTTGTGGTAGGAGGAAGCCAGGTACAGAACAGTGTGTGCTCATGAACTACTTCTACTCAACAGTCCTGCTTTAGGTTCCCGGCTTGCGAGTTGGTATGGGAAGGGAGATACTCTGCCCTCCTCAATCAGAAGACATAGTAGAGCAGCTGTTCCCAGTAACAATAATGACACTATTGCTGAGACAAACATTTTCACAATGATGCATGGGAACACTAAATCCAAACCACATTGTTTAGCTAATGCATGCTTTCGCTCTGCTAAAGGGGAATGTCACATAACTGAAAGTAAATTGAAGAGATCAGAGTTTAGAAAATATGACAAAGTTGAAAACTTAAAGCTGTAATACACAGTAACATCCTTTAGCAGTGAAATCAATGATCCAAAGTGGCGTGTGTATGTGTATTTTATGGCAGTTTATTAGGTATGACTCGCCTCTGGCCAGTCCAGTGAACAGACACTGTTGTGAGTCAGGAATGCTTTCTGCCAAGCGCTTCAGTGAAACCGAGTATAGCATATAGATCTCCTTTCCCACAGAACATATCAGGCATTGCAACATATCATAGATATGTCAGACTGTAGGTATGGTTTCTGGCATTTTTCTTTAATCTGCACTCCCAGCTGGGACTAATGAAACACTGCTCTCAAGGCGTGTGCGTGCACATGTGTTCAGAGAGCCCTCTCACACTGTTTTAATACGGTAATACTTTAATTTTCCTTAGCAAGAGGAGAGGTACTTGCCTCCTGTAATGATGCGGTGCAACAGCTTAGAGAAAGGGAAGTTAAAGATGAATAGAGACCTGAAACATTTAATTCATAAATTAATTACTGAGCTAGTGGTGTCTACCTTAATATTGTGACAGCCTTGCTGCTGGCACTTTCAAAATAACTGATATGGGTTTGAAAGATTGTTGGAGAGCCTTTTCCTTCTGGCACTGTTGTGCAGAGATTGCTAAGTTTAGATCACAAGAATGCAAAGTTACTCAATCAAACACAGAAGTCTGCAAAGTTCACACAATAAATGGAGATAAAAATGGGGTTTTATTTCTTACCAGAGGATCACGGTCAACTTCCCCACTTCCTTCTCACTGTGCCTTTGCTGTAAGTCCTGGGCAATGGTGATTCAACCAGGTCTGATCAAAGCTAGAAACACCTTTGGCAGTGGTTTGAAAGCTTCATCTGAACTCAGCCAGCAAAGAAATAAAAAGGGGAGGGGAGTACATTAAGGACTTGAAAACTATTTTTAGGTGTGCAGACTAGGGAGCTGACAGCAGTATCTGATGGCAATACCAAAGTGCCTTTGTGATTACTTGGTTTTCATGTTAGAGTGTAGAGCCTGTCAGCACATTGATTGTTTTTACTGTCCAGCCTCCTGCTTTTGAAGAGCTGCTTTAGTTAATTTCAATGATACACTATACAGTAATCTTGCCTATTAAAATAAATGGAATTCAGTACTTTCAACAAAAGCCCTGGACGTTATGATCCTCCCATGCATTGTCAGGGTGCTGGGGCACTGTAGCTCATGAATAACACAGATGGAGGAAGGTTTATAGAGTCTGTGGCAGTGGTTTTATTTCACATCCGAAGTGCGAAAAGTTTCTTCCAAAGAACAACATTACATGATACTTTTAAAATAAGTAGTCCTGTTTGGCCTTACAAATAATTGTGCAGGTGCTGCAGGACTTTGTGACGGAGCCCTTTGCAGGGAAAACCGGAGTGTTGCAGAGGCTGTGTGCTAACCCAAAAAGCCAAATTAAAAACGTATGCAGCCACACTGCAGCATGTGGGTGGCTTTTAGGCAAGTGCAGAGTGTTGTTAAATGTCGAAATCAAATATAGGCATGCGGAAAACTGGTGTGTGAATGGAAAGACTGATGGCATTTAATGTCCTGCCATTTAAACGTGTGGTAGGCTCCTCTGAAATCGAAAGTCTGCCTAGTAGCAAGCCAGCTTGTAGGGAAATACAAATCTGATTTTAAGTCTTCATCCTTTTCTAAAATCCAGCCTTTCTGCAGGTTTGAAAAATAAAGTTTGCATTTGTAATTTATTAACAGCTGCCTTTGCATTTTCATGTTGAGGCTGTGGACTTGCTGTCTGCTCATTCACCCTGATTATGTTGCCTATAAAACCTGACAGCTGGTGACTTAAGTAAGGAGTATTAAGTTCAAAACATAACTCTGAGGTAGAAGAAATCTCTGTATTGTAGATTTGAAAACTGAGGTACAGAGATTAAATATTTGCTCAGTGTCCTTTGAAAAGCTGTGGCATAGACAGAATTTGATCTTTGCTCTGGAAAACCTCAGCCTAGTACTTGATAGTGACCTTTTTATCATCTTTTAGGTAAAATGCCAAAAATTCATGCAATGCTCCCTCTTCATTTGAAGAACGAAATATTGAGTAAACAGTAATGATTTAGTCTGCCTAACCTGAAACAACCCTGTAACCCTGAGATTTTATTGTGTAAGATGAAGAACTGGTTGATTTAAAACAGTTCCTGATATGCGATGACCTAGTCCTTATCTACTGTCCAGCTCACCATATGCAGAATACTGTTTTTTACAAGTTTAAAAAAGCACAATGCTATTTGAAGTCGGGCAAATGATTGCATTGGATGTTGGCCAAAGCAACAGATAAATTCAGCTTAAAGAAAAAAAGAGAAGAGCAGGTACTTCTGGTGGATTAATGCAGGAGAAATAAGCCTAAAGCTTTCTAAAGTAAACTAAAAATGATGCTTCAAGTTCTTTAATCCTTCCTTCTCTCCCTGTCCCACTGTGTAGCTATTTTATCCATTCAGTTTAGGAGAGTCCTGCCCTGAATGCTTTTACCAGTTGCATCACCTCTTAATGTTCCTTCTGTTCATTTGCAGCTACTTTGGAGCTGCAGTTCCTTTTATGTCACTCACCCAATATTTAGAATTTGCAGTTTCCTCAGATAACTGGCCATCTTGACAAGAAGAGTGACACAATCAGCTGTCAGATACTTTTCATTCCTGACTTCCATGCCAAAACTGACATGTAGATATTGGGATAATAATGTGTTATCTTAATTAGGTGTATCTTCATGATACATTCTTTATAACAGATAGAGCATATGAAACTACTGCAATGCCTTGCCAGGGTATCTTTGAAATGAGATTCCCTACTTAAGAGTTTTCTTCCTTCTTAAATAAATAAAGAGTAAACGAACAATTGCAGAGTCCAAGTCTGAATCCTAGCACTTCCTGTTAAACCTCACAAAATAGTGCAAGAAACATGTTTGGTCTGCTTTCTAAGGCTTGATGATGTGATAGGAAGGATGTTGTATGTAACATCAAAGAATGATGTTGTTATACCTCTGAAGCCTGACTTCTGGAAGTCCAAGTGAAATAATGTATGCTCATTTTTCTCCTGAATATGGCAGTTTTTAATAGGCTTGGATTCTTATCAGAAATGTTCCAACGATTTCCTTCATTGTGTTTGTGTGTGCTTTTTTTTGACTATCCAGATTTCTCTCACACTTTTCAAAGCTCTGTTAAGTGACTCCCTGCTGGGTTTAGTTAAGAGTGGTGCCGAGCAAATTGCAAGCTGCCAAAACCAACCAGCAAACCACTGGTGATGAGCAAATGTTTCTGCTCTTTCAGCTCATGGTGAATGCTGCTGTTTTCTTAATTCCAGCATCATGTTCAAGTGGAAAATGGTGCAGTCTGGACTACAGACAGACCTGAACAGTGTTTTGGACCTGAGCATACAGAGTCTGGCTGAGGATCAGGGTGGATCATAACTTTCACACTTGCTGTCTATATATGTTAGGATTAAAGTCTTGGGAGTATTCCTGGCCCAGTGATCATTCTTGAAGTAGACTCATTGGAGCTGTGCATGATGATCTTGTAGCAGAATTTAGATCTGTGTGTTTATGTCTCACTTACAATGATTACAGACCTTTTTTGTGAAAGACTGTAGAATGTGAACCTTTAGAGAGTCCCGCAGAACAAAGTGTGGGATTAGTTTCTTCTCTACATCCTCTGCTGCAGTGAATACATTGCAAGTATATTGTGTTTTCCTCCATCTCCTCCTCCAAATGCAGTCTGAGTGGAATAGGTCTTGCCTGTTGTAGCATGTCTTTTTAGTGTGTTCTCATCATTGTCCTCAAAACCAAGTCCATTAACTGTCTATGCTACATGTCCATATACTGGCACGCATGTGGTAGGAGGCTTAGGGAAGATCAGCGACTTTCCCAGCAGGGGAGATGGGAGCCCAGGGCAAGGTGTTTTCTGAGCCATTAGCTCTGCTGCAGTGTTGCACTCACCTTAATATTCTGGAAGAGGTTTTATTAAAACCAAAGCCAGTCAGGTATTAAATTGAGACAAATAAAGTTTTGATAGTTAGGAAGAATACCCAATTCCTTCTTTGTCCTGTGAATGGGATGTGCGTTAAAGGTGGGAGCAGGTGACAGACTCCTAGTATTTCTAGCTGTGCCACTAATTTCCTCCAGAACAGATGTTTTTCCACAAGTTATATTCACACAGGCATACTTCTTCATAAAAATCTCATTGAGAACCTTAGATGAGAGACCAAAGCCATTGGAAAAAATGCAGACTTAAAGACTACATAATGAAACAACTGACCATTTCAGGTGAAAGGGGACTTCTCTCCAATGTTAACTTGCAGAAGGTGGAGGTATAGGGTAGTTTTCTTCAAATGTGTGTTCCAGATCTGTACAAAAATGCAGAGGTAGATTCTCACAGTATATCTTGCTTTAAATGGTATTTCATAATAAAGGACTTGAACCTAGTTCTTCCATATCCCATCCCTAGGACCTTTTGGATCAGGCAGGCATGTTTTCTTAGAACAAGAGAGTCACAGTATCATCAAAATTGCTCAAGACCTCAATGTAAGTCCTCTGCTGTGGAGTGCTAATAACACCTTGAAGCAGACAACTCTTTCCTGGGAGACATTTATGTTCAAACTAGTAAATTCCTATAACATGTTTTGCTTTGAATAAAGCAATATTTTTGCATACAGAAATATTCAGTTGAAAAATTCCCAGCTTATACTTGGTGTTCCAGTCACAAAAGCCACTTGGTATGTTGTTTTTATTTTTTTCTGATGCCCTAATGAAGATTAGGTGTCTGGTCTCCTCTGAGTTCATCAAGCACATAATTTAGCAGTGTGTTGCACAGCTTTGTACTGTATTAGCTCCTAGCTCCTAGTAGTAATGACAGAATAGGGCTAACATGACGTTAAGTATGTTACAAACCAAAAAGATTTGTGATGGTTCCCAAGGTGTCTGTTATCAAAGTACAAGTTAAAAGTTGAGCAGTGGATAGTTTGGATGGAGTGTATGAATGTGTGTGTGAGTGTAGCAAACAAATACTGAAATAAAAATGATAATTTTAAGCATATTGCTTGTCAAGTCTTCATATGTGTAACGCAGAAAAGTAGAAACTAAAGAAAGGTTTGAAGTTATACAATAATTTATAAAAATATCCATTTTAACATTACTAAGGCAACAGTAATATTAGATGTCTTATTGAACTCGAGTGCAGTACTGTGAGAGAAGGTTTCACTGATGATTTAAAATAGGACATAATTTTTGGCAGATCTTGTGTTAATGTAGATGTTACATAAGAAGGACGAGGGAGGCAACAACAGTCTGCCTACTTGTATCCAGATAATTGTATTTGCTTATTACAGGTATTGTCTTGTTGGGTGCAAACTAGACAGTGTGTGAGCTGATCCTGCCAAGGACAAGGTCAAGGAGAGGTCAAGAATGTAGGATAGGTGATGTTCTTTAATCTAATATGCTAAACCTAAATCAGAAAACATCTGTGTGATGCTGCTATTGCTGATGGACATTTAGGAAAGTCATATGTGTGGTCAGCCCACCAATACTTAGAATACTTAGAATCAGAGAATATCTCAAGTTGGAAGGGACCCATAAGGATTACGAAGTCCAACTCCCTGTTCCTCACAGGACTACCTAAAACTAAACCATATGGCTAAGTGCATCTTCCAGATGCTCTTGAACTCTGCCATGACCACTTCCCTTGGGAGCCTGTTCCAGTGACCAACCACCCTCTCAGTGAAGAACCTTTTCCTAACTCTCCTGACACAGCTTCATTCCATTTCCTTGTGTCCTACTGGTGGTCACCAGAGAGCAGATTAGCACCCCCTGCTCTGCTGCTGTCCTTGGGGAAGTTGTAGACTAGGATGAGTCTATCCCTTAACCTTCTCTTCTCCAAGCTGAACAAAACAAGCAGCCTCAGCCACTGCTCCTACATCTTGTCCTTGAGGCCCTTTACCATACTGGTTGCCTTCCCCTGGACACACTCTCATAGTTTGCTGTCCTTCTTATATCAAGAACCCAAAACTACACACAGTACCTGTGATGTCGTCATGTCTCTGATATAAAACATGATGTACTTGCTGTTTAAAATTTACCCATTATAATGAATGTAGTTGTCTGCTCTAACTTTGGGTTAGGGTTGTGCATGGTCCTGGAGAACGAGCACATCTCTGAACCAGAGACAAATGATGAGTCTTTATTCCCTCCTCATCTCTCTCCTACGAGAAGGTAACCTCTTTTCTTTCAGTTCTTTCCTTGTTTAATAAGCATACATGTTTGGGTGATTTAGGATGAGTACTCCATGAATGAAGAGATTATGTAATATATGTGGTTGAGCTAAAGAAGTGATCAGGTGCAATTTAAATTTAAGGATGACCAGAGACCTTACAGGGACTGATCTCATAACCTATAATGCCACTCAGAGTCTGGAAGCTGTGCAAGACTGCTGGAAAAGAATCTCTTTGCTCAGATAGGCCATTCCAGTCTTCTCTTTCTCAACTTCTATATGGATAGCAGAATTGTTATAAAATTTAATTCAGTCTGGAATAGCATCTCTCTGAATGACGAGTGTTTACAAAAGCTTTCAAACTTGAAAAGCATGTAGCATTCTTCCCTTTGATAGATGACCAAAGGACTTTCAGGAATAGTAAACATTAAACGTAGTGGAAGAAAATCGTGAGTTACTAAGGCAAGATTAGTAACGTAGTTTTAAGATTTTATACAGGTCCAACTGGAAAGTCATCGTATATTACTGAAACTTGGTCTGCACATGGAAATGTGGCTGGCAAAATAATGTTAGTAAGGAGCGGGGCAGTTAGTTACGATGGGGTGCCAGTAAACAAATAGGTATTCCTATGGAAAATGGTTGAAGCTCAGCTGATGGCTGATACCAGTTTTGCTGCATTTTTCTGCACTATGCTATCATGTAATTACCACTTAGTGCGTGAATTTTAACAGCATGAAAAACCTCACCCCTAAGCCAATACAAATTAAATTGTCTTAACAGAGATACAGTTACAGTAAAGGAAAACAAAAATTTGTAGCTAAAGAGTGTTTTAATTTCAATTGCTAATTTAAGTCTTATTGGCAAAAAAATTTATAAAGTTTGGAGAAGTTCTGCTGGTGTAGCTCCGCTAGAAGCCTTTTTGTTAGGAGTCAAACTGGTGATCTTTTGAACCTTGGGTTCTAATGTGCTGCACAGAAGGAAAGAGAAATGAGTTCTTGCCTGTTCCAGATAACAGTGGAGAAGCTGCCCAATCTGTCGCGCCCAACCATGCTGCTGAATTGCTACACTACAGATCCCCGGTATCAGCAACTCTTCATCAATCTGGTAAGACTGAAGCCAACTCTAAAAACAAACATTTCCTCCATGAACAATGTGTTTGTTATATTTTCTCATTTGTTTATGATGGCTGTGTCAGCCGCACTGATTTACATAAACACTGCCAATCCTGGGACGTTACATTCTCAACAAAAGTAGCTGAGTACAAACAGCATTCCGAAGTTTTAATTCATATTGTATAAACATAACAGATGTTGATAAAATGAGCCAAAAAGAAAATACAACAAAGGAGACCATTTCAAGGGGGCTTTTGATTAAAATACATTCCAGATTGACAAAATGATACAATGTTAATGGAATAGATCATTTAAATGTCATTATTTGGCTCTTATAGTCCTATAAAGCAAATATAAAGCAATGCTTTTGAGATTTAGACTCCATTACAGTACAGTGCCTATACATCAACTTATAAATAAAACTATATTTCTTTTCCCTTTCCTTTTTTTTAAATCCCTGCTATGACATTGCCACATTTATTTCCTAAATACTGTACTAAAATACTGCATCCAAAAGCAATAATAAGTTTGGTATACAGAGTAAGGCCTAAAATAAATACATTATAAACAAAATAAATGCAGTTTCTGCCTCAGTGAATTTCCAGTCATTGAAACTGAGATGGGGACACTGAGAAATCCAGGTCAGAGGCCTAATTCAGTTGGGTTTTCTTTAAAAAGATATAAAATCTGCTCCTATTTATTCATGTGTAAAGATGATGAGACTTCATTTGAGATCCATCTGGTCTAAATCCCTTGCTTTGAGGATAGCTAGAAGGAGAGAAAATTTACAAATGCCACAATGATCCTAATATGCATTATCTAGTTTGGTGTAATAGTTTGCTTTTAATAGATGGGGAAACTGAGGTGGATAGAGGACACATGGCTTTCCAAAGTTCAAGAGGAGGTCATACATGGAAGTAGAAGTCGGCTCAAGCTGAGGCCCAGTCTAGTGCTTGTGCCACTGGGCCACACAACTTTTTTACTACGGGAAACCTATGGAACTCAATTACATTTCATATTGGTACCTGATGTGATCTCTGAAGCACAAAGCTTACTATCCCTTTCAACAGCTTGCTATTATCACTCATGAAAGCTCTGTTTCTGATATCCATATAAATATCCATTATGAATTTCCTGGGTGCAATGATTTCCTGTGGTGGTGAGCTCCACAGCAAAATTACCTGTGGTATCGAAAGAGGAAACCTCTTTACCTTTAATTTGTTTTCCTCCTTATGTATTTGAATGCTTTGTCTGTTCTGTAAATGAGAGAGGGAGAAGAGATGTGTCCTTCTATGCTGTGCATTTATTTACATTATTTTATCATGTCTTTGTTTCAATCTTCCTCTGTCTGGGGAAGAGTACAGTTGGGAAGCCTAATACATCTTCTTTGACGGAACTGTCCAAGTCACAGGAATAATATTGTGGAATTGTGGGAAAAATAAAGTCTTAGTGAACAACTGCATGTTCTATAAAGACCAGCCTGGTTGCCAATAAAATGATCTTTAGCTCTGTTCCTACCAAGAAACCATTAAAGCCCTCACAGTTTTCAGTGACCAGAGTTTAGTACTGGAAGGCCCTCTTCTCACACCCATGTGACAGGTCCCCTTCCTTGCAGCCTATGTTTCTACGTGAATAGATTTTTATAAGCCTGTACTACAAAATATTATAGAATGTCATAAATGGTTGTGTAATGAGATAGCAGCAATAAAAAAAAATTGAAACTTAATAAACATTGGGGTCACTGACTATCTTCAAGTAAAATCTTAGACTAGAAAAGTCTTAGACTTAGAAAGTGGACCTCAACTTTGCTTTTCCACTCTGTGAAATTTGAGCACATTCCAGTCATAATAGTTTACTCAGATTGAACCTGATGGTTTACCAAAAAATAAAGTTGTTCTTTTACTATGGTATTTCCTTATGTTTTAGGTGTAACTGAGGATGGGGAGCAGGGAGAAGAGAAGCCATGTTCTTACTGGATTCTGTAGAACCTGCAGAACCAAGTGTTTGGGGTGATCAGCAGGAAGAACTTGATGCCTTTCCCACTGGAGGAGAGGCTCAGGCTCCAGATGGCACCACAGAGCCCTGATGCCAGTGAGCAGCCCCTGGATTTAAGGCTATGCATGCACTCTTAGACTTTGTCACTTCTTTTGGAGCCCATGTTCTTCTTCAGGAACACATAGTCAGAGTTTTTCCACTTGATTCCTCTCAGAGAAGAGATGCTTAAAAGGTGTAGTATCTTGACATGAGGGATTGTAGCCCCAGAGCTGTGTCCCTTCAGCAGCTTGGTGATTGCAAAATTCATTAATTTAAATGCTTGTGAGACAAAATGAGAATTCACGTGTTTCTGGAAGACATATAAAAAAAGATGTGAAAGACGGATGTCAAGAATGCTTTTGTCATGCTGTGTCCTCTCAAAGAAAAAATATAACCATCAGCAGCAGCTATGTTGGCAAAGCCTTTCAGTAAAGATTAAATCTTCAGTCTCTGAGTATCTGCCTATTAAAAAGGAAAATGTTTCAAATTTCCTCCTATGATTTTGATGTTTAATTTTGTTCTGTTAAATACCAGAGGGATTCCCACAGATTTGGACATTAAAATCAAACATGTATGAAGGAATCCGCCACTATTAATGTTATAATGAATACCAAGGAAAACTAGTAATAATTTATTAGTTATAAAAACTTGCCAAAATTCCTGAAAGTAAATTTCTGGTATTTGAATCATGCAGCTCTGACTCTCCTATAAATCAAATATTTGTTGGATGTTCTCTAGTTTTCCCTTTAGGAATTTGTCTTTGTTATTAATAATGTTGTTTTTGTAGCACCACAGAGAATGCACAGCACTTTAAAACTGAAGTGTCCAGTCAATGCATATAACTGGCAGCCCAAAAATCTGAGAGGTACATGAGACAGACTCTTTAAATGGTCATTTAAAATATGTCACATGCAGGATGAGAAATGGCTCTGCAAATCGCCCATCCAAGAGATATGGACATGGATGTTTATTTAGATCCTGTTGCAGTTTGTAACCTTTGCTCATTAGTACACTAGGAGGGTCATTGTCACTACTGAGCTATGCCTCACCTACCTGCAAAATGCCAAATTCTTTAAGGAATTAGGGTTCGTGTGATAGCAGAACTAGCTAGAACCCCTTAGTGATTTCCTCTTAAGGCAGTGAGAATCTCTTCTCTTGATAACCAAATCTACTCTTGGGAACATGGTATGACCCTTGGGGATGGTGCTGTGCAGGGGCGGGAGTTGGACTTGATGATCCTTGTGGGTCCCTTCCAACTCAGCTTATTCTGTGTGATTCTGGGATTCTGAAATCTGAGTAACCTTGCCATTAATTTGCATTTTTGCTTCAAAGCCCATTGCTGATTTCCTTTTCCTGGATTTATTGAGTACTCAGAGTACCACCTTTCTAAGACCTGAGTAATGTAATTTTTTTTTGCTTACTGTGTCTGTGGCTAAATGACTCAGTACAAATTGTAGTTGGGGTGTAGTTTGCAGAGTACGAGAGCTTGAGACAGCCAGGATAACAGTAACTCGTTACACAACTTTGAACTGGTCACTTAAATGCTTGGCATATCATTTACTCCGCCTTTAAATTTGGAAGAGTGATATGGATCCACCATAGGTACTGTGAAGAGTATATGTGCGAAAGATATTATAGGAATATAAATTGTTTATAAGAATATTTTGGGCTGTCCAGTCAATGCGGGGTTGCCTTTTTTTTTTTTTCCCTTTCAGCGCAAGTGTAATTTCTAAGCAAAAGTTCACACAATTTACATGGAACTTCTTATAACTGTGCTGTGAAGTGGGTGGGGCTTGGCATGCTGCATTTTTCCATACATTATTATGTATCTAGTTTCATTTCTAGATGAAAGGTTTTTGCTTGCTTGTTTGTTTGTTTTGTTTTGTTTTTTTGTAATGTATGTGTGCTTGTGAAGACACACAAAAGAGAATTCCTCCCACGACTGAAAGGAGTGGCTCCTTCATATTCTGGACTCCAGTGACAAACTCATCTCGTCACAAATGATAACAGCCTAATACATAACAGGAAAGTGCAAAGAGATGAAATTGGTAGGAAGCTTTTCATTAACATGTCATTATCATGATCTTTAGAACAGGTCTCTAAGGAATGACAGCAACAAGTAGTCATATCATTTGACCCTCAGGCATAAGATACTTTTGTTTTTCTTCTTGTCTGCTTTAGTGTATGGTAAATGTTCTGCTATTTCTTCATATAATTTGAACTAAAGGCTAGACAGAGTAAAGATGTTATTTTTATATTAGATACAGTTTATCAATTTTCATGATTTTTTAACACAAACCTCAGTGACAAAGGGCTTCACAACAAAATTCAAGTCTTTGGAATTATTTTTGGCTTTTACTACATAGCTATAGCTCTTTCACCTCACTCTCCATTATGATGATGTTTTCCTAACACTTCTTTCCCTCTTAAACTGAAACGTGTCTCATACCACAGGTGGACTGAACTTTAGATCTAGGATTGAAGAACAGTTGTGCAAAATTCCCCATTCAATTAGGAAAACTCCCTTCACATTAGAAACACTAAACCATCTCTGCATTACGTATCCCTGTGAGTGAACATGAACTGTTGTGAGAAGTTTCTTGTAGCACGCAGCTTTAATGTATGGTTTTACAGGTATCCTGTAATGTCCATTATGTAACACTGGTCATGTTTTTCCTGTCATGTGATACTGACATACTTTAGAGTTAATAGAGTTTATAAACTGCCTGATTTATTGCACTGGAGAACTTTTCAACATTGTTTCACAATTGATTCCTTCTTACATTTTTTAAATGGGATTTTGTCCTTTAATCACAATTACTTGCTGACTACAAACAGAAAAACCTAAAGGAGGGAAGAGAGATGAAGAAATTCTTTGTAGCTACTTTATATAAAAATGATGACTTTAAAGATTCAGGGACCAACGTTGCTAAAGGTACTGGTAATATGATATGGTCTATCATACCTCAAGGCTCAGATAGCCTTGAGCCAAAAATCTAAATGCTAGTGGAAATGTAGCTGTGCTCTGCAAGAGTAGTGCCTGGAAAATCACTGATGAGGAAGTGCTGCAAAATGTTACTGTTGTCTCTGCTGCCCCTTTTCACACAGCTTCAGCTAACAGAGCTGTCAGTGTACCTCTGGTGATCATGAAATCACTTAATGAAATGAAGTGTAACCAGCTCTCTACTAAAATAGTGCTTAATTAAGTGTGACCATCAAGTGATGGGAACCATAGTAGTATACAAGGGAATGCTTGTTCATTCCTGAAAGGCCTATTAAAGTAAGAGGAAATATGTGATCAGCACAGTTGTCTGAATGTCTAACACGGTATGGCATGGGAATGCCAGCATCAGAGTTCAAACACATGAGGAGTTACTGCTGCTTACTTGAGGTACTGAACAAACCAGAATTATTTACACTATGTGATTGTAATCAACGCCGAGACACTTCTGAGGAGCCAAAGGAATGAAATGGCTCACTAACTTGCAGTGTCTCATTAAACTGGTGAATTTTGTTTGTCTGAGATCATAGATCATAGACTCAACATTCTGCCACTGAGGCTACTTCTTACTCCATGACAGCAGAGAGTTGGTGAGGAATTACCAGCTCCTGCATATTTTACTTTGAGGGGTTACAGAAACGAATTTGTATTTTTGTGCAGTTTATATTTACAAAGAGCTCTGTAGATCTGAAGTCCCATAGCTTCTGCTGTGGTGCTGCTATAATTGCCCCTCTTATCTATGCTGGAGGTGAGATGTGGATATGAAGTAGCCTGCTGAGGACTGGAAAGTGAGTCTGTGGCAGAGCTAAAAGAACTTCAGACTCCTGACTTTTCTTCTCAGTATTAATCTCTTTCTTGCAAAGCGAACCCAAACACTAGCACTAAGAGAAGGCATGGCAAGCTGTGTGACTCCCATGTCCTCTCACATTTTGGCAGTTTTGCCACACAGAAGTGTTTCTAGTATGATAGGGCAGTCCCTGCTATACAGAGCAAAGCCATGCAACAGGGAGGACTGTAAGGATTGCCCCTGTGGAGGAGGCACTGTAGTCCTGCACAAGTTCTTTCTCTCTCTCATTGAGAATGCATCCTGGAAGTCTCCCTGAGATAAACTGGGCCAGCACAGCAAAGGATGGGACCACTGCTGAGTCACTGCATTGCACACGCTTTCTGTGAAAGCATGAGATGTAAAAAAATGAATAAACAAGACTTGATATCTCTGGTATGTGTGTATATGCATAGATGTGAACATGTGCATGTGCAGATATGCAGGTAAAAAACCTAACCCTTTTGTAGCTATCATTGTATTTGGAAGACACGGCTAAGCACTGGATGAGGATACACACTTCCTTTGAGAGAAAAAAAGGAGGAGGAAACAAATTATGTGTATCTGGAGCTTCATTATCCTACAATTATACAGACTACTATATATATGAGAAATCTTGTGCAGGCATCAGGCTAATCTTCTCTATCATTCAAGTTTTAGCATATATGCTGCCAGCAAAAGCATGATTTCATTAGATGATAAGCCAGAACATTCATTTTTTTAAAGGAAGAAACGTGGGGACAATGGAAATTTAAGGCTTTTAACCCATTTCTGCCTTCCCCTCTATTAAGCAATGTGTCCTTATGTTCTGGTCTTTTTCTCAGCCCACAATTTTCAGTGGCTTCCTGCACTGTAAGGAAATCTTCACAATCCTCTCGCAGAATCCTGAGAGAAGTATTTGCATCAACTTGGGCTCTTGGTTGTGACGTCTTCTCTGCCTCTCAGAGCTCTCCTTTCTGCTTCTGCTGAAGGACTCCTTGCGTGTTTCACCACTCTGTCAAGATTTGTTCTGCACTCCAGAAACTTTTTCCCCGAAAAGTTGCTCAACTGCTCTTGGAAAAGCACAATTTCCTCCTCCTTCCCGAAGATGCCCCCTGAGTACAGCCACATTGTTGTCTGCTGTCTCCTGAAAGGAACATAATGTCTATTAGCACAGAGCAGCTCCAAATGAAGAAATTAACAATTATACACTCGAAATGTTAACAGAAACATCCACAACATTGTTATGAAAAGTTACTCATTAGGGTCTGGCTGTGATTTTGGAAATTACTCAGGGTGGTTTTATAACAGTTAAAAACCGTAAGGTGCTGTGTGTGAGGCTTTGGGGTTTGGACATATTTTTCCACGACTCTTTATATTTGTCAGTGAGAACATACAGCTCTTTTGACAGTAGGACCTGGGTGGGCTGATGGTTGCTGGATGCTGTAATAGGAGGTTGGCAGGACACAGAATGATAAACTCACTTGTCAACAGCCTTTCTGGCTTTCTTAGGACAGACTGAGCTTTGTACCTCTGCAACTTGTTTCCCATGCAGTCCCTGGTAATTTTTTTGGTATGGGTTAATTGATTTTGTATTTGTTTGCTGCTGTTATTATGTCTGCCCAACATGGAACCCTTCTCAGTCACAGAAGCTCATTTTGTATCTATTATTCCCTGCTTTGTTATATTGCTTCCCTCAGCCAGAAAGAATTCTTCTTGAATTGTTTGCATGTTGGTGGCAATAGAGTTGGAAGACCAAAGAAAATAAAGAAGAGATCCCCAGTAAATGTTGAAAATGGGGTCCATCCAGTGTGTGGCATGGAAAATACGGCTGCAAGTACCACTAGGCAGATCTCCAGTTGGGTGACCGCAGCATTGCAAGCCAGAAGAAGACTTTACAGAGCACCTCAAGAGGAAGCAGACCTATGTCTCCATCTGCATTCTGTAAGGCTGTTTCTCTCAAAAGCAAGCTACTGGCATAGATGGAGGCCCTTAAGGGGATATGCAGGGCCCTTTTGGCCCCTGTGTCTGCATTTCCTTCCTATGAGTCCAAATTATTGTGTAGGGTTGGTGGTCACTAAAGTTGCCCATGGCATGGATCTGGGATATTGCTAAGATAGGTGTTGGGCCAGGCTGCTAAAACTATTCTTGCATACTGCAGGCCAGATGCCTTTAATGTCCCATCAGTTCACAGTTCATTTGTGGCTCTCTCTTCAGCATTGTGACCATTTCCTCTTTCTCTCTCATACAGCTCCTTTCTATTTCCTATTAGTTCTGTATTAGTTGCAATGCAGCTGTATTAACAGTGGTTTTCCACAATGAATTGCAGCGTGTTATTTTCTCTCCATATTTCCCTTCCCTTCCCTTCCCTTCCCTTCCCTTCCCTTCCCTTCCCTTTTCTGTTGGACATTATTTCTTCACACTTGCTACTGACTGTTCTGCATAAGAATACTTTTGTTTGCAGAAATTCTGGAAATTTTGCTCGCTTTACTTCACAGCCAGGATATTGGCGTAGAAAAAAAATCACTTTTTATCTCCCATTGTTTTCCCTTGTTCCAAGGTAATTTTTCCAGATCGTGCAAAGCTTTGAGTGCTCCTGTTTTTCTTTTTAAAACAGAGGGGCCTGAATTTCCATTGCCTGGCACTGCAGGTATGGTCAGAGTGGATGCCTTTCCTGCCCATTCTCTGGGCTCACAACACATCTCCTTAGGGCTACTCAAGGCAAGCTCACAGTTTGCTGGGGGTGAGATGTACCTCAGCAAATGTCACCTTTTTTATTACAGTTTGGTAGACTTGAATAAAGCTGAGTAGAGCTGCATAAAAGGTCTCTGCAGAAATAAACAGAGCAGATCAGGGGCTAAGTGCAGTTTTCCCATGTGATTTATGTATTTTAAGATTAGGTCTGGCATTTTGCAAAATGCTGCTTGAAGTTGTTAATTAGGTTTGCCTGAACAGACCAAAACAGACACAGCTAATTGGTTAAGATTATAGCTATAAGATTGTGACCTCTCACTGTAAAATCTCTCAGCGTATGTTCTTGTTTAGGTCTGTTCTTCCGTGGTTTTCTCAGAGGAGGCAGATAAAGCATGCACGGTATCACTGGGATAGTGAGTGAGACACAGATACTTTGGGGAGAATCATCCCTATCTCAAATCTGCTGTTGTTAATGGGAGGTTTCTTTACTGAATACCTGTCTTCATTCTACTTGTATTTTTGACAGGAGGAGCACTACCAGGTGACTTTTCAACTTTTCATGAATAAAGCCTAATAGGATGCCTTTTCACAGCATCAGTGCATCAATAATTACAAAATAATTCAATCAACTTTCATAGTCCACACAGTTACTGGCAAACCTGATTCATTTTATGAATAATTTTACTTGGATCTTAGTGAGAAAAATGTTCTTATTAGCAGTATGAGCAACAAATTTCCAGACAAAAACATGGAGGAGGGAGAGTATGTATAGACACAGTCTGGGGGGGTGATGTGACTTCATCACACTTCACACGATAAGAGGGTTCACTTCAGGAGCTGGTAACGGGACGGAGACATGAAAGGCCAGGCTACAGGAAATGGGGATGGTGAGTCAGGAAATGGCAGCCTTCCCTCCGAGTCATCCTTGAACCACTGCCCTGGTGTGCTCAGAGTGGGAATTGAATTAGTAGAGATGCTGTTCCTTCAGAAAAGATTTCAAACTTGGGTCGTGACCATTTGATGTTGTCAAGTGTTACGTGCAGTTTCTCCCTGAGAGCATGGATTTCGGATCCCGCATCTGCTCTGATCCCTAGTGTGGGTGGCTGCCTGTGCTCTGTAGCTGCCCCTCTCTCTCTGCAGTGGCAGATGTTCCATGTCTCCCTCCTGGCCCGTCTCTCTATTGTGGTGCTGAGAGCCCTGTTACGCAGCCTCCTTGCTTCTTGTCAAAGTCACTTCACGGCTGGTGACCCAGAGGTGTCTTGCGTGGCTACTAAATAGCTGTATTTTCCTGTCAAATACACATTACTCTACAATGCTTGCCGGGCTGAAGAAGCAGAAGAGCTATTAGGGAGCCAGTGGCAGTATTTGGTGGTTGCAGGGGTGCTCACTAGAAGGGTACGTGGGGTGACTTTCTTTGTCAATGTCTGTAAGTATCTAAAGAGGCGGGGGGG